>OY757921.1:27404018-27449018 GCA_963585895.1 Sepioteuthis lessoniana
ACGTGCTTAGAACATCTATTGATAAAATCAAAGAAAACTGTTTCAAGGTAACAAAAGAAAGAAGCAGAATGTACCACGCAAAAACAATTAACGACGCTGACTACGCCGATGACATAGTGATTCTGGCAAATAGACCCGACCAAGCCGAAACCCTGGTACTTTTTCTGAAACGAGCCGCTGCAGGCATTGACATCCATGTCAATGCACACAAGACGGAAAATATGTGCTTTAATCAAACAGGTGACATCTCCACACTAAACGGTAGCTCTCTGAAACTAGTTGACAAGTTCACCTACCAAGGGAGCAGTGTCTCATCAACCGAGACAGAGATCAACATGCAACTAACAAAGGCAGCTATCGACAGGATATCGATCATGTGGAAGTCAGACCTGACCAATAAAATAAAATACAGTTACTTCCCAGCAGCGTTACATGGACGCTAACTAAACGTATGGCGAAAAAGCTTGGCGGATCTACACAAGAATACTTCGAGCTATATTGAACAAGTCCTGGAGGCAGCACCCCAAAAAGCAGCTGTTGTACGGCCACCTACCACCTATCACGAAAAAGACATGCAGGACACTGCTGGAGAAGTAGAGTTGAGCTCATAAGTGATGTACACCTGTCGACCTCTTCACATGGCCGAGCAAAAGCAAGACGACCAGCTAGAACCTACATACAGCAGCTCTCTGCCGATACGGGATGTAACCCTGAAGACGCGCCGGAACCAATGGACGATAGGGAGGGGTGGCGAGAGAGGGTCAAGGATATCTGGGCATGATGATAGTTGAGGCGTTACAAAAACCAGCCAACTAGCAAACGAAACATAGCGTTGTGGCTAACGTGTTGGTCTGTGACAACATTCTAAACGAGTTCGAAACCCAGCTGTTCACTTTCGGACGATACCATTAAGAAAATTATGAGCCTCTTATGTCTAGCTGAGGGTTATATAACTATCACTACTGATCTTCAACAAGGAGGGCTTTATCAAAAAAACAAAAACAAAAAAAAAAACAACACAAAACCCGAGCGTGATTTCCTCACCTCTTAGCATAAAATAACCTAAGACGAGTTGACATGTCGTTAAAATCAATTATTTTCTCCTTGAGCCACACTAAGATTTTAAATTTTCATTCATTTTATTAGTTGGACCCAGTTGCTTTTAGTTAAGAAAGAACACGACTACAAATGAAACATTTCTAAAGTTATATAACTTGTTTAAAAAAAGACAAAGAAAGAAAGAAAGAAAGAAAGACATCTTGAGACAGAGAATGAAAGATATTTGAATACAAGGGGAAAGAACGAAAAGAACAACAAAAAGAAAAACATAAAAACTAAATTAATTAGCAGATATAAAAGTCAACGCTATGGGACGTGGGGTGGCCGAATAAGGCATGGCAGTCGTCTTGTTTACACGAACCCTAAAATTCTCAATTTGGCGACTTGAGGTGAAGACCCCCCACTTCTTCTTAGACAAAATGGAGTGACGTAAGCTGACTCGGCTCGACTGAGCAGAACAAACAGACGCATGTAAACATTGCATCAGACACATTGACAAATTAAATACATATTATTGGAACAGTTATAGTCATACACTAATATCATTATGAGTGCGCATCCAGTGGTGCATACATGAAAAGAAAACACAGTAGGATGGATATATTTCTTCAGCTAAGTTTATTTCAACAAAGACAAAACAAATATATGATAGATTATCTATCTATCTATCTATCTGTTTACATTTATTTGTCTCTGTTTGTTTCTCGCTCTCTCTCTCTCTCTCTCTCTCTCTCTCTCTCTCTCTCTCTCTCTCTTACACACAGCCTATTAATATGTATTTCTCTATGTTCAGAACTACCTCTGCCTGTTCTATCTATCTATCTATCTATCTATCTGTTTACATTTATTTGTCTGTGTTTGTTTCTCTCTCTCTCTCTCTCTCTCTCTCTCTCTCTCTCTCTCTCTCTCTCTCTCTCTGCCTATTAATATGTATTTCTCTATGTTCAGAACTACCTCTGCCTGTTCTATCTATCTATCTATCTAATTCTGTTTCTGTCTCTCTATCTATCTATCTATCTATTGAACGTCCAACACTCAAACACACGTATATACATAGACAGACCGATACACACACAGAGATACAAACAGACACACACACACACACACACACACACACACACACACACACACACACACAGATACATATAGGGATACACGCAGTGATACAAACAAACAGACAGACAGACACACATGTAGATTCTGGGACAGACATGCACCCAGATTCAAACAGTGACATACGGACACAAAAAGACAGAGGCACACACAGTCACATGCTGAGAGGGAAACACACACAGACGTGGAAACACACACATGCATTCCGATATACACAAGAACACACAAAAACATACATACACATTTGCCCAGTCGGGTGGGACTGTAAAATACACCGACTGTATCTCTGCAGAGGGGTAATATTCCCCTTACGAGTGTCTAAGATATGACTCTAAACAATCTGATGGTGACGTTCCAGTATCGGTGGAGCTTTGGGGAATCCGAAGTACCCATTCATTGCCATCGCTTCCAGGTCCACTCTGGCCCAGAATGGTAGCAGCTGATAGGGTCTTATATACGGGTTTTATAGATCTTATCCGTAGTTTCTAGACTTTATTGATTTTGTATTTAAACTGCGTATTTAGGCTAAACTAAATTGCTCAAAATAGAACTGTTTTGACATGTAAACTGCGTATTGAATTGTTTGAAATAGACCTGTTTTTGACATTGAAAGTGTGTAACCCTAAAGTGAATTTTTCGTAAACAAAAACTATACTTAGACTAAACTCTTTGATTTGGTTTCTTTGTTTAATGGCATATCAACTCTTTTTAGGTTATTTAATGCCAAACCCGTTCTCCTAGAAGAACAGTAGTGGTACTATTTAACCCATAGCTGGGAGGATAAGGGGGCTCATACCTTTCCCAAGCGTATTTGCCCGAAAGTGAACGTAATAGAGCGACTGGAATACGAACTCGCGTACTACGATTCCGCAGTCCAACGCTTTAACCATTACACCACGAGGACACCCCCTAAATTCTTTGATTAGAACTGACTAATTGAATATCTTGAAATAGAAATGTTTTTGACAATTAAACTGTGTACTTATACTTTACTGAATTGTTTGAAATAGAACTGTTTATTGATATAAAAATGCATTTGGTTTTAAATAACCTACGAGAGTTGATATGGCATAAAACCCGAACAAACAAAGAAACGAACATACGTACGCATACAGGTAGAGATATGGACATGTGAAAAACTCCAATACAATCAACGTTACATACACACTCGCATACAGATATGAACACACACACACACACACACACACACACACACACACACACACAAATGCAAACAGGGACATACATACCGATACAGATGGGAACACTTACATGCAGACACATACCAGGAGATACGTACAACCACCTATACAGTCAAAGGTATATAAACACATGCATACAGATATTGACAGACACACACAAATACACACACAAATATACACAAAAATACAGACGGGGATACACACATACAGAAGGAACACACACACACACATTTCACACATATACGGATACAGATAGGTACATACACACACACTCCAATACAGCTAAGGGTATACACACACACGCATACAGATGTAGACAGGCACACGCACACACACACACACATATATATATATATATATATATATATAGACACAGACACACGCAGACATGCACAGATACAGACCCGGACATACACACATACTCCAATACAGTCAAGGGCGTATACACACGCATAGATATAGACAGACAGACAGACAGACAGACACACACACACACACATATATAGATACAGACCAGGACATACTTACAAACTCCAAACAGTCAAGGGCATATGAGACACACATACAAATATAAACAGTGACACACACATATATACATATACAGACACACACTCACACTTGTACACGTTTACATATATAGGATTTACACTCCTACATTTTTAAATGGCCGTCGATGGCTTCGTGGTGCCAAAAATTCTAGAAAAATAGTATCCATGACACACTTGTTCCCGAAACAAAAGATGGTGGACGTCAGTACTTTAATTAGTTTCGTAAAGCTATTGGACAGAGAAATCACGTGCATTGTGTTTCCAACTACGTCCTCGCATTTGATTTTGTTCCGCGCAAAGTAAGTCTTGCATTTTGAGAGCCGTTCACATAACACAGTTGCCTATATAGTCTGCGACTTTGAGGGCTCACTCTCTTTTCCTTTCTCGTTCTGCATTTCGGCTGGACATATTCCAGTCTCATGCACGCGCATGGCCTCAGATATTTCGTCATATCCTGAGAGAGACAAACAACCAACATGGGAGAACAAACTGCCCTCAAAACACACATTACCATTCTCATATGTATTGTTAATTCACGTGGAATACTAAGTCAACCCACAGATATAATCACACAAGACACATTTTGATATTTTCGTATCTTGTATACGCCTACGTACAAGTACATAAACGTAAGAAAGGAGTCTTACATTCTTAATCACTGTTTCAAAAATACTCATTCATCATAACATAGTCACACACACTCACACGAATACTTAACATATAATATTCACATATTCATACTGTTTTTTATGTTTCTTTTCTTTTTTGCTTGTTAATATATAAATTAATTTTGTTTTATATTCCTTTCGTCGTATTATTTGAATTTTAACAACACACCCCACACATAGTAGAAATAATTACACCCTGCTATTATGTTATAAAAGTTGTTTTTCTGCAAGAACTTGGTTATTTCTAGTGGACACAATGAAAACGGATATTATTGGGTGTTATTTATTACCAAAATCTGCAGCATAGAAACTCTTTAAGGAAAGATATCGATATATTGCAATCCAAGAATAAGTAAACTTCTTACATATATATATATATATACTGGAAACAGGAGTGAGTTCAAGTCTTATTGAGTACCCCATTTAAAAGGCCTTGTGCCACACATGTTCTCTGACGAAAGCAACAAACTGGAAACATACATATATATAACACGTATGTAATACATGTTTATAACACGTATGTAAGAACAAAATAAATAAATTCAAAAAATACAAATCTCTCCGTGGACCATCTTATCTATATCTATATATATATATATATATTATTTGATTTTTGATGAGAATTAAATTTTTGGAATGAAAAAACATTGGGAATTGTGGTGACATACGCAAAACTCTAGTACAGTCAAGGACACATACACACTCGCAAACAGATATAGATAGACAGACAGACACACACACACACACACACACACACACACACAAATATAGACAGGCACACGCACACTGATAGAGATGGGAACGCATACATACACACGTATTATCTTATACAGAGCATCGTGAGTGTATTTCGTGTAAGTGTGCATGTGTAGATCCTTGTTGTTTAGTGACTTGAGCATAGGGTTTAGAATACCAGATATTTTTCTGCCTTCCACCAAACAGGACTTGACACAAGGTCAATGACCCAAAGGTCGATTATAGTGGGGTGTAGGGGAGGGGAAGGCTGGGCATGAGCCGAGGTTCGAGCTCGGCTTGACGATGCTATTCATCAACGCACTTACTGCAAGGTGGACCCGATGTGCCAAGCAGGACATGGATCCAAATCTGGGTCTAGGCACGTATGCCTGATTATAGCTTAAACTGGACAGCAAGGTCCAGTGCTATACAAGGGTGACAAAGGTGTCAATGTTGCAGCGCGCCCACCCAAAGGTCGCCCAGCCGAAGTTGGTGGCCTTTCGGCCTCAAGTCTGTCATGGAGTATTAACCGCCAGGCACGGATACCAGACAGTCTATTGAACTGTCAGCGAGAATACAAGAGTTTAAAATACCAGACTATTTCTAGCGACCATTTTTCGCGCTGGATAGTAATTTTTCATCATTTTTAATCATCCAAAATAGTTTATGCCTATAAATTATTGGAATGAATATTTCATCAATATTTTCACCGATGAGTAACTGACCGTTAAGATATTTACTAGCCCTTCAAAGTAAACTCTTCTAATAGTCTATATATGTATTGTCATCCACAGACAGTCTGTTCCGTTGTATTACAAAACTTCAATGTGAGATGCTTCAAGCCGATATCGAAATCCGGCTGACTTTAAGTCAGTCGGATATCTTGCCCCAGGATATCGTCACTTACATAGCGAAGGATTTTTGTACTTCTATCATTTTTACATTATCAGCTACCAGAGTGATGAGTTCATGAGTAGAAATTGCTTTGTTTTGCATGCTGCTAGTGCGGAGAGGTTGGCCATATAGTCATCCACAGACAGATCTGTTTCGTTCAATCAGAACTCATCAATGTGGCTAGACATATTTGCTTCCCGTAGCTGGGATCGAAACCCGGTTGACTCAAACGCCAATCCAAGCCTCTTACCCTTCAGCCACGAGAAGCCAGTAGCAGCGAAGTAAATTTTAAACGGTTATGAATCACAATTACAATTGTTTACATACATCCGTTTAACGGTTACCGAGACCTCAATTCATATATGAAGAGAATTACAATAAACGCTAATGGCAACGCGATTACTTCATTTGCTGGAAAACTCAACCCTACGGGAGTAGGGGAGTATATCTCTTTCTCTCTCTCTCTCTCTATATATATATATATGTGTGTGTGTGTGTGTGTGTGTGTGAGAGAGAGAGAGAGAGAGAGAGAGAGAGTTACATAAAAAATAGGAGAGATCTATTTGTTACATGTAGTGTATCATCATTTGATTTAAGTCTTGGACCGTTAAACATGGAATGGTATAGTAAGTTCAGCTCAATTGCGGACAACCATTGAACAAATAGTCAATCGGTGACTACGCCTCCGATTGGATGGTTTTGGTCAGGTGACTAAGTAAGAATAAGTTACTCGGTCATGGAATTAGAGTGGGTTATTCAATTAGTGAGAAACGCTCTGAGCGAGTGATTGAAAGGTCCATCTCTAACTCCTCCTTTAGGCCGCATCGGATTATGAAGGAAAAGTCGTCAATAAATAAAAAATATCTGTACACGTGAAGCTGATGTTGCATTTTTATTCCTCATCAATGAATAAGAACAAAGATGGCAACGCGAAAGAGACATGAGTGGCCAAAAATGACAATAGCATAGACCGGAGAAATTTGGTTTGGCATATCAACTATTCTAGGTTATTTAATGCCATATCTCTTTTTATCCATGAAAACAGTTCTATTTCAAACAATTCGGTTTAGCATAAATACACTGTTTAGTTATCTTTAACCAATCAAATGGGAACCTATCAGGTGCTACAAGAGTTGACTTGGGAGTGATGGCAATAAAGTAGTATTCTGCATTCCCCAAAGCTCCAGCATTAGTGAAGCCTCACCATCAGATCGTTTAGTGTCATATCTAGGACTCTCGGAATGGGAGTCTTACGACTCTGCAGTGGATGCCATGAGAGTATTCTGAAGCCCCAACTGACTGGGAAATCTGTTATCTTTAAATGTAAAAACAGTTCTATTTCAAACAATTCAGTTTAGCATATATACAGTTTTTGTTTACATACAGTTAAATGTAAAACAGTGAATTTCAGACAATTCCGTTTAGCGTAATTACAGTTTAGTTTAATTCAAGCCTTAGATAGGACCCAATCAGGGTTTACCACTCCGGGCAAGTGTGGACCTGGGAGCAATGGCAATGAAGGGGTAGTCCACATTCCCTAAGGCTCTAGCTTTAATGTCATATCAGGACAGTCATTGGGGAAGTCTTAAGCTTCTGCAGAGTGTCGGTGTATTCTGCATCCCCGGGCGACTGGGCCAAGACGAGCGAAGGGAAGATGTAGTGTTGAAAGATTTGGTGTGAGGTGAGGATATGTGAGCAGACTAAAGTAATCTCCATGTAATATATAAAATAGAACAATCCGAGTGTAAGGCCTGCACCTAACGTAGATCGGCCGATTAAATGATTTTGACCTGACAAATGACAAGTAAGAATAGTGAATTATAGTATTCGTTATTCCCAAGTACAACCAGCAAGTTACATATAAAGCAGCGATCACCGAATATTTGGCACAGAAGCTTTGCAAGCCAATCGAAATTTATAATTAATGCAGTTTATGGCGATGGTTGGATAATGTAAAATATTGGTTTGATTAGGTTTAGTTTTATGGCGGATCAACCATTGTAGGTTATTAAACGCTAAATCCATTTTTATGCATATGAACAGTTCTATTTCAAACAATTCAGTTTAGCATTAGTACACAATTTAAATGTATAAACGGTTCTACTTTAATCAATTCAGTTTAGCATAAGCACACAGTTTAGTTCTATTTGACCCATAGATAAGTAAGGCCTAATGTTCGCCTACGGTCCAGGAGACCGGATTTCAATCTCAGGTCGAGTCATACCAAGGACTCAAAAAAATTTACTTGATGCCTCCTTGCTTAACACTGAGCATTACAAGGTAAAGTGGAGCAATCCAGGGAAAGAAGTAGCGCCCTCCCCTCCACCTCGTCGTAGTAGTTATTGAAAAGGGAGCCTTCGGGTCACCCTTTGACTAAGTTTGCCAACTTTACTTTAATTGGCCCATAGACAAGGCCCTATCAGGTTTTACGATTCTTGGCTGGAGTGGACCTAGGAGCGATGGCAGGGTACTCCACATTCTCCCAATTAAATGTCAAAGAGTTCTATTTCAAACAATTCAGTTTAGCATTAGTACAAAGTTTAGTTCTATTTGCCCCTTAGATAGGACCCTGTCAGATGCTACCACACTGAACCAGAGTGGACCTGGGAGTGATGGCAATGAGGTGGTACTCCATATTCTTCAAAGCTCGGACATTACTGGAGCCTCACCATCAGATTCTTAAGTGTGAAATCAAGACATTTGTTTTCTGTGTGGGAGGGGGTCTTACCCCTATGCAGAGAAGGAGTCGATGTATTGTGCTGCCCCAGTCGACTGGGCCACGAAAGAGAGAGAGAGAAGCAGTGGATAAATTTCTACGAAATTACAGATTTTAGCTCTTATAATTAATTTCATGAGCTAAAAGTAAATGAATAAAGTTGGTAATCGTTGTCAAGGGCGACCTGAAGGCTCTCTTTTCAATAGCTACTACAGCGAGGTATAGTAGAGGGCGCTACTCCTTACCCTGGATTGCTGTACTTTACGCTTGATCCTTACCTCGTAATGCTCAGTGTTAAACGAGGTGGTATCAAGAACCGTTTTTTAAGTCTTTGGTATGATTCGACCTCAGATGGAACCCCGGTCTCCCGGATCATTTGCGGAGACTGTACCCACTAGACCAATGAGCCGGTACAAATGAATAAATAAAGCGTAAAAAAAAACAACAACAGATTCTGGCCTCTCGAGGAAAAAAAATTTAAAAGCATTAAGGAGATAAACTTATGCTTAAAGCCGAAAATACATCGCTAATTTCTATCTGCGGTCACCGAGTCGGCTTGACGTCGCTTTACGAAGCGAAACCTATTCAAGCGAAAGCTAATATTAGACATTAACCCCGTCTGTCGCAGAATTTAAAGAATTTTAACACTTTCGTCTAAAGCTAGTCTTTACCAATGAGACGTCGTGCATTCAATCTCCCATAATAAGCAACTTTATTATTATAATACAACCACAGAATACTAAGTCCAATTGTAAACATTTCTTGTTGTCTTCAAATTAAACTACACAATATTCTCACGGCTCCTTTCAAAATTATCATTAAAAGCGAAAACGGTTTAAACTAAAGGACACTTTCCTCGCTCAGCATATCTGTTCAATGAGAACACTCACACACCTCCACACACACATGCGCACGCGCGTGCGCACACACACACACACACACACACACATACAAGCACAACAATGTCACGTGAGTGCACGGGCACAAACGTTCGTTCTTAAGCACACGTACAGCCGTGTGCTTTGATATGAGAACGGTAGGGTGTGCTCAAGTGGAGGTCTACATGAACGAACGTCAGTTTGAATGAATTTAATGAATGAACGTGTGCTGGCAAAACAAACAAGGAAGGAAGGAAGGAAGGAAGGAAGAAGAGAAAGGGTGGAAGGCCAGATAAATTTGAAGATTTGTTGTCAGAGGTTAGAGGGCAATTAAAACATTTATGAGACAATAATGTCCGTTTGTTTCCAGGTATCATAGAACATAAGTGAAAATTAATGAAACATCAGACAAAACTGCAAGGAAAGAAAAAAAAGATAGGCACTAACAGATATTTAAGTAAAGATATATATATATATATATATATATATATATATATATATATATATATATATATATTGAAGGGTGAATATTTAGGGGTCACGTTATTATTCAAGCAAGTTTTGTTAAAGACGATGAAACACTATTAATCTTTATTTTATTTTTTCAAGACTCGTCGTTATTTTTCGAGTGTCGGGATGTAGATAGTAAAAGAATTGTCCCATATCTTCTGCCCAAGCACTTTCGACTATGGACATATAAAATTAGAGTTAAAACAAACCAATGTAGTTCATAAATTTATATGTCCATTTCGAGAGAGTCTTACGAAAGACAAAAATAATTCTTACATTGGCTAGACAACCCACAACGTTATCTCATCGTCTTAGTTGTCACCTTTCGGAAAATAGCGCCATAAAACAACATTTAATTATAAAACACAACAATATCACTCACCAACTTACATCTTCAAAAGTACGGAATATTCTCTCAGATAATACAATAGTTATATATAAAATCAATAATAAAAAACGATTACAAATCCGAGAAGCAATATCCACAAAAAATTTTAGAAAACATTGCTAAAATAGTATTTAACACAGGCACAAACATATTCAATATTCTTATAACTAAAAATTACTAACTCTATTAGTAAACCTTTTTCCAATCGAACGTTTTAAATGAAAACGTTGAAAACGTTCCAACCGACAACTTCAAAAAAAAAAAAAGAAAAAAAAAAAAGAAAAAGTTTCAAATAATGAAAACAGTAAAAACTCAACGCAAAACTACACTACCTTTGATGACGACCAAAAGTATAGTCGAAAGAGCTTGGGCAGAAGATATGGGACAATTCTTTACTATCTAGATCCCGGCAATAGAAAAATAATGAGTTTTGAAAAAAAATCGAAAATAATAAACTTGTTTGAATATATATATATATATATATATATATATAATGCAATGGAATTTGGTCTGCGACCCTTGGGTTTCATTGAGTTTTTACAATTTTTTTGCCAAGTTTTTACAAATATTAACCACTCTCCATATTATATTGCGCTTGTTTCGCAAAAGTGATTTAGTGACAAGCCACACAGTTATATATATATATATATATATATATATATATATATATATATATTGTGTACTGGAGAATGAAAGGACTCATCATTACTGATTGACAGGTGCGACAGTAAACTGTGCTTCCTACTGCCAGCACCTGGGACAAAATTTAGGCTATTTAGTGACTAACATGGTGAGGACCCAGTTCTAAAGATTTGACCAGGGTGGAGTACCTCTTCATTGCCATTATTCCCTGTTCGACTCTGGACTGAAGAAGAAGTATCAATTATGGTCCTATACATGTGTCAAACAAATCTGTTTACAAATAATTCATATTCAATAAGACTTTGTAAAAAAAAGTCTTAAGAAACAATTGAACCCAATTCTCTAGCATCTAGGCATCAAATAACTCTATATGGGTTGACTCCTCGTTAAAATAAATCAATTAATCGGAAAATCGAAAAATCACAACGAATAATCTTGCGTTGGATGCTGTAATTATTGAATACATAGTCTAGCAGTACCTACTCATCCAGTGTCCCTGCTAATGTCAGTTTATTCGTTGGTCCATTCGGTTGGGGCTGTAGAATACACCGACTGCATCTCTGTAGAAGGGAACGACTTCCGCACACGAGTGTCCTATATATGACCCAAAACCATCTTAGCACAGTTGGCTGGAACTGTTGAATACACCGACTGCATCTTTGCAAAGGAATTAAGACTCCCACCACGACTGTCCCGATATGATACTAAGCAATCTTAGGTTAGTCAGGAGGGGCTGGAGAATACACCGACTGTATCTCTGCTGAGGGGTAGGACCCCACTCCAAACGAGTGCCCTAAATATAACACTAAACAATCTGATGTTGTGGCTTCAGTAATACTGGAGATTTGGGGAATGCGGAGTACCCCTATATTGTCATCGCTCACAGGCCCACTCCAGTCCGGAGTCGTAGCACCTGATAGGGTCTTATTTATGGGTCAAATAAAACTAAACTGTGTACTTATGATAAACTGAATTGTCTGAAATGGAACGGTTTTTAACATTGAAACTGTGTACTTATGCTATACTAGATTGTTTGATTGGTTTGGTTTCTTTGTTTAATGGCACACAGACCTTTGTAGGTTATTTAATGCAAAAGCTATTCTCCTAGAAGAACAGTAGTGGTACTATTTAACCCATAGCTGGGAGGATAAGGGGGTTCATACCTCTCCCAAGGGTATTTGCCCAAAAGTGAACTGGAGTACGAACTCGCTTACTACGATTCCGCAGTTCATCGCTTTAACCATTTCGCTACGAGGACACCCCCTCTCGATGGTTTGAAATAGAACTGTTTACATGTTTAAAAATGGATTTGGAATTATGAGACCTACAATGGTTGATGTTCCATAAAACTAAACCAATCTGTTCGTACGAATCATCATAATTGATTGATTCGATTTAACGACATGTCAACCCATGGGGCAATTTTATGCCAAAAGATAAATTGTATATTTCTAATCAAGGATCTTGATTTGATTGTAAATTGTCTGCAATTGTTTTTTTGCTAAGTGGATTTGGGGTCGCTTTTAAGGGTTTAGTTGGCGGTGTAGTACAAGTTTACTGCGATATTTTTTAAATACTTTTACTTTTCCAAGAAAGATAAAATGTTAATTATACTGATATTTAAAAATGTGTCCCTCATGTTTTTGAGTTATCAAAACCTTTTCCAATAAAAGTAAAATCACTACATTCTAATTGATATTGTTACATCAGAAAATCAGTCTAAAAAGGGAAATAAAATTTTACATAATGTCATTTTTAACATTTGATTATTTTCGATATGGAAGTCAAGGAAGGCGATTGTACGTGTTTCTACGGTAAAGTGCAATGCTTTGGCGTGGTTTAATTTGTTGTATGGTTCATTGGTAGTAAGATTTCACATTATACCCAGCAGTGTTCATTTGTTTCTAAGATTAAAGCACTTGATTATATATATATAATTATATATATGGGTGGACTCAACTGATTTCTGGCCAAGTCAGGTGGGACTGTAGAACACAGGGACTGCATCTCTGCAGAGGAGTAAGACAGGAAATTAGTTGTCTAAATTTCAGAGATGAAGCCCGATAATTTTTTTCCCTGAAAGTATCTGAACGTTTGTCTTCATCTTTGTTGTTTAATTCACAACGTTTCGGTGGATGAGTCCTTCGGTCTTCTTCAGTAGTTTCAAGACGACCTTGGAAACCGATACAGGACTTCGAACCGAACTCTTTATTCATTCCACGGGGGTAGGTGGTTCTTATTCCGCTAACCATGACCGGGGTACAAGTGTTAACCAATTATAAGTATTCTTTGTTTTTTTTTTACCAATAATTGGAAGGGAATTTTCAGATGATTTCACTTGTCAACAACCAAACGCCAATATCCGTCGCGCCATGTATCCTGCTGGAATGATAAACCTAATGTCTTCATCAACATAGGAAATACGACTCACTACTACTGGGTGGAACGATAAAATTGTCGCCCTAGAAAAGACGACATGATTCTATTTCCGTTTAATGAAAACCGGTTTTCTTTTTTTTTTTTTTGCAGACCATCTACTAGTTGGCCAGTTGTGTACAAATCCCAAGAGCGATAGGAACCTTCTATCATGTCTGAAAGTGACACAATGTTCAACGAGCGAAATCGGAGATACGCCGCTGTACAACTCATGCTCTCTACCGATCCAAGTTATGACAACAGGACCATTGCCAGCACCCTCAGTATGCAAATCCGGACGGTTCAACGCTTGAGGGTACAGCTCAACGCATCGGACTACCCTTTGGAGGTGGTGGAGTGGAAGGACACCACCAGGAAGACCCGTACCAAGGAGTTCATCGAAAAGGTCCCGGCAATCATTGATGAAACTCCCTAGCGGCCAATTCGGTAGATTGTTAGAGATTTAGGCGTCTCACACACAACTGTGAATGCATGTATGAAGGAGGTCTTGAAGTGTAGGTTCTACAGGCGCCAGACAAGCCAGATCTTGACTAAAAAGACAAAGAACCTCAGGCTAATCAAGTCCGTCAGGTCCACTCGTGGAAAAGGCATGCTCCTAGTTCCAGATCCGTATCGAGGCGGTGATTGAGGTTGAAGGAAGCTACATTGAATAGATCTCAGCTCTACTACATAATCAAGTTACCTGAACTGATTTTTTCAAAAAAAGTTTTAAAATAAAGCTGTAGCGTTGTTTTCTTTTGGACGACAATTTTATCGTTTCACCCTCTATTATGTATGATTTTTTACCTCTGCTTATATTGCAATTTTTTTTCATGGAGTCTTTTTGATTAATGGTTCTCAAATCGTATTCTTTTTTAAACACTTATATTTTCAAGAAGGATAAAATGTTACTTATACTAATATTTAAAGATGTGAAACTCATGTTTTTGAGTTGTCAAAGTCTTTTCCAGCCACAGCACGATCACTACATTCTAATTGATATTGTTACGTCGGAAAATCAGTCTAAAAAGGGAAATGAAATATTACATAATGTCATTATTAGCATTTAATCATTTTCGGTCTTCTTCAAGAGATTCAAGACGACCATGGGCTGCTCAACGGATCACTCTGGCCCAACATATTCACTGCTTATTAAAGGGATTTAATTCTTCAGTGTTCTTCTGTAAAAGACTCTGATTTCAATCTTCTAAAGATATTACCTCTGTATGGATGGAAATGAATTTTGGCCTTCCTTTTGACAAATAATGTTCCCTTAATATTCTTAAGGCTTTTCTTCCATTGTCTCGTGCATCTCTTATCACTAATGACAGACTTTTATCATCCAAATACTAAATAAGTTCAGCGAATTCTTATGCGTTCTTTTCAATGAAGTCAGTATCATCACTTTAGTCTATTGGTGACGGTACAATTTGCTGTAAATATTGAATTCTAAGATATCCAAGTAACTTCACTTCAAACAACTCATACTTGGATTCATCGCTATCAAAAAAAAAAAATGAAATTGCAGCTCTGGGCCCCTAACATGTTGGAATTGGGGTAACCATCTTGTTTCGGGTTGAGCGATACAAGATACTCCTTCTAAGTCACAAGACAGCATTAAGTCGGTACTCTGACAATTAGCCATTTGTTTATATGTGACTTAGTGGCGTCTGATTTGGTAACCTTCTGCTTCTATTTTAGTCACCTTTCTTTGGCTAATCTGCTGATGGGAAAGTCCATAAATATTTGCTGACAATTTATAGATGGCCGGCACATCGAAATCCCCTTACCTGGTTTTTTGTGTTACTCGATCGCCGAAAGTACAAACCCTTGCTAAGTCCAGGCTCAAAACTGACCACAGTTTTCTTTCTGCTCTGAACATTCATCCACTGCCAGACTCTTCACCCTCTTACACAGACACTATCAGCAACTACAGAATCAATAACCTCCTCCAAGAAATCTTCGTCTCTCTCTTCCTAGTTGCCTGAAGCACCTATGGAGGAAGAAGCCACCACTCAGGACCTATTTCAAAAAGACCTGGAAACCCTCTCAAAAAAGCTGGAAGAGCCGGTAGTGGGACCCTCCAAATCCTCTGAATGGCCTATACAATCAGCAACACAAAAGGAAACCTCGCTCCTGGCCAGTTCCATCCCACCGGGCTACAAAACACCTGCTAGACCGGCAGTGCCAGTCTCTTGAACAACAAAGAAAAGGACACCAGATTAATATGAGAAGGACAGGGTGGGCAAATATGCCCCCTAATTTAAAGATAACGGCATACTGTCCATCCTAGATCTTGGGGCTGAGACAGAACCCAAGAACCTATCCTTCATCGAAACAGATCTAAGGACCCAAAGACTGACCGGGCTTAAAAAAGAAGTATCTGGAGAGCTCCTCAAGACAGCGGGAATCCCAGGCCGTTACAATTGCCGGCGAAGCTTCACCGCCTGGGATGTCCTGCTGCCCACTAAGGAGCTTGCATTTAAATTGGCCTGGAGCAATGTATCAACAAAATACTCATGGCTACAGCCTGAATACCAAGGAAAGAGAAGAATTAGAGTCACCGTGTGTAATGTCCCAGGACAGCTTAATATCTTCGCTGCCTACTTTAGTAGGTATGGCAGTGTGGAAGAGGTCCTATCCGTGAGGTTGACTGAAAGGACAACACACGGTGACTACATACTCAACATTTATTTGGATAGAGAGAGTTTTAAGGCTATCCCTCACTTCATTGCTTATAAAGACCAGCAGATGATGGTGGCAGTTGAGGGAAGAAGGACACTCTGCTGGTATTGAAAGCAATTGGGACACTTGGCAAGAGGCTGCCCGCAAAAGGCAGCAGTCAATAACACCAACAGCACCACCAACAACAAAACCACCATCAACAATAATAACATCAAGAAGGCTGGCAGTACCCTGGAATTTGGGAACCAACCAAACAATCGAGAAGAAGAATGTACCCAGATTACCAGGAAGAAGAAAACAATTAAGACTACAACAACAATAACAGAATCAACAAGAAAACCAGCACCACCAGTTACAGCAGTGGCCAAAACATCAACCTCACTACAACAAGTACAGCCGGCTGGTTGGTGGTCGATGTTGCCGTTAAAAGTTTCGAATTCCAGTTTAGCCGGTCAATATCGCTGCAGAGAGGGTTTCCTTTTTTCAGTGGTTTTAGTAAATGTGTGGAATGTGATCCTTATTCTCAAGATAGACAGGGACGGAAGGGAAGCTAGTGGGTCGGGAAGGTGTGAAAACAGCCGGGTCGATTTTATGGCAAGCCATGACTTGGTGGACAGGTTTCGTCTGGATCACCCAGGGAGGGAGATATAGACGTGGCTAGATAGTTCGCCCTCTGTCCGTGCTAGATCCTATCTGGACAGAGTGTTTGCTAGAAGAGCCGACACTGATTTTGTTACGTATCCCATGTTCCACTATGTAGCACAGACTGAACTTAAGGTTGTTAGGGTCAGTCTGCAGTTAGCCGGTAGGCTTAGTCTGATCTGCAACTGGAAGTTTAATACCTCCTTAATGGATATACGGGTCATCCGGGACCAGCTGTAACTCCTAATTCAGCGGGCATTAATGGAGGCGGTTACCGGAAATAAGTGGTAGGGATCTCTTAAACATAGGATTAGAGATTTCGCCATCAAATACGGTCGCCAGCTCAACTTAGGTCGCAAAATATTTGCCGAGCGGTAGAAAGGGGGATCCTTAGCCGTAGATTTAGCTAAACGGGACCTTGAATGTGAGGCTAGCGAGCGCTTCAAGAGATACGCCGTTAGATCTAGGTTACAAAGAGCTCCCAACGAAGCCGTGAAATGGAACGCGCTCGTGCGTGAGAAAGAAGTACAAAGGTTTTTCCTTTTGGTATATCAAATCGGTCAACTTCCCGGACGGCCATGTGCTCGGTTCGAATCATGAGATGCGCGACGTTTTTCAGGCGCACTTCCGTGATCGCTTTTCTCGCTGTCCTGACCTCCAGGTTCAGGAGTTTGGTAGTTATTTAACCGACTTCCCCAGCCTTCAGGAGGCTGAAGCTGCTAGCTACGATGGTTTATTTATTAAATGTGAAGTCCGTGATGAGTTGAAGCAGATCGGCCTCAGCAAATCGCCGGGATTCGATGGTTTTCCCTATGAGCTGTACTTGAGGCTGCCGCACATGTTTGTGCCTATTCTGTTCAATCATTGGTTCGCCTGGTAGCCATCCCTGGTAAAGTTACCTAGGGAGTGATCAATTTGCTGAAGAAAGGGGACAGGCCTGTTTGGGAGGAGCTATTGATTACAGGCCCATAACTCTGCTTAACACAGGGTTAAAGATTTTTGCCTGGGTCTTAGCGAACCGTTTTCAGCTTGTCATTAGCTAATTAATCGGACCGGAGCAGAACTAAGCTGTGAAGAGAAGATCAGTCCAAGAGAATTTACATTTGGTACGCGAGATTCTAGAGGGGTTAGAAGACGGAACCGAAGCAGTGCTGATCAATTCGGATCAGTCCAAGGCCTTCGATAGGGTTGACAATCAGTTCCATGCTACTGTTTAGGAAACCGCCGTATTCAAACGGCAGTTCCGCAAATGGATTAACATGATGTACCACAAGTCTCAGGCAGTGGTGCAGGTGAACGGAAAGCGATTGAGCGGTCGGTCCGGCAGGGTTACCCCATGTCTACACTTCTCTATGTCCTCGCTTTAGAGCCCCTGCTCTGTGAGATTAGGGATGAGAAGGTAAGTCCGGCCCTGCGCGGCATTCCCCTAGCTGGTCTTCTTTCGGCAAAGGTATCCACGTACGTTGATGAAATCATTGTCTGTGGATCCCAATGTTTGGACATAAAAGCTGTGAAGAAGACGGTTGCGAGGTACGAGAAGATGGCAGAAGCCAAGATCAACTTTGATTAGAGCGAAATTTTGCAGCTAGGTGCCTGGAGGGGTTGCGTTTCCCTGCCGGGGCCTTTCCGCTGGAGTGACGGACCTATCCTCATTCTCAGGGTGTGGGTCGGGACCGGGCTCCAATGGAAGCGAAATTGCTGGGAAGTAAAGGCCAAAGTAGATGCTCAGGTGGCTATGTGGCTTCGTAGGCGTTTATCCTTAAAGGGCAAGGCGAAGATGTGCGCCGTGTACATCTTCCGTTGATCCTTTGCCGCTCGTCTGTACTTCCTCTGCCGAAGAATGATCGGCTGGCTCGTCAACGATCCCTCTCCAAATTACTCTGGAGAGGCTGAAGGCTAAGGGGCAAAGAAATCATTTGTATGCGATTGCCTTAAGGCCCTTTGCAACCTTCCTGGGTCCAGTAACCTTTCTCGGCCTTGAAAGAAACTGTATTGGGAACTGTTGGGCTCCGCATCGGATCCGTTCGAGCTGGTCGATGGAGGAGGTTCACTCGCATTGGAATTGGGCGCCAGGTTCGGGCTTCTTGAACAATTCTGAGTTCTCGCTCACCTGGTGGCTTTCACAGAACGTGTTGCGTCTCTTCGGCTTGAATTGCAAAGCGGGCTTGGCAGACATGCAGTGGCTGTGGCTTAGAAGCAACAGCTGAGCACGCCTTCTACTACTGCGAATGAGTTCGTCCGTTTTAGAATCATTTCGAAGAGTGGATAGCCCACGTAGAAACCAAGCAGCTGGTGCTGTTCGACGTTGGTTACGTCGTAGACAACGTTTTATCGCAGTTTCAAAGTGAGAAGCGTGTGGTGTTTCTCGCGATCCTAGCTATAGCTAGAATGGTGATTTTAACGAGAAGAAAGAAGGGATTGTATGAAGGTGCAAACTTTTCTCATTGTGATCTGATTTTGTTTTCTAGGCACCACCTTAGGGTCAAAATCAGATGCGATAGAAAACGCCTGAATTTCATTATATTCGACAGAAGGTGGGCGTATGCAGCGAACCTGGGTTTACGAAAGGGGTCAACGTTGGAGTCAACCTTTCCTCCTCTTTCTGCGCATGGCGACTACGGATCGGGTCCTTCGGGAACCTACTCCGGGTTAGTAGTTTGTTAGTTCCCTTTTTCCCAAGTTGTGAGTCATTGTCCCTCTCATGTAGTTGTTAGTCTCTAAGATATTCCCCGCCCCTTTTCTTTAATTCCCTTAACTCTCGATCCTGGACCATTTTTCTAAAATTCCTGGAATTCATATCTATATTTCGTTCCAGTTGCGTGCATAAAACTCCCTCACCACATCATACTCTGCATATATTTTGCCCCTTTAGCTTAGTTTCACTTCCCCATTAGGGAAGTTCCCCTTGGTACCGGAAAACACTCGGCCTCCATTTTAGAGATGGGCAGATAGGACGGTAACCAAAAGGATGTTTATTTTCTTTCTTTTTTCTTTCGAGGTTTGTCTCCAATCCCCCTCATTTTCATTAATTGTTAATACATCATTTTTTCGTAAATAAAATTCATGCACTTCTCAACCGGGCTTTTTAAGTTGGGCATTTTCTTACAGAGCAAATGGGGTATTTTGGTCTTTGCAACGTGCTTGGTGAAGGATGAATTCCCAATTGTATTGTATGAATGGGTCGGCGAATGAGGCTAGCTAGGGACCCTTGTTTCATAGTCCAGTGCGACCACTCCTTTATCCCTCCCCACAAAACTTGGAGTCTTGTGCCCCCCCACCAGATTCTTGTAATTTGGAAAATAAAGCCGACACATAAAACCCCTCCAAATAGTCCATCATAATATTTTAACTTCATCCCATACGGGGAGCTGATTTCCCTTGGCTTTCCCTATATTTTCAACCATAACCGTTTTTTCGATTTCACCTCGACATACAGGTTTTCTGTGGTCCTTTAGCCTTACTTTTAGTGGGCGGCTTGTCTTGCCTTTGTATACTTTACCACAACGGCATGGGATGGAATACATTCAATTCTTGGTCATGTCGAGCGCATTGCTCGGAAGACATAAAGGGTTCGGTTCGAAGTTTTGCATGGGTTCCCGAGTTCGACACCTGAAGAAGGCCAAAGAACACATCGGTTGAAATGCTGTGAATATAACCATGGAGATGAAGACAATAGTCCGAATTTTCTTAGTGGTATAGAATGTTTGACCTGCAATGCATTCTGGCTGGTTTTCTTGTTTAGATATAAAGGAGTGTGTAAGTTTTGTATTGTAAGGATCAAGTGACTTATTCTTTTCTGGACTTTCTGAAAATTAGTTTCCATTTGGGTTTTATTTGGAAGGGTTTGCTCTGTATGTTATCAATCCATTCTTGTGGCCCCTTTTTTATGGCAGAATATGTTGATTTTTAATAATCAGTTTGACACTGATGATCGATGTTCAAGTTGAAAAAATGATGACATTTGAATGTGGAAAAAAAAATTCTACAAACTACTTACCCGGAGTAGGGTCCCGAAGGACCTGATCCGTAGTCGCCATGATGACATTTGAATGTGGAAAAAAATTTCAAGCAGGTTGTGATCAGGCTTCATTGCAAAGTTGACGTTAAACAATTTTCTTTTCTTCTTCTTGGCACTCTTAAAATTCGTTAGCTTCATTTTCAGTGCTTCTGTGTCAAGAAAATATATTAGTGTACAGATTGATCAATTGATCGATTACACGTACTTATACGGCAGGCATAGGTGTGTGAGCATTGACGCATAATTAATGCTGAGCAACAGAAAGTGGAACGGGAGGCTCATTAGGGTTGATACAGATAAAAAAAGGTGAAGGTATGAACAAAGAGGGAGGGTAAAGTGAGAAGAAAGAATGAGAGAGATCGATATTTGACGATAAATATTTCCTTTTCTTATCCATATTTACCAACCTCTCCGCTCGGGCAGGATATGACACAATGTCATTTTTTAAGCGGAGTTTAACAGGTTTGAATTCAGAGTTTTCCTTCTCCTAGACTAGTTGCCTCACCAAGGCTGAAGAACCTAGTCTGGCCTACTATTTACCCATAGCTGGAAGGAGAATAATTGGATTCATACCTTTCCCAAGGGTATTAGTGCTATGTGAAATGCAATCAGCCTCGTCCAGGATTTGAACTCGTGTCGCCGTGTCCATTTCCTACGACGATAACCATTACACCACGAGCACCTCCATTTCCTTCTCTTATCTAGTGTTACTTTGCATAACCTTGTTACTTCTCAAAGCGTGTATATTTGTTTGATTTTTTTGGTTTTATGGCATATCAACCTTTGTAGGTTATTTAATGCCGAATCCATTTTTATACAAATAAACAGTTTTATTTCAAACAATTCAGTTTAGTTCATAGTTAACTGTCAAAACATTTCTATTTCAAGCTATTCAGTTTAGTCAAACAGTTCTATTTCAAACGATTCAGATCAGTAATGTTATAGCTTTTATTTACACACGGTTAAATGTCAAAACAGTTCCATTTCAAGCAAATCAGTTTTGCGTAAGTACATTTTCAATACTAAAAGCAGTTCTATTTCAAACAATTCAGTTCATCATAAGTACACTGTTTAGTTCTATTTGACCCATTGATAAGACCCTATCAAGTGCTACCACTCAGGGCTAGACGGGATCAAGGAGCGATGAAAATGAAGGAATACTCCTCTTTCCCCAGAGCTCCGGCATCACTGGAACCTCACAATCCTATTGTTTAGTGTCATACCCATGATAATCGTTGGCGTGGGGGGTCTTACTTCTATTAGTGTATTCTGCAGCCCCAGCCGACTGGACAATCAAATCGCCTAAAATATTTCATTAGAAGTATATATATATATATATATATGCTCGTGTGTGTGTGTGAGCATAAGTTGTGTTGCCTATGTGAGCATAACCCACCTCGAGTCTATGCACTTTACCATCCTTCTATACCACACCAGCTCATTGGTCTAGTGGTTAGAGTGTTCACCATGGCCCGGGAGATCAGGGTTCAGTCCCAGGTTCTGTCATATCAAAGACTGAAAAAATGGCACTTGACACCTCCTTGCTTAACACGCAGCATTTTAAGGTACGTATCAATGGTAAAAGGAGCAATCCTGGGAAATGAGTCGCGCCCTCTCCTACACCTCTCTGTTGCAGCTATTAATAAGCGAGCCTTCGGGTCGCCCTCGACAACGGTCACCAACTTTACTTATTATACCACACTCTGATGTAGTGCTGGGAGGATTTTTCAAGGACACCGTTCAGCTTCATCATTGCACTCCCCTTGATGACCTAAACGGTTTCAAAACGAATCCTCTTGATCATCCCCTTGAGCTAAAGGAAAAGAAAAAAGTCAGATGAATTAGAATGTAGCCTCAATAGCCAGGAACTGCAATATGCTCAGCACACCCTGACCCGTTACTTTTCAGACGCGATCAAATCTTCGGTGATAATTTTTGAAACACCGTCCATTTTCATGTCCAGCTGACTTGAGATTATTGGAGCGGTTAATCGACAATCGCCACCTAGCACCTACCTTAACTGTTCAACGTTGACTTCAGTCATACTTGTTGAAGGCCTCCCGCTCTTGGAGTCGTCTTTCATCTCCTCGTATTCATCTTTGAACCTCTTGTAAAATTTTCAAAAACTGTACTTGACATGATGTTATCTCTACATATTTGCTGAATCATTTTAAGCATTTGTGACGAAATTTTCTCCAACTAGAGAAACATTTTCAAGTTTATCCATATTTATCAACCCCTCCGCTTGGGCAGGATATGATTCAAGGTCAATTTTTAAGTGGAGTTTAACAGGTTTGAATTCAGAGTTTTCCTTCTCCTAGACTAGTTGCATCACCAAGGCTAAAGAACCCAGTGTGCCCTACTATTTACCCATAGCTGGAGTGAGAATAATTGGATTCATACCTTTCCCAAGGGTATTAGTGCTATGTGAAATGCAATCAATCTCGTCCAGGATTTGAACTCGTGTTGCCGTGTCCATTTCCTACGACGATAGCCATTACACCACGGGCACCTCCATAAGTTTTCGGGTTCACCAGTTCCTAAACAACCTGAAAAAGAGGAGGTATAAACAAAAGTATGTAAAAAATGGAAATAATAACAGAAAGCAAAGATTAGAGATGTATACTCCCAATATATCATGTTAGATGATAACACTATTTGTTTATTTGCCCAGTCAGCTGGGGCTGTAGAATACACTGACTGCACCTCTGCAGAGGGGTAAGATTCCCGCCCCTAACGAGTGTCCTGGATATGACACTAAACAATCTGATGGTGAGGTTCCAGCCGTGCTGGAGATTTGGAAAATGCGGAGTACCCATTCATTGCCATCGCTCCCAGGTCCACTCTGACCCGGAGTGGTAGCACCTGATAGGGCCCTATCTATGGGTTAAATAGAATTAACAGCATACTTATGTTAAAATGAATTGGGTAAACTGAATAGCTTGAAATAGAAATGTTTTTGACAATTAAACCGTACTTACACTTAAACTGCGTGCTTATGCTTAACTGAATTATTTCATATAGAACTGTTTATCGACATAAAAACTGTATTTACACTTAACTGAATTATTACATATAACTGCTTGAATAGTTTGAAATGGAAATGTTTTTGATAATTAAACTGTGTATTTATGCTAAACTGAACTGTTTTCAATAGAACAGATTATTTACATAAAAATGGATTTGGCGTTAAATAACCTAAAAAGGTTGATATGCCATAAAACCAAACCAACCAACCAAACCAACTATTTGTTTATGACACTTTTGTCCATAGCTCACACAGAACAGCTTATCTCGTTTGTTTTCTGATAGATTTCGTATATTTGTGTATTTCGGCGAAATAAACGAGCCATTCAAAAGACTTTTTTTTTACAAATCACAAAAGTGCACAATAATGTCAAACAGAGTAGAAATAAGATAAATGATTGTTCTCTTTCGTTCTTGTGTCAGTCCCATAACTTATATTGTCAAATATTTTCACCAAATCAAAATACATTAAATTAGTGGTAATAGAACTGTAATATATATATATATATATATATATTCAAGTTGTGTTGATAGCACAGATTTCCGTGAGTCTCTCTCGCCATCCGTCCCTATCGTCTATCGTTCTAAGCAGGTCATCTAGAGGCATTCAGTGTCACCACAGTGTTGATGAATATATATATATTAACCTCTAACTGGAACACAAGGTCAATTTTTCAAACAGAATTTAACAGTGAAATAATAGGGTAGTTTGGGCTCTCCAGCTTTGGTAGGGCAATAAATCCATAAAAACTCTTAAAATACTTTATAATCTTTAAAGAAAGAAGCAATTAGGAAACGTTCTGGGTGCAAGTAAAAAAAAAAGTCCTTTTCCTAGAATTTTTTCAGAAAAGTAAAAAAAAAATTGACAAATCTTGTGGCATACTTATATATGTTCTAATTATATAAATATATATATACATACTACTAACCCCTTTGTACAAGCAAGATGTGGCACAAGGTCTATTTTTAAGCGGAGTTTAACATTCTTGAATTTAGAGTTTTCATTTTCCTTGGTATGTTGTCAAGATTATAGAGCCAATTCTGCCTTATTATTCACCCATAGCTTGAGGAAGAATAATTAGATTTATGTGTTTTTCAGAGGGCATAAGCTCTATGTGAAAGACAAAAAGGCACGTACTGGATTTGAACTCGTGTCGATGTGTCCATTTTCTACGGCGTTAACCATTACACCACGAGTGGGATGATGGATTTAGATTTTTGTTGGTCGGCGAACACTGACGTGTCCATTTGCCTATGAGTTTGTCAATGTTTCAACAGCAGTGACCTGCATGTCCCGTCTGTCTTACTTGGATGGCCTATGAGATGGGAGGTTAGAGGCCGTACAGCTTGTATTTTATTGGGTGGTGCTTCCAGAATGAGATCATAACAGTATGCAGTATCTTTGTGCAATTACAATTTTCCTTTTTGTTCAAGTGCTACGTTAAAGGGTTTGGTTGTTTGGGTTTTATGCCTGATCAACCATTGTAGGTTATTTAATAACGATTCCTTTTTGAACATATATTAAAAAAGATTTGGTTTGGTTGAGTTTTACGGCATATCCACGATTGTATGTTATACAATGCCAAATCCTCTTTATATATATATATATATAATAAGATTTGATTTGGTTGGGTTTTTATAGCATATCAATCATTGTTGGGTTTTTGCTGGCAAATCCTCTTTATACATATATATTAATTAAATAAGAATTGATTTGGTTTGGTTTTAGGGCGTATCAACCATTGTAGATTATTTAATACCAAATCCTCTTTATACATATTTCAAAAATATATATGATTTGTAAACACATTTTGTTGATAACGTTCTTAAACGAGCCTGAGCTCATTTTTTGCACACAGTTAAATGATTTCAAGTGTTGCTACATAACTGTCACAATTTAACATCAGTCATTTGTTTGCACACAGTTTGTTCTATTTGACCCATAGATAGAACCCTGTCAGATGCTACCTCTCCGGGACAGAGTGGATCTGGGAGCAATGGCAATGAAGGTGTAATCTACATTCCCCAAATCTCCAGCATCACTGGAGCCTCGCCATCAGATGGTTTAAAGTCATACAGGAACGAAAGTTGGGCGGGGCAAGTTTTTACTCTTATGGAGAGATGCAACTGGTTTATTCTATGGCCTCACTGCTTTGATAAGGTCCAGGTGGTGCATCCATACAATAATACAGACATGGATACAATTAAAAAAATTTTTTTTATCTTATCAGAGATATTAGATTTCAATTTGCTCGATAATCTGTCGATAGCTGTTCATGCCTTTCCAATGCGTATGTTGATATCACTTTCAGTAGATGAGCTGTTGCCGCCGTTTTGTGTGAATTGATCTACTAATTTTAGAGGTTTGTCGTTTAATGTGGAGATGGCTCCATTTTCTTCAAAGCACATGAATTCTGATTCATCTCAGATTACATAACCTCCTGTTATCTGTTTCTGGCTATATAGCAAACATTCAGCTTGTGCATGTGTATTTGTGAGAAGTGCTAGATCATCCACGTTGTCTGAATTTGTGATAATTTCTGCGAGGTATCGTCTGCTTCTTGTCTTTTATAGTGTGAAAAAATGACCTCACACAAAAAGGACAGAAGAAAAAATAGATAGATCGATCGATAGATAGATAGATGTTATAAGTAGGTGGTAGTAAAAATAAGTACCCAACGGTAGTGTCATTGGTAAAAAAAATTGTGTTTAGTTTTTGGAAAAAATTGTTTACTCTTGGTGAGAAAATATGGCGACAGTATCGAGTGTACTTTCCGTGGAATTAGATAAAACGCTTAATTTGCAGAGTTCTCTCTCTCTCTCTCTCTCTCTCTCTCTCTCACTCACTCTCTCTATTTCTTTCTCTATCACACATACACACACACACACACACACACACACATATATATATATATATATATATATATATATATATATATATATATATATATATATGAATTAAGAGGCCTCTGTGGGGAAACGATTACCGTTGTTGGAATTATACACAATGACACGTTTTTAAATTGTAGACTGCGAAGTCTACATATCAAATAATGCTAATACCATTGGGAAACATATGAATCCAACTATACTTTTTCAAGCTATAAGTAAACTGTTGAACATCCTTTGCTTTTCAACCTTGGTATGGAAACAAGTCTTAAAGGAAATCACAGAATTTAAACCTGTAAAACTCCACTTAAAACTAAACATTGGGACAGATCCTGATCCTGAGTTGAGGTTTATATATATATATATGTCACTGGATTTCTCAAATATTTCAACTCTTCTGAAAGTATCAGTAAAAAGAACAATCTCTTTTTGCTTGCACCAAGAACATTTCCTAATTCTTTATTTTTTAAGGATTTGAAAGTCTTTGAATTCAGATTTTTTATAAAATGGTCACCCTGCCAAAACTAGGGTGTACAATCTACCCTCATATTTCACTCATAGCTGGAATATATATATATATATATATATATATATATATATATATATATATAAGAACAAAATAAGAAATATATATATATATATATATATATATATATATATTTCTTATTTTGTTCTTTTTTAACTTAATGTAAAGTTCGCTAAATAAAAAAAATTAAAATCTAATTGATGATAATCTATGTAATTATATTAGATGACCAATTATATTCATTCTTTTTAATAGATAATGAGATCTGTTTTATATTCAGTATAATTATTCCATTAGATTGATTAGAAATTATTATGACAAGATTCATATAAATATATACCATGAGCATGGAATGACCAAATGTCCATTTTTAACAGGGGTTTAACAAATTTGAATTCAGATTTCTTTCTCCTAGATCAGTTTCTATACCAAGTTTAAAGATGCTTTACCTCTCGCTGAAGGGAAAATAATTTCACTTATAACTTTCTCAAGGGTATAAGCGCTATGTGAAATATAAAATGCAAATAGCCACGTCCAGCCTCGACGCTAACTATTACACCATGATCACCTCCTATTATTTAATAATTTATGACTGTACCACACACACGCACACATATTTATGACTGTACCACACACACGCACACATATATATATATATATATATATTGTCATCAACAAACAGACTGTTTCGTTGTATCACAATTCTTCAGATGGCTAGACACGCTTCAAACTGGGATCGAAATTCGCCTAACTTTACAGTTGACTTAGTATCTTGCCACTCAGCCATTTAAATAACTCACGTTAGCTTGGGAATTATAACACATTTTTATTAGCTTTCGTTTGTTTACATTTTGCGCTATCGAATACTTGAGTACTCAATTCGTCAGAAGATCTTTATGGGGTTGAGTTATAAATATTTTCTGCTATCTAAAAGCAAATTTAAATACACATTTCAAATCTCTAATGTTTTAAACGGAACAGCAAATGAAAATTCCCTTCGTCTGTCATTCATATTTCACCAGTGAAAGAATGTTCTTCATAATTTAACCAACAATAAAAGCAAACTTTGTGACCGTGATCGAGGGTGACTCGAAGGCTCCTTTTTCATTAGCTACTACACCGAAAATTATTACATGAAAAGGGAGGGCGCTACTCCTTTCTCTAAATTGCTCCACTCTACCCTTGATACGTACCTTATAATTATAAGTGCTAAGCAAGGATGTATCAAGTACCATTTTTTGAGTCTTTGGCATGACTTAACCTGGGATTGAACCCCGATCATCCGTCCAGTTGGAGAACTCTCTAATCAATACGACCTTAAATGTGAGAGTGTAAGAATAACAAAAACAATTCTCTAAGAAATTTTCTCAACTTTAAGGCCAGCGATTCATTACTGACCGCCTAGTCAAAAACATTTTTTTTCAAAGTATCGATCATGCCATATATCATTCAGAGATGAACACAAACTTCGATCCAGAGGTTTTAAGAGAAGTACCTGAATGCGACCCGCACAAAAGTACTCGAGATATAGCACTTGATATCAACACATTGTCAATAGTTTGTCGGTTGAAAAAGATAGTAAATATGAGCTAGCTGGGTGTTTTGGTTCTTCATACTCTTAGAATGCTTAGGAAGATTACATATAGATTGCGTAAAATCTTTCAAGAGAGAAAAATGACACGCTTCTTAAGAATATCATTACAAGAGACCAAAAATGGGTATTTTATGCCAATGCTAAACGCAAAAGACAATGAATTAACGAGGATTAATCTCTGCAGCCTTCTTCAAAAGCGGAAACTCATAGAAGAAAACTTATGTTGTATGAATACGATGGGATCATCGCTGTATAATTCACTTTGAGATTTAAATCACAATCAGACATTCAATGCAAACTTATAATCTCAACATCTGCCAGGTGTGTAAGAAAATCTATAAAGCAAGCACAGTGCACTCGTCTATAGGAGAAACGTCGTGCTTCATCTTGAAGCAATGCAACATTCAGAAAGAATTGCACAGGGGAAAGCATTGGATTAAGGCCAGTCTCTTCCACCCTGTCCTACCATATTCACCAGACAGCACCAATTAATTTCCATCTTTTTTAGTTTTCAATAAAATGCTCTGAATGACAAAAGATTTTCTTAAGATCAAGTGAAAATGTTTCTAGAACTCTTAGTGAGCTCGAAATCAGCTGAACTTTACTTGAATTGAATCACCAAGTGACCTGATAAATGGCAAAAGTTGATTCAAGATAATGGCGGACATGCTAATGATTGAAATTAATTTATCCTTAAATTATCAATAGGTTACATTTTACTAAAACGGCCAATGATCCGGGAGACTGGGGTTCAATCCCAGGTCGGGTCATACCAAAGACTTTAAAAATGGTACTTGATACCTACTTGCTTAGCATTCGGCATTACAAGGTACGTATCAAGGGAAAAATGGAGCAATCCAGGGAAAGGAGTAGCGCCCTCCCCTACACTCCCGTGTAGTAGCTATTGAAAAGGGAGCCTTCGGGTAACCCCTTCGACTACAGTCGCTAACTTTACTTACTTTACTTTTACTAAGTGAACAAAGTATAAAAAAAAGAAATATACTGCTGATAATAATTTTTATGATTATCATTTATAATCGATTACACTGATTTATTCTATTCATTCATAACAGCTACTTCATAATCAATACAATTCTCTTACTGCATTGGTTATCAATTACAATATATATATATATATATATATATATATATATATATAGCATCCTGTTATGTATTTCTGATGTAAACCAAAAACACGAAGAAAATTTAACAGGACTTCTTCAGATCTTATGGATCCATAAGATCTGAAGAAGTCCTGTTATATTTTTCCTCGTGTTTTTGGTTTACATCAGAAACCCACAACAGGATGGAAATAAATTTATAATCCTAAAGTAACCGGTCTTTGGTTTTTCTTAAAGAAATTATTGCTCTGTAATATTAATTACATTGAGCTCTCTACCAGGAGAATTTAAATGTTAAGTTTTTGAATTATTTTCTTGTCCTGAAGGAATTACTCCCAACTCTGGTTTAACTGGACCGAATAATACACACACACACACACACACACACACACACACACACACATATATATATATATATATATATATCACATACACGTACTTGTTTTTAGTGATAGTGGTTTTCCACTATGCATACAGTTTCTTGTTTTCAAAAGACACTCGTGCCAAGTTTGGCACACAAATAATTCTTAATTAGAATTTCAAAAACAAATGAACGTAATTGTCAAAAGACTTACAGCTCCTTTTTTTCTCCATTAATAAAAGCGACGATGCTGGAGGTGATCGTGTGGTTTTATGGGTATAGCTATATCCGATATCCCACCAAGTCAGATTAGACATGAACCATTTTCTATTAGTGTGGCATGAATCGAGAATCAAGCATGACCATTAAAAAATGTTTGTTCCCTTTGACATTCCTCTTTAAGTGTGCCTCAGGCGCCAACCAATAAACCCAGCTATTTGAGAAAGTGTTGCATGGGTATATCTATCCAGGCACATTTGTAGGCAGTCAATGAAATAACTATTCAAGAGTGGCTAACTTGAAGTTTATAAAACTGTAACATGACATGTACATGCGAAATAGAGTTTGAATTTGGAGAGCCAGTTAGGTCAGTAGAAGGCCTTAGAGTTAATTGTTCCTGAAAACAGTTTTACGTCCACGAAAACTTGAACATAAAGAAGTGCCAAGTTTATGTATGGAAAAACCATTTGGACAAAATATCGAATATAAAAAAACATTATTTCTTTCTTGATCAGAGACAATTTTAGCACTCTTTTGTATTTAAATTGAAAGAGTATAAGAATAAGAAAAATCGCACCCATAGACGAAAAACAAAAAAAAACAAAACATAACTATGAACAAACTATGGGTAAATAAATACTTACCTAAAAGAACAGAAACAATACATACAAAATCAGATTGTTAAGATTAGAGACTCGGTTGAAGATGAACAATCTAGGAAATCTTGGCAAACGATAAACGAAGTGAGCACTGCCAAAGCTAAACTGAAAGGTGCTAGACAAAAAGATCGAATACACCTGTGGAAATAGCATTTCGAAAATTTACTCGGAAACCCTCCGAAAGTTACTCATGAACCAATCACGAGAATTATGAGTAAGCATTTAGACATTGAATTAAGACCGTTTACACAAGAACTCGACTCGGTACCGAGAAAAATTATAAATAGAAAAGCCGCAGAGCTTGATGAAATACCCCCAGAAGTATGGAAAACCAGACAATTCGACGACATACTGCTCCGACACTGTAATGCCGTATATAATCAAAATCCTATTGACAGATGGATGAAAGGAGGCATCCTCCTCTTCTCTGAAAAGGGCGGCCTCAGATTAGCCAAGAACTACCGAGGTATAACACTTACGTTCATAGCGGCCAAGATATACAATGCCCTATAACGCAACCGCATAAAACCCAAAACTGAGAACATACGTAGGAAGAACCAAAATGGCTTCCGGAGAAATAGATCCATGACCTCGCTAATTTTGGCTCCCAGTCGAATTCTTGAAGGTGTACGCGCAAAAAACCTACAGGCAACAATATTATTTGTCGACTTAACCAAGGCCTTTGACTCCATTCAAAGAGGAAAGATAGAGCAAATTCTACTTGCCTCCGGCCTACCAAAAGAAACCGTCGCAGCCATAATGATGCTATATAGAAACACCAAAGTAAAAGCCCGTACTCAGGATGGAGACATAGACTACTTCGACATTGCAGCAGGTGTACTGCAAGGAGACACATTAGCCTCATACCGCTTTGTCATCTGTCTAGACCACGTGCTTAGAACATCTATTGATAAAATCAAAGAAAACCATTTCAAGCTAACAAAAGAAAGAAAGCAGAATGTACCCAGCAAAAACAATTACCGACGCCGACTATGCCGATGATATCGCGCTTTTGGCAAATACACCCGCCAAAGCCGAAACCCTACTACATAGTCTGGAACGAGACGCTGCAGGCATCGGCCTCCATGTCAATGCACACAAGACGGAATATATGTGCTTTAATCAAACAGTCGACATCTCCACACTAAACGGTTGCTCTCTGAAACTAGTAGACAAGTTCATCTACCTAAGAAACAGTGTTATCAACCGAGACGCACATCGACACGCGACTAGCAAAGGCATGGACAGCTTTCGATAGGCTATCGATCGTATGGAAGTCAGACCTGACCGATAAAATGAAGGGCAGTCGTTTCCAAGCAGCGGTCGTATCGATACTGCTATATGGATGCACTACATGGACGCTAACTAAACGTATAGAGAAAAAGCTTGACGGAAATTACAGAAGAATGCTGCCAGCAATGTTGAACAAGTCCTGGAGGCAGCACCCCACAAAGCAGAAGCTATACGGCCACCTACAACCCATCATGAAAACTATCAAAATTAGACGACCCAGCCATGCGGGCCACGGTAGTAGGGGCAGGCTCATAAGTGATGTACTCCTGTGGACCCCATCACATGGACGAGCAAAAGCAGGACGACCAGCTCGAATACACATACAGCAGCTCTGTGCCGACACGGGATATAGCCCTGAAGACATACTGGAAGCAATGGACGATAGGGAGAGGTGGCGAGAGAGGATCAGGGATATCCGTGCTCATTGCAGGACATGATGATGATGAGTAAATATGAAGAGAAAGAAAGCTAGGAGCTGAGTGACAATAGGTGACCTCTTTGTGACAGTTACTATAAGCAACCTATGGTCCGTTTGCCAGATTTAGCAAAGCTTAGTAAATACCTATAGAAAGAAAGCTAGAAGCGAGGCAACAATATATAATTATTTTATCACTGATTTTGAAAGAAACGCGAGGCCTGTGTTTCAGACGTAACAAAGCTTTATAAATATCAGGAGAAAGAAATCTAGGTGCAAAGCAACGATGGGTGAAGACTTTATTACAGGTAGAGAAGGAAACCTGCGACTTATGTATGTACCAGACTTAGCAAAGCTTAGTAAATGTCAAGAGAAAGAAGTGTAGAAGATAAGCAACAATGTGTGATCAATTGATTACATGTACTGAGAGAAACCTGGGGACTAAAAAGCTCAGTAAATATCAAGAGAAAGAAAGGTAGAAGCTCAGCAACAATTGGTGATCACGTTATCAAAGGTGCTGAAAGCAACCGGTGGCCCTTGCGCCAGACTTAGCAAAATTTAGGAAAATTCAAGTTAGAGAACTCTCAAAGCAACAATGAATGACCACTTTATTTCAAAGCTTAGTAAAATTCGATTGAGAGAACTCTCAAAGCCACAATAAATGACCACTTTATTGCAAAGCTGAGTAAAATTCAAGTGAGAGAACTCTCGAAGCAACAATGAATGACCCTTTTATTACAGGTACTGAAAGCAACCAGAGTATTGAGTGCCAAACTTAACAAAGCTTAGTAAATACCATGAGAAAGAAAGCTAAAAGCTAAGCAACAATAGGTGACCACTTTATCACTGGTACTGAAAGCAACCAGAGTCCTGTGCGCCAGACTTAGCAAAGCTTATTAAAATTTAAGAGAAAGAAGCGTAGAAGCTAAGCAACAATGAGTAACCAATTTTCATGTATCTATTTATGCAAGTGATGGGACTCAAACAGCTAATACCACTCCGCATCAAAGTTGACTTGGGAGCAATGGAAATGAAGAGGTACTCTAAACTTTCCAGATCTCCAGAAAGGGAACATGAGATAAAGTTTAGTGTCATACCCAGTATACTCTCACAGAGGATACAGTGATTTATACTAAACACCAAATGATAGTGTACCTCGGGTGGGGTAATGGTTAACAACTCTTCACGAGTGAGTTCGATTTTCATTGGATCCCACATTCATGCGGACTTGTGCCACATCTAACCACAAGCTTAACAAATTAGTACAATCCAGGGTCCCCAGGGCGTTTCGCCACCTCTCCCTATCGTTAAATGGTTAACCAGCTACGATAGCAACTCTTTCGAGTCTCATTGGGCGGCCACATCAAAGCAAAAACCTTAGTAAATTACTAAATATTTTAGTGGTGGGGACATTGGATTGTGTAATAATTACCAAACAAGACAAGGAAACCTTCACTTTTGAGTTCGTGTCTAATCCATATTTAGTCTAGTTACCTCACCAAGGCTGAAGAACCCAGTGTGCCCTACTATTTACCCATAGCTGAAGGGAGAATAGTTGGATTCATACCTTTCCCAAGGCTATTAGTACTATTTACCAACCCCCTCCGCTCGGGCAGGATATGACACAAGGTCAATTTTTAAGCGGAGTTTAACAGGTTTGAATTCAGAGTTTTCCTTCTCCTAGACTAGTTGCCTAACCAAGGCTGAAGAACCTGTCCTACTATTTACCCATAGCTGGAGGGAGAATAATTGGATTCATACCTTTCCCAAGGGTATTAGTGCTATGTGAAATGCATTCAGTCTCGTCCAGGATTTGAACTCGTGTCGCAGTGTTCATTTCCTACGACGATAACGACTACACCACGGGCACCTCACAAGGCTATTAGTGCTATGTGAAATGCTATCAGTCTCGTCCAAGATTTAAACTCGTGTCGTCGTGTCCATTTCCTACGACGATAACCATTACACCACGGGCACCTCCTGAGCTCGTGTCTTATTGGATGTTCCATTTATACGGCCTTGTGCCAAATCTAAGCCAAAAGCTAAGTAAATTACTAAACATTCTAATGTTGGGCACCTCGGCTAGGGTAATAGTTTACAAACCAGACTAGCAAATCTTCACGAGTGAATTCAAGTCTCATTGGATGCCCAATTCATTCGGCCTTGTGCCACATCTAAGCAAAAAGCTCAGTAAATTATTAAGCCACACTGATCGGTATATGAAAGAAAGTGAAAAAAAAAAAAATTGAAAAAACAAAACAAAAAATAAAAAAGACAAAACAATACAGATATAAAAAGAATGAAGAACCAAAAAAGAATTACATATGCCCATTATTTATTTTCATCGCAGCCAGATAAGCCATCCATTCTTACAAGAATGGTGCAATACAATCTTCCCCTTCCTATTTCTATAACCTCCAATCTCGTCTTGTGCCATAATGTACAAACCTTCATGAATATTGATAAAAGTAGTCATACCTACAGTAACTAAAACTCTTTTTTTTTTGTTTTTTCAATAGAGCTTGTTTTTGACGAAGACACTGATTGACTTTGTCGGCTTAGCTACCGCCTTTTTTTTTTGGCGGGGAGGAGGTGGACTTTCTTTCTTTAAAAACTAATCTTGCATGTTTCTATCTTTTCAGCTTTTGCCATTTCTTTCGCATCGATTTGTTTTAGTCTTCATCCACTCAGATTCCAAGTCGATTATTTACTTTCTGTTTTCTTCGTTAACTCTTTATATTGTTTTAGATAATAGCTGATACTAGTCATTGTTCTTCTTATTTTTTTTCCTGGAATCATAACTGATTGATTTCGCGATTTTAAATTTATTGTTCGTTTTTCGCCTTTTTCGAAATTCTTAACTTCCTATCTTACACAAAATTATATCTTAGACTCTGATTTCTTTTTTTTTTTTGTTTTGTTTTGTTTTGTTTTTATTTGCGGTTTTTCAGTAATTCGTTTAGTTTACTTTCATTTGTAATTTTTTCTTTTTCTTTTTTTCTTTCTTTCTTTTTCTCTTTCTTTTCCTCTTTTTTCTTTTTCTTTTTCATTTTCCTTTGCTTTTATTATTCATTTCCTCTTTCATTTTTCTTTCTTTTTCTCTTTCTTTCTTTTCTTTATCGTTTTCTTTTTATTGTCATTTTCTCTTTCACTTTCTTTTTCTTTCATCTTTTTTCTCTCTCTCATTTCTTTGCTTTCATCTTTTTCTTTTTTCCTTTCGTTTTCTCTTTCTTTTCCACTTTTATCTTTTTCTCCCTTTCTTTCTTTCTTTCTTTCTTTCATTTTTCTTTCTTCTTCTTTTACTTTTTCCTATATTTTTCTTTCTTTTCCTTTTCCTTTTAAATTTCTTTCTCCTTTTCACTTTTTTCTTTCTTTTCCTTTTTTTTGTATTTTTACTTATTTTTTCCCTTTAAATTTTCAACTCATACTTCCTATACGCTTCTATATGACCCTTTCCCTCTTTCTTTTTTTTTCTTCCTTTCTTTCTTTTTTTCTTTCTTTCTGTTTTCCCTCCCTCTCCATTGTCATTCAGATCAGTATTTATATAATTCTTATTTCATTGTTTCATTGTTTCATTTTCTTTTTTTTTTCTTTTCCTTTTCTACTGATTTTTATCTATTTTCTTCTTCTTTCACGTTTTAACTTCTTTCTTTCTTTCTTTCTTTCTTTTTCTTATCGGCTTGCATCTTCTTTCTTTCTTTCTTTCTTTCTTTCTTTCTTTCTTTCTTTCTTATCGGCTTTCTCCTTCTTTCTTTCTTTCTTTTTTCTTTCTTTCTTATCAGCTTGCATCTTCTTTCTTTCTTTTCGGCTTTCATCTTCTTTCTTTCTTTCTTTCTTTCTTTCTTTCTTAACATGTTCTTTGAATGTTTTTTCCTCATGGGTAGTTCAGTTGTACTTTATATTTAAGTGACACTTACCAGTCAATTCCTTTCTTTCTTTCTTCTCGACTTTCATTTTTAATATATTCTCTCCATTCATTCTTTATGTCTTTTCTTAAATTATTATCCATTTCTTTCTTTCTTTCTTTTTTTCTCTCTTTCTTTCTTTCTTTGACTATTCTTTTCGTTAGATCTTTTTTCATTCATCCCTTTTCTACAAGTTCGTTTTGTTATTGAATTATCGTTTATTTTCTTTCTTTCTGTCTTTCTTTCTTTCTTTCTTTCTTCGTTTATTAGAATATCATTTTCTTTCTTTCTTTCTTTCTTTCGTTCTTTCCTTCTCTCTTTTATTCGAATATCATTTTCTTTCTTTCTTTCTTTCTTAGAATATCATTTTCTTTCTTTCTTATATCGTTTTCTTTCTTTCTTTCTTTCTTTCTTTCTTTCTTTCTTTCTTTCTTTCTTTCTTTCTTTCTAATATAGTTTTCTTACTTTCTTTCTTTCGTAGAATATCATTTTCTTTTTTTCTTTGTTCTTTCTTTCTTTCTAACATAGTTTTCTTTCTTTCTTTCTTTCTTTCTTAGAATATCATTTTCTTTCTTTCTTTCTTTCTTTCTTTCTTTCTTTTTTTCATCGTTTCCTTTTTTTTCTTTCTTTCTCATTTCTTTTTTTTTATTTTCTTCTTAATATTCTATTGGAATGCCTTTAGAGATTTAATTTTTTTCCCTCACATGTTTCGTTCTTCTTCCTCTTTTTATCTTTTTCCATTATGTCATCATTTCGGTTCACTCTCTACCTCCTTTTCCCTTTCCTTCTCCTCCTCCACCTTCTTTTCTGTCTCGCATTTCGCTTAGTTTCTTTTCTTTTCTTTTCTTTCTTTGAAACATGATAACATTTTTTATATCTATCCCTTTTTATCTATCTTTTCATTTTTTAAAAATCTCTTTGGCGCCTTCAATCTTATTCTCACTCCCCCTTCCAATCCTCTCCTTTTACACACCTTTCATTTTCTCCTCACCTTCCTTTAAACACCCTATCTCCCTTCTCCAAATTTCCTTCTACATAATCCTACAAAATAACTGTGCCTCCATTTTCCATTTCGCATCACCTCCATCTTGATTTTCCGATACCTCAGACCGCACCGAATAGCCCGGGGTACTCAGAAGTAAAACGCCAGATTCGATCCGCGAACGATCTGATTAGGAGCGATTAATAATGTATGAATATGCACGGCTAGGTTATGTAGTCGCCCAGGTGATAGATACATCAGGAGAGAGAGAGAGAGAGAGAGAGAGAGAGAGAGTGTGTGTGTGTGTGTGTGTGTAAGAGAGAGAGAGAGAGAGACAGAGAGAACATGATAGGGGAGATGATATGATCGAGATAGATAGGTAGATTGATAGTCACCTGTTTTATTTTATGGAAATATGTGGGCGTAAGAAGATTCTGTCTAGAAGAGATGATCACTTTAAAGATGCTGTTTGCATTTCGATGTACGATGTATATATTTATATACATCTATATATTTAAGAATGATAATACTCTCACATGGACACAAATATATATAACTTTGTCAGAATATCTGAGAATATGCCGACTGTATCCTCTGTAGAGGGGTAAGTTCCCCACCACCATAACACAAAGATATCCTGAACATAACACTAAAGTTTGTCTGGTGGTAAAACTCCAGTCCTGTAGTTCTATAAAAATTTCAAGAACGTCTTCAGCGTTATTACTCCCAGTTCCACTCAAAGTGGTAGTACTAAATAGAGCCAAATCTATTAGTCAGTTAGATAAAATTGGAAATTATTTTTATTACATAGGAATTCTTGAAACCATATCACCGGGTGCAAATTAATCGCATTGAGAATAGTTAATCGAAGCTGAAATTGTTTACTAATAGAGTACGAAAGTAAAATATGGAATACTTTTTAAAAAGAACACGATAAATCAAAATTTTCATGATTATTTCTATTATAAGCACTTTTAAAACTAAAATTCTGCCCATTATAAGTGAGCAAGAAAAGAAACGATAAAGAATCTATGATTTGCTTAACGTCGAAACCAACCCAAAGTTTCTTTGTCTATCGGATACAAAGTAAAGACTTTTTTTTTTTTACAGAAAAAGAGCCTTTTTAGAGAGAGAGCGAGAGAGAGCGAGAGAGAGAGAGAGAGGGGGGGATTGAACAAAAAAAAAAAGAAAAGGAAGCTTTTTACCTGCTCTCGCTACGGTGATTAAGAAGGGCCCCTCAATGTAAATAAAAAAATACGCTTACAGATTGCAAGTTTAAGAGAAAACTGTGAGGACGAAATCAAACAAGATTTAAACCCAGACCTTGACTCCTTGATTATGCTATATGGATCGTTTTAGAAAAGAAAACAAATGCAACTTTCAATGCAAATATTGGTTTTCATAAGACTGCTATTGAGGAGGAATAGAATAGAATGTCTGAAAAATTTATTTTGAAGGCAGGCAAATTGCTTCTAAGGTGTGTTGATACGCTGATTAAAAAATGTTGGCCATAGTGAGTAACTTTACTGTTTTGCGTCTATCTTCTTAGTTTGGGTTTTTTTTTTTTTTTTTTTTTTTTAGAATTAAAAGTAATCTTTTTTTTAATGGAATTGTTTGTTATTATACTAGAATAATCATTATTTTGTTTCCGCGCTGTGTAGTCATTTATCTTTGTTTAATGATATATCCACCTTCATAGGTTATTTAATGCCGAAGTCACCCTTCTAGATAAAAAAAAGCAATGACAATATTTGACCAAAAGTTGGGATAATAAGGACGTTCAGACCTTTCCCAAGGGTATTAGTTAGAAAGTGCGACTGGAGTTCGAACAGACTTACTTCGAGGCGGCCGTTTTAGTTTATGGCATATCAACCTTTGTTGGTTACTTAATGGCAAATCCATTTGTATACAAACAAACAGTTCTATTTCAAGCAAATCAGTTTAGCATAAGCACTCAGTTTGTTAAAAACATTTCTATTTCAAGCTATTTAGTTTTGTCAGTTCTAATTCAAACAATACAGTTAAGTGCAAGTGCAATTTCAATGTCAAAAGCAATTCTATTTCAAACAATTCAGTTTTGCATAAGTAGACCGTTTATTTCTATTGGACCGCTACCAGTCCCTTCCCGAGTGGACCCGGGAGCAATGACAATAAAGGAATACTCTGCATTCTCCAAAGCTCCAGCATCACTGGAACCTCACCATTAGATTGTTTAGTGTCAAATACAGGACACTCATTGGTGAGGGTGTGGGTCTTACCTCTCTGCAGAGCTGCAGTCCCTGTATTCTGCAGCGTCAGCTGACTTGGTAAAGGTAGGCTTTTGAATCAAAACTGTCCATAATCGTTGTTGCTTAGGTTTTCGAGAAAACCCACACAACAGAAATATATATATATATATATATATATATATATATATATATATAAGTACAAACGTAGGTAAACCAAACAGTTACAACGGATTCAGCAATTCTAATATTTTGTCGATTGCAGGATCCTTTTTCAATACTTGGTTTATACACTTCATTTTCTCCTCTTGTCAACCATTTCTCCTTGCCCAGTTGGCTGGGGCTATAGAATACATCGAAAACCTCATCGAGTGTCCGAGATACGACAATAAACAATCTGATAGTGAGGTTCCAATAATGCTGGGGCTTTAGGGAATGTGGAGTACTCCTTCATTGCCATCGCTCCCTGGTCCACTTTAGCCCAGAGTAGTAATACTTCATAGGGGCCCTATCTATGAGTTAAAAAGAACTGTTTTGACATTTAACTGTGTGGACAAAAACTATCCTTACACTAAACTGAATTGCTTGAATTAGAACTGTTTGCTTAGATTGGACAGCTTGAAATAGAAATGTTTTTTACAATTAATCAGTGTACTTACATTTAAACTGTGTACTCATCTTAAATTGACTTATTTTAAATAGAACTGTTTTTGACATTGAGACTGCACTTACGTTAAACACATTTTTTAAAAATATAACTGTTTTGACGTTTAACGGTGTAATAAAAAACAATACTCATACTAAACTGAATTTTTTGAATTAGTACTGTTTGACTAAACTGAATAGCTTGAAATAGAAATGTTTTCGACAATGAAACTGTGTTTCATGCTAAACAGAATTGTTTAAAATAGAACTGATTATTTGTATAAAAATGGATTTGACATTAAATAACCTACAAATGTTGATATGCCAAGAAACTCAACCAACCAACTACCGTTTATCTATCTATATATATATATATATATATATGTAAACGGGTGATTCAATAAATAAGGTCAATTTTGCCCAAGGAATTATCAGTATGAAGCAATGTTTACAGTTACACTTTTTTCCAGGAAATTAATTGAGCTGGACCCTTTCCTGTTTCACAAGACTCTCAGCATCATTGTCTTTCCTGACCAGAGAGTCAGCGTGTTTCCATTCCAGAAACTGTCTATCCGACTCAGGGGAAACACATGTTTAACCCATTTGCAAACATTTTTGACTAAAATATGCTTTTCCATAAACATTGCTCATTCTTCAGTAAAATTCCCATGGTTTGCACTTCTCAGCCAACTGAATTTTATTACAGGACTCTGTTCAAGCCGAAAACTCTGTTTGGTGTGCCACCATTTTGAATAGCCTCGAAACGAATGTTTCTGCTCCATTAAAATAATTTTTTGCTATCAACCAATTTAAGACAATGCTGAGGGTACATTTATGGAATCGGCTCATTGGTCTAGTGGGTAGAGTGTCCGCCAATGGTCCGGGAGACCTGAGTTAAATCCCAGGTCGAGTCATACCAAATACTTTAAAGATGGTACTTGATACCCCCTTGCTTAATACGCAGCAATATAAGGGACGTATCGAGGGTAATTTGGAGAAATCCAGAGAAAGGAGTAGCGCTCTCCCCTACACCTCGATATAGTAGCTATTGAAAAGGGAGCCTTATGATCGCCAACTTTACTTTTACTGTTCTTTAAAAAATAATTGACATTTCCGTTTATTTAGTGAATTTTCCTCGTATATATATATATATATATATGTCGTTGTCAGATATATGAAGCCTATTATTTGTATTATTATTTACGTTATTATTTCTATTAACAATGCCGTGGTTAGTTTAAGTATAATAGATATATATTAGTTTTTATATATATTTAATAATATGGCTGCTTATCTGCCATTACAAGTTTCATAGGCTTCATTTAACGGCAATCATCAGCAAGAAAAAGAAAGATTTTAGAGAAATCGAAAAGTCGAAAAGTTATAGTCAAAAGAATTTTGCGTTAAAATTGCGTATCTGCGTGCATCTGTATTATTAAAAAATATGTAAAAAGCGTACGTATTTTTTAATTATAAGTATTATATTATTGTTCTATCACAGATATTGAGCACTCTCCAAATTATTCTGCATTTGGTCTTCCACTCACCCACCCAGTGAGATAGTGATAACCTTAAACTGTTGTAATATATATATATATATATATATATATATATATATTGTCATCCACAGACTGACTGTTTCGTTGTATTACGTGAGATACTTCAAGCTAGGATCGGAATACGACTGACTACACGTCAGTCAGATATCTCACCCCAAAGATATCAGCGTAATCAAAGGAATTTTACGTATATATTTACATATACGCTTATCGGCTACCGGAATGCCTAATCCACCCGAAGAGCTATATGTTTGTAAGGAAATTACATATATTTAACTATCTATAATCTGGGAAACGTACTGTTTTTGTCTGTCTTCTTATTTTGGATTTTGGATTTTTACCGAAGACAGCACTTGTTTTTCCCATTGTTGGTATTTAGTTATCTTTACTTGCGTTGTCAGAGACGGTACTGTCAAACTTTGTGAAGGCTTGGTTTAGTTTCTTTTGTCTAATGGCATACCAACCTTTGTGGGTTATTTAATGCTGAAGCCATCCTCCTAGAAGAACAATAGTGGTGCTATTTAATCATTAACTAATAGGATAACGGGGGTTCATGCCTTTCCGAAAGTGAACGTAATAATAGTGCAACTTGAGTTCGAAATCGCTTGCTACGATTTCTCAGTCCAGAGCTTTAACCATTACACCACGAGATCACCCTCTTGTACTATACATGCAATGTCCATACACGCATACCTCCTCACACCCATCCACACATCCACAATCACAACCCCCCTACACCTTTTATAAGTAACAATGTATTTCAATTGTATAATATATAAGTAAAATGCAAAGAAAGTTAAAGATATATTGGTAAATACGTATGAAGAATATATTCGTACTATATAGGTTTGGTTTCTTTGTTTAATGGCATATCAACCTTTGTGGGCTATTTAATCGCTTTAAACATTACACCACGAGGACACTCACCAAGCCTGTGTGAATTTCTTAGAATCAGACAATCTTTGTTGATTTAAATCCCCAATAGTATTCTGATAGTGTTATAGTTTTTCACAGGTTGATAGAGATTCGGTTTTATTCATATTGATTTTTGAACTGAATTGGGACACTGCTGGTACGAATCTGTCCATTAGTCTCTCATATCTTCTGCCCTGTCTGCGAACAGTATTTCTCAATCATCTGAGTGATTGATTTTAACGGCATATCCACCCATCCGGGGTTATTTTATGTATATATATTAGGGAACTAATACTCGGTGATATATAAACTATTCGTATCTAATTCAAACGATTTGCAAACAGTTGTATGGTTTCAATTGTTCTTAACTAATAATAATAATTATATAGTAAGTTGCCAACCGCAGTCGAAAGAAACCCTAAGGCTCTCTTTTCAATAGCTACTACACTGAGATGTCGGGAAGAGCTTTACTCCTTTCCCTGGATTGTTTCACTTACCCTTGATCCGTACCTTATAATACTGTTAAGCAACGGGTCTTTGATGTGGCTCGACCAGGGATTGAACTTTGGTCTTCCGGGCCCTTGACGAACACTAATCATTATGCCAATTTACGAGTAATAATATTCGTTCTTTTTTTGCACATAGTTATAAGGTTTCAAGTAACAAATAATAATCCTTAAAAGCCAATTGTAGCTTTAAGTAACAGTTCTTAATACGGATAATTCATAAGTAAGTAATAATAATAATCGTTTGTAAACAATTATAGCTTCAAGTAAGTATTGTTAATACAAATAATTTACACACACTACAATGCTTTCAAGTTATTAATAATGATAGTCCTTAGGTAATAATTCTAGTTTAAAGTAAGTATTCTTAATTCATATAATTTTTACATAGTTATCTTGTTTCAAGTAACTAATAATAATAATCCTTTGTAAGCAATTATCATCATCATCATATCGTGTTGGCAGCACGGATATCCCTGACCCTCTCTCGCCACTCCTCCCTATCGTTCATCGCCCTAGGCAGGTCTTCAGGACAACATCCTGTATCCTCACACAGCTGCTGAATGTACGTTCGTGCTGGTCGTCCTGCTTTTGCGCGGCCGTGTGTGGGGATCCATAAGAGTACATCTCTTATGAGTTCATCTCTGCTTCTCCAGCAATGTCCTGCATGTCTGGTTCGCCTAACTTGAATAGATTTCGTGATAGGGGGCAGGTGGCCGTACAGTTGGTGTCTTGTGGGGTGCCGCTGCCAGGACTTGTTGAGGATTGCACGCAGCATTCTTGTGTAATTGCCATCTAGTTTCTTCTCGAGCCGTCTTGTTAGCGTCCATGTAGTGCATCCATATAGCAGTATCGATGTGACCGCTGCCTGGAAGAAACTGCGTTTCATTTTATCGGTCAGGTCCGACTTCCATATAGTCGATAGCCTATTGATAGCTGTCCATGCTTTCGTTAACCTCGTTTCGATGTCCTTTTCGGTTGATTCGACGCTGCTTCCTAGGTACGTGAATTTGTCTACTAGTTTAAGAGGGGTTCCTTCTAGAGTG
>OY757921.1:27454018-27661518 GCA_963585895.1 Sepioteuthis lessoniana
TGGCTCGGAATTGGAGCACCTGTCTATGTGTCAAATAGAACAAACTATGTGTGCAAACACACTTGACTGATGTTTAATTGCAACCGTTGTATAGCAATACTTGAAACTCTTTAACAGTGGGCAAAAGACAGTTCAGACTCATTCAAAAATGTTATCTATAAAATGTGTTTAAAGATCATAAACACACACACACACACACACATATATATATATATATATATATATATATATATATATATATATATATATATATATATATATAAACAGGATTTAGCATTAAATAACCTACAATGGTTGATATGCCATAAAACCAAACTAAACCACTCCAAACAAAATCTGCAGCCTTTAATTTTTAAAAATTGATTCTGTATTTAACAAGACAAAAATGAACAATGAATGAAAAGATAACTTTTTGAAAGTTGCTTCTTCGCCGTCCAACAAACATTTTCCCGCCAGTTTTCCACGGGTCGAAGTACCTCTGAAAGTCCTCTCTCATTATGATCTGGTTTGGTTTGGTTCCATAATTTAATGGCATATCAACTTCCGTGGTTAATCACAGCCAAAGCCATCTTTAAGAAGAACAGTAGTCGTCCTATTTATCCCATAGCCAAGGAGAATAAGAGCCATTGCTATGGTGTGAAGCAGCACCGTTATATTTCGATTGAAGTCCTCCACGTCCTCAAATCTTATTCGTGAGACAATAATTCAGTTTAAAAAATAAAAATTAGTCGCACGATTTTAAGTCTATTAATTATTGCGGGTGCTTCACGGACACAATGAATCCCATAGATAAGACAATAATAGGTACAACTACATCGGGTCTGAGTTGACCTGGGAGTGATGGCAATGAAGAGGTAACTCCAAATACGTCAGATCTTCGGAAATTCAGTTTATGGACATACCTAGAACGCCACTTTTGTGGGGAGGCCTTACCCCTCTGCAAGGGATAAAGACGGCATATTCCAAAACTCGCCGACCGAACGTGTATTCAGGTAAAAAACTAGCATATGACTATAACCTGTATATCTGATAACAATATACATTCATATTAAGAGTGTATTACATTGAGCGCAGACAATCACATCGCATTAAATCAATCGATGCATCTTTCCAGCTCGAGCGAAAATCTGTCAGTGATCGAAGGATTTCTATCGATTTGCTGTCTTTATGTTTGCTTGCACCCAAATATGAGCAAAGCAATATCGATTCGTATTGACGGTGAATTTGTCAACTGAAATGATTTCCCTACGTAGAAGGCGCGTTCTTTTTTTTTTTTTTTTTTTTTTCTCTTTTTTTTTTTTTTCACAAACTGATTCGCATATTTAAAATAAAATAAGCCACTTCCAACATCAGGTTAAAGCTGTGAATAACTAAAGCACTTTGTTGCCGCTGTGAAAAAGGATTTTGAACCAAAGAGCGTTAGGATTTTCACTTTATCACGTTACTTCGTTGAAGAATAGGATAAGTATAAATAGAATTTAAGAATTTACATTTTCGCGTTCTATTCATTTTCATTCTTAGAGTGTACGGAATCATTTTCTTTTTTTTATTGACCTATACGCTGAAATTTATTCCTTGCTGATATTGTGATTTGATAACATTAATATTATTGTCATTATTATTTTTTTCCTAGTGAGTTTTTCGTACCACCGTTCGCTGATAATTATTCACTGGTGTCTGAGTGAGCTGGTCTTCTCAGGTATCCAGGACCTATCTCAGTATTCTGGCCGATCTCAACAATATTGTCGTTAGGTTGATATCAGTTCGTCCTCCGATATCCTGCTCTTTAAGTCCCCTTATCATTAATATAATAAATATTATTATTATTACTACTACTCTTTGTGAGTTTTTCATACAAGCGTTAGCTGATGGTCTCTCACTGAGAGAGAGCTAGAAAGTTCAGCGTCCACTGATATTTTTTCCAAAGTTAATATTTAAAAATAGTTTATGGTTTTCTTTGTACGCGTTTATTTATGGGATGTATTTATTTTTCTCTGTTTGAAATTTCATCATCATCATATCACGCTGGTAGCATGGATATCCCTGACCTCTCTCGCCACTCCTCCCTATCGTTCATCGCCCTAGGTAGGTCTTCAGGACAGCATCCCGTATCCTCACATAGCTGCTGAATGTACGTTCGTGCTGGTCGTCCTGCTTTTGCGCGGCCATGTGTGGGGATCCATAGGAGTACAGCTCTTATGAGTTCATCTCTGCTTCTCCAGCAGTGTCCTGCATGTCTGGTTCGTCTAACTTGAATAGTTTTCGTGATAGGGGGCAGGTGGCTGTACAGTTGGGGTCTTGTGGGGTGTTGCCGCCAGGACTTGTTCAATATTGCACGCAGCATTCTTGTGTAATTGCCATCCAGCTTCTTCTCCAGCCGTTTTGTTAGCGTCCATGTAGTGCATCCATATAGCAGTATCGATGTGACCGCTGCCTGGAAGAAACTGCGTTTCATTTTATCGGTTAGGTCTGATTTCCATATAATCGATAGCCTATTGATAGCTGTCCATGCTTTCGTTAACCTCGTTTCGATGTCCTTTTCGGTTGATTCGACGCTGCTTCCTAGGTACGTGAATTTGTCTACTAGTTTAAGAGGGATTCCTTCTAGAGTGGAGATGTCCCCCGTTTGGTTATAGCACATATATTCCGTTTTGTGTGCATTAACATAGAGGCCTATGCTTGCTGCTGCTCGTTCCAAACTATGCAGAAGTGTTTCGGCTTGGTCAGGTGTATTTGCCAGTATCGCTATGTCATCGGCGTAGTCGGCATCGGTAATTGTTGTGGCGGGGTACCTTTGCTTCTTTTCTACGTCAGTTCGAAGCCATTCTCTTTGATTTTGTCAATCGATGTTCTAAGTACGTAGTCTAGACAAATGATAAAGAAGTACGAGGCCAGCGTGTCCCCTTGTAGTACTCCTGCTACAATGTCAAAGTATTCTGTGTCTCCATCCGGTGATCGTACTTTTACTTTAGTGTTTCTATAGAGAATCGTTATTGCCGCTACGGTTTCTTTAGGTATGCCGTACGCTAGTAGGATTTGTTCCATCTTTCCTCTGTGAATGGAATCGAAAGCCTTGGTAAAGTCGACAAATATTAATGTCGCTTGTAGGTTCTTTGCCCGTACACCTTCCAGGATTCTGCGGATGGTTAATATTTGTGAGGTCGTGGATCTATTTCTTCGGAAGCCATTTTGTTTTTTTCTAAGTATGTTGTCGATTTTGGGTTCTATTCGGTTTCGTAGTAGGGCATTGTAGATTTTGGCAGCTATGGATGTAAGTGTTATGCCTCGGTAGTTTTTGGCTAATCCGAGGTCCCTCTTTTTAGTGAAGGGGAGTATGCATCCCTTCATCCATCTATCTATCGGATTTTGATTGTATACTGCGTTGCAGTGTCGGAGCAGTATGTCGTCGAATTGTCTGGTCTTCCATACTTCCGGTGGAATTTCGTCCAGCCCTGCAGCTTTCCTATTTTTAATTTTTCTGAGAACCGAGTCGAGTTCTTCTTGTGTGAACGGTCCTAGTTTAATGTCTAATTGTTTGCTAATTATTCTGGTGATTGGTTCATGCGTTATTTTTGGTGGGTTTCCAAGTAAGTTTTCGAAGTGCTGTTTCCACAGTTTTATTCTTTCTTGTTGGTTTGCTGCTTTAAGTTTTGCTTTGGCTGTGTTCTTTCTTCTGCTCACTTCGTTTATTGTTTGCCAGGCTATTCTAGATTGTCTATCTTCCACCGAGTCTCTAATCTTATCTATCTGATTTTGAATGTATTCTGTCTGTTCCTTTATATATATGCCTGCTAATTTATATTGTGCCGTTTTTAGTTTTAAGGCATTTTGCCTCGAATTTTCACATGTCATTCTCTTTTTCTCCTTCCTTCTCCCATTCTTTGTCCCTTTCCTCGTTCTCTTTTCTTTTCTTTTTCTTTATTTTGCACTTCATTATACTGATATAAAAAAATCGATCGACCACTTGCTTCCTATCTCACATATCGTCTAAGTAATACGAACAAAATGTTCGGAGCATTGTTTTTGAAGTAAGGACGAACTCATAAGCGACGATTTATTATCATATTTACCAACCCCTCCGCTCGGGTAGGATATGACACAAGATCAGTTTTTAAGCGGAGTTTAACAGGTCTGAATTCAGAGTATTTCTTTCTCCTAGACTAGTTGCCTCACCAAGGCTGAAGAACCTAGTCTGTCCTCCTATTTACCCATAGCTGGAGGGAGAATAATTGGATTCATACCTTTCCTAAGGGTATTAGTGCTATGTGAAATGCAATCAATCCAGGATTTGAACTCGTGTCCCCGTGTCCATTTCCTACGACGATAACCATTACACCACGGGTACCACTACGACGTTTTATTATGGACTCTGAGACAATGTCTAACCAGTGTTGGCCAACCAGCAAGAACCAACGTACATCAGCTCAGTGTGGACACCAAATGAAGTCTAGAGGACCTGCCAAGAGCGATATATGGTAAGGATGGATTGTGAGAGAGAGAGAGAGAGTCAGACATAATGATGATGGTATTTTAAATCTTTTCTTTTTCTTTTTCCATCTTTCTTCTACTCTTTCTTTATCTCTGTTTTTTCTTTCTTCTTAATTTTCTTTTTCTTTTCCTTGTTTTCACTTGATATCTTCTTTTTCTTTCTTTTCCTTTTCTTTCTTTTTTTCTCTTTCATCTCTTCTTTCTATTTCCACTTTCTTCTTCTTCTTCTTCTTCTTCTTCTTCTTCTTCTTCTTCTTCTTTCATTTTTATCATATTAATTATTCTCTTTCTTTCTTACTTTTAACCAAGTCTCCTTCTTTAGTCTTTCTTACTTTGTCCCTCTCTTATCTTTCTGCTTTCTTTATCTTCTTTTTTTCGCTTATTTTCAAATCGTTTTTCTTATCACATTTTCTTTTCTTCTTTTTTTTTTCACTGAAACATTTTTCTCTTTTTTTTTTTTTTTCTTCATTTATATCAACGAATTTTATCCATTCTATTCCCTTTTTCTTCAACGCTGCAACCACTTTCCATTCGTTTTCAATCATTCTCAAATTCGACACCTTTCTCAACAAGATAGATAATCACCTCAAATCCAACCACTGTCATTTTATCCACCTCACTCAGCCTAGTCCTTATCGTCTATTCACACCCTTTCGTGACACACGAGCACTGAACATTTCGTTTGAGTAGAGGAACTAGATTTTGACACATTTGACCCTAATCTCTCCAAGGCTCATCTTTGACACTCATTTTACCAAACTGACTTCTTCAGGAACTGCGTAGCTGCGTTCCTTAAAGAGTGAAATGGCCTGACGGCTGAAACATAAGATAAGCTTTTCTTTTGGTGTCAATGTTCTCAAGATACTCTGAAACAGTAACTTCACTTCATCTTTATATTGATTCTAAGACATTATAATGTAGGTTTTGTTGCAAAATCTTCCTGGTACGTGGCAGTCAAACAACTTACGAAAAGAAACGGTATTACATTTAGCAGACAGCCACTAAACGTAGCTTACTGATAAATTTGATGTCTCAAAACATCAATACAGAGAATAATGTTTGTAATTTAAAGAATTCTATGTCTAAATTCAATTTCCCGAGTTCAAATTTCACAGAGTATGTCGCAAGGGAAAAATTAAAATACAAAATTACCCCAACCTATCTGTCATTTAATAGTAAGTCAAATTGCTATATATTTCCAAACGAAATGGTTTATGATCTTTATACCAATAAATTAATCTAGGACTTCTTTTATATTGGTATGATTGAAATTACTTTCTTTTCTTTATATATATATATATATATATATATATATATATATATATATATATGTGTGTGTGTGTGTGTGTGTGTGTGTGTGTAACTTATTCATTTAAGGTACTTACGCTAAACTGAATTGTTTGAATATAGAACTGTTTTTACATTTAGATGTGTGTAAACAAAATGTGTATTTATACTAAACTGTATTAGCTGAATTAGAACTGTTTGAATAAAATGAAAAGCTTGAAATTGATATGTTTGTAACAATTAAACTGTCTACTTCAGCTAAACTGAATTGTTTGAAATAGAACGGACTAATTGTAAAAAAAAATGGATTTGGCGTTAAATAACCTCAAAAGGTTGATATGCCACAAAACCCAACCAACCAACCAACCAACTAAATGAATATAATGAATATAAGTTGCAATGAACAAATCGATCTCTCATATAAGTCAATCTCAAGTCTTCCAACTAAAACATTTTTGTTAAACATATACCTGCTGTATAATTCGACCCACTAACATTCAGTTGGTAACTGGTCGACCAAAACTTACCCAGAAGACCAAAATGAGAGTATGAATTGACATTTTATTGTGCTATCATAAAATTGCGCAGAAAGTCGTTGTCTGACTGGCCGTCTGGGTGTTGTGTTGATTCGATTACTGTTTACAGTCAGTGCATCGCTCTTTTAATGTAGTGTTAATATCATTCTTAATTTCTATTACAGTTTTATCATTTTATTTTAATATCTGTGTTATATTTTGTTAAAATTATTGACCAAATTATCTATATCGATTGTTAGGAGTAATCTTCCGTTGGTTAACAAATCTGGAGTAAAGTTTTATCATTTAATGTTTTAAGACTATCGCACTCATCTTTTATTGTTATATACACTACGTTTCAGCCAATGTGTCCTTCGGCCTTCTTCATGTGTTTAATGTCGAACTTAGGAACCTACAGGGAACTTCGAACTGAATCCTTTATTTATACACTGGGGATCGATTGTTCTAATTTCGTTCACCGTAACCAGGTAAAAAAAGTTAAGCTATATTAAGTCTTCTTTCTTATTCTTGCTCGTAATCAGGATTGAACCTGCATCTCGAGAGGGTTTTACTTAGAATAACTCTAACGAAACGTCAATATCTATTAGGCAATGTGTCCTACTGTTGCATATTGACCTCCGACCCGGGCGAGCTGTCAAAAGAAGACATGCACCTGTGTAAATAAAAGGTGCATACGGTCGAAGATATCAGGAGATCAGGGGATGGCCTTTACTGTCGTCGGGTTGAATTGAGTGGGCGTAAATCAATGATATAACCCCGTCGACAGGAAGTTCAGATCAGTTGGAGTTCAGAGCTTAAAGTCAGTGTTCCAGTTAGAGCTGTGGGAACCAGCTCTCAGCTTAGAGCTGGACCCTCAGGCCCCCGGTTGAGCAGCTCAGGAGAACGAGAAAGAAACGCTGTTGTGTCCATAAGAGTGGGGGTTAGTATGTTGCTGTTCCGTTCAGTCTCCAACTCCCTCTCACACACAACCCTTTCAATAAAGTGAGAGGTATATTTTTCTAAAGAACTGCGTCTTCGCTCGTCTTTATTGTGTTGAATATGTTTCTGCATGCATATGTATATGTATAGTGTTCATGGCTATACAACACAGCTGGACAATAAAGGATGAAGACAATAGTCTGAATACATCAAATGATAAAAAGATAATATTCTTCATCTCAGAAATTTAGTCAAATTATCTTTTGTAAAGGTTTGGATTTTAGTCCTGCTATATTAGTCGACTCTTAGTTTTTTTAGAGAGATTTGTACAGGTTTAAAAGGTTGACTTGGACAGTACTACAATTATCAGAACTACTCTAAATACCCATTAATATGATAATCTATTATCGGGACAAGCAAAATGGCGGCCATTTGGAACACGTCCTGTAAAAACGCATCCTTTGAATTCGAGACATGAAAGTAATGTTTTTTTTACTTGCTATTATCATCAGCTTACCGGCTAATTGGCCTAGTGGGTAGAGTGTTCACCAATGGTCCGGGAGACCTCGGTTCAATCCCACGTTGCGTCATACCAAATACTTTAGATAGTATTTGATATTCCCTTGCTTACCACTCAGCAATATAAGGTTTGTATCAAGGGTAAAGTGGAGCAATTCAGGGAAAGGAGTAGCGCCCTCCCCTACACATCGGTGTAGTAGCTATTGAAAAGGGAGCCTTCTGGTCGCCCTCGACAACGGTCGCCAATATAACTATGATCAGCTTCCAGGACATGCGATCTTCTTTTGAGTTTCTTGTCTCAGTAATAAATCATTATCATATTAATGGGTTGTATCTATTTTGTGACAGTTTTGAACGATTTTGTCTCCACATAATTAGTAAGGCAAAATATTTTCCACTCTTGTCCAAGGCAGTGTGATTAGATAGTTGTAATCGTATACTATTTTCAAATAGAAAACAAAAAAGAACACATTATCATTTGTAGAGTTATTAGCAATCACGTGGGTTCCATATATATTGAAACATCCTATATTTTCATCAACATATTCTATGTATACATACCGGAATCTGCAGGAGATTGCTTAACGTTTCAAAATTTTGCATGTAACAACCGATTCTAGTTTAACCACTTTGATTTAAACCGTGCAACGACTTAAAAAAAATGTCCATACCAATTTTTCAGAATTTTATTTTTAGCGATAAAGTTTTGTCATACATAGATTTAACAATCGATGTTATCATTTAAATCAGCACTTTTCACGTTCATTTGATGTTTAGAGATAACATGTTCAACTGCTAATTGCATAACTATTCCAATTCATGACAAGGAGGGGAGTTCCGATGACGAAGTGGCTAACGTGCAGGAATGTGACATCGTAGGAAGTGTGTTCGAACTCCAGTCGTGCTATTAAGTTCACTTTCGTCCTAATACCATGGGGAAAGATATTGACTCTCTTATCCACTCAGCTATGGGTTAAATAGAACCGTGACTGTTCTACTACAATGATGGTTTTGGAATTAAATTACCAACGAATGTTAGCATGCCATTAAGCAGGGGGAACCAAATCAAAACTATTTGATAACAAACTACAGTGCGCAGCTGGTATTTGAGGACAGATTTTATGAATTAGAACAAAAAAGATAATTGTATTTGATTACAAAACCAGGCTATTGACCTAATAAGTTGAGTATTCGTCAATGGTCTGGGAGACCAGCGTTCAATCCTAGGTTGAGTAATGTCAAAGACTCAAAAAATGGTTCTTGATGCTGCCTTGCTTAACATTCTTCATTATAAGATGAGGGGAAAGGGTTAAGTGGAGCAATCTATAGAAAGAAGTTGCGCCATCCCCTACACCTCGGTGTGGTAGCTATTGAAAAGGGAGCTTTCGGGTCACCCTCGACTATAGTCGCCAACTTTACTTTACTTACAAGTAACAAGCATAGAAGTTAACAAACGACTGAATAATTCTATTCAATAAAACCACTATCAACATCAATAACTACCTCTATGCGAGGACAAAATTGGTTGCAAGCTCTGATTAACTGTTTCTTATTTATGTCAAACATTACAGGAATTATGGCAGCTTTTAAAAAGTCTTTGGTGTCATGGGTATATTAATCAACCCCCTCAACAGCGTTCCACAGATAATAGTCCAGTGGATTGAGATCTGGAGAGTTAGGAAGCTAAATGTTGGAGGTAATTTGGTCGTACAGATTATCAGCCATCCACTCTTACTTCTGCTGGACTTTTGAATTTGTTTAAAAAGTTTTTTTGATCTGTTTAAGCGATTTTCTTTTTGATTTTTTTAGAAATAAACTGACCTCTCTTCATCACGTAGTGTTATATAGCCACATAATAAATCTGCATATATATATACACATATACATACAGAATACATATTGACGCAATGAATAAAGACGAGCGAAGACTTCTTTAAAAAAATATACCTCTCACTTTATTTGAAAGGTCTGTGTGTGAGAGGGAGTTGGAGACCGAACAGAACTACAATATATTGACCCCTACTCTTATGGCCATCAGCGTTGTGTCTTTCACGTTCTCCGGGGCTTCTCAACCGGAGGCCCACTCTGCTGGGTGCGCGCTTTCTCTACCGCATCTTGTCTCTCACTCATCTGAACTCCAACTCACTGCCTTCCTGTCTTTACCGAGTTATATGATAGTTCAATCGCCCACTCAATATTTTTGGAATGGCATGTTTGATCGTCATCAAGCGGAAATAACTATCATGAAGTTCACAGGTCACTCTCTTCCGGTGCATCAGTCTATGACTGTACCATGGAATGTTACCTTGTCGCATATTGTCAGCCAAGCCCGCCTATGCGATTTCTTCCCATAACTGCCATCAGAATGTGTCACTTTTTTTCCGATGCATCACTTTGGAATGGCATGTTTGGCCGGGTCGAAGGTCAATATACAACAGTTGGATTTGTATCGAATGTCTTCATGAACACTCCTTCTGATTGTCTTTTCAGATACATGCAACTTTTACGGAATTGGCCTCAATGATTGACTTCGGCATTCATCAATTGTCTGCTTAACTTTATGAATAAATTCGGGTGTTCACATTGAATCGGAACGTGTGGAATGTTTTTTGATGTTTTGATTAAGACATTACGTTCATTTTCTTTTTCTAACTCTTTACGTATCTTGTGGACAAACGATCTTGCAACTCGGAAAAAATGTGCAACTTCAAAATGCCCATGATCAACCTTTAATGACACAATCACAGCATGCCTTTTCATTTCATTTGTTAACATAGGGTATGTTGTTATTAATTTCAGGAAAATAAAACCAGTAAAAATTAATAGAAAACAATATTAATCTGAAACGTATGTGTCCTGAAATACCAGCCACACTTTGGAGTTTTTGGAAAAAAGTTTTTAAAATATTCTTGGCCAAAAAGTGGAGAAAAATCCTCAAGTAACTCTGCATGCTTGAAATTGCTTGCTTTTACGTATAAAACCCTTTATTAATTAAATCTAACGATTACCCATAATATTCTTGTCTTTCGGAGCTAATACTACATTTAACCTAAGACTTATTTTTGCGCGAGTATATATGAATATTACCGACCAAATACGCGTGAGTGGGATTTTGCTTACCTGTTATCTTGAACCGAACCTTGCTCAGTGCGTGTGAGTATACCCATACCAGATCTAGAGGAAAACGAGCAAGTGTTTGTTTACCTTTTTAACTCGTCGCGACTGGGAGGGAAGTGCCGTATGTCGTTTCTCATTCCAATTTAAAAGCTCATTAGCAGTAGCACTTTGATTTTTTTTTAGGTGTATGCTGTGCAGTTTTGCATGCTTGGCGAACTTTTTTTTCCGCAGGATCGCCGACCCGAACAATAGTTTCGGTTGGGTCGCCTGGGAGAGCAAGTATGATGTTAGAAGAACCGAAACTTGTAAGGACTCGAAGAATATCACTGACGAGGCGATCCTGTGTATTCTTCAAGTGTATGACTACAATGTATTTATTAACCCCTCCATACAGGTATGGCGTGATATAAGGTGAAGCATAGTGTTAGAGGTTTGAATTCAGAGTTTTCTTTCTCCTTGGGCAGTGCTTCCCATATTGCCAATCGCCCGGGACACCGGGGTTCAATTCCTGGTTGAGTCATACCAAAGACTCAAAAAACGGTACCTGATGCTTCCTTGCTTAACACTAAGTAATCTAAGGTACGTATCAAGGGTAAAATGGAGCAATCCAGGGAAAGGAGTAGAACCCTACCTAACACCACGGTGTAGTAGCTATTGAAAAGGGAGCCCTCGGGTCCCCCTCCATTACGGTCAACAACTAGACTTACTATTTACATATTAAAAAAAATATACAGCAATTTACATGAAGGAAGCTTAAAAAGCTATTAACTTGGTCTCTAAACAAGGCCTACCAAAATATCGTATATCCCACCAAAATATTTGCATTCACACCATGTTGGGGATTACAGACCCACACTGATTGGCATACCATAGTTTAAGGAGGAGTACGTGGTGTGACGGTTACTTTTGTAGCAAACGGACACGGTGATCCAAGTTCAATTTCTGGATGAGACTTTTTGCAATTCGTAAAATAGTCATACCGTTAGAAAAGTTATGAATCCAAGTATTCTCTTTTCAGCGATGAGTAAATAATAGGGCAGACTGGGTTCTTTAAACTTGGTATAGCAATCGGCCTTGGAGGAGGAAAAGTCTGTATTGAAAACGCTTAAAATTCACTTTCTAAAATTGAGCTTGTGTCGCAACCTGCTTGTTCGGTATATATATATATATATATATATATATATATATACCTAAAGAGTTAAAGAGTCCAGTCTGCTCTACAATTTATCCATAGCTGGGAGAAGAATAGTTAGATGATTACCTTTCTCATGGTTATTATATCTAAGAGAAATGCAACCAGCCACATTCAGGGTTTGAACTCGAGTCACCGAGCTTATTTCCTACGGCGATAACCCTTACAAACTAGCACTGCCATAACACGAATTCATCTATATTGTTTCGTGTCAGAGCTTCAATATCTTGTTCCATATCCATCTGCCAAATCTGTGAATCGTCTGAACTTATTATCCCTTCTCTATTTTTTCGGGATTGTTTTCCTTGAACAATGATAAGTTGTGTAATTTTTAACATTTTCCACAAAATAGTCCAATTTCTTTCTTTCTTTCGTTTCTTTCTTTCTTTCTTTCTTTCTTTCTAGGATAATGTATATTTTAACCTTCCTCTTTTTTGTCAATTTCAGCTTCATTACTCTCTCTTTCCGGACCATCATTTCAAATAAGTCCAGGCCATAACATCTCAACTTCCCCCGGCATTACCGACGAATTTTCGATTTTACATTCTTCATTTTTGAATGTGTTGGTAAATTTTTCCCAATGTATTATTTTGATTGTTGAATTCTTTGGAAAATTTATTAAATAAGCCGGACTGTGTTTATCAAATATGCTTCATTTGCTGGGGGCATCCAATTTTATTTCAAACGTACGCGTAGCAAAACACACGAAAAGTATGCGTCTTACTCAAGTTTGGTTTTAAACTAGTGAATATTCTGAATGCTCTTTTGAAAATGTGTTCACGAAGACATTTATTTCAAGTAAAGGCAGCTGTCATAAGTGCATAAATCTATAAGTTTTTGTCTTGTACCAGTAAAATAATCCAGCAGACATAAGCGAAGATAAGGTAAGCCGATGTGATTTTGAGAGATTATATTGCATCATTCTTTTAAGTGAGAACAGTCTGCTAGCCTTGTCTGCCTTGAAAATCAGCATTCGAAATTTCAGCTTTCCACACAGCTCAAATATTAATAATGATAGCAGGAATTGTTAAGTTATTTCAGCCGCAAGACAGATCTCAATAGATTGAAAGACATGTAGCAAGGTTTTATGCTAGCTAGATACATAGATAAGTTTGAATAGTTTTAGATCGATTGATAGGTTTGACCACTCTGAGATTGATACAAGGAGAAATTTTAAGTTTGGCATTAATATATTTGAATATTCGGAGAGACAAAATTACCTAAATAGATTAACAGTCTTTAGATAGATAGAGAGATTTATTTAAAACATTTTTTATATGTTTTAAATAGTCTTAGATAGATAGATACATTTATTTTAAACATTTTTATTGGATATGTTTTAAATAGTCTTAGATAGATAGATAGATAGATAGATAGATAGGTTTGACATTTGGGCAATCTGTAATTGAAGGTATCCAGGCAGTTAAACAGTGGTTTAGTTTAGTTTTATGGCATATCAACCATAGTGGGTTATTTAATGCAAAATCCATTTTTATTCATATAAACAGTTCTATTTAAACAATTCAGTTTAGCATAAGTACAGATATTCATACACAGATGTAAAAACAGTTATATGTCAAGTAATTCAGTTTAGCATAAGTACACAGTTTAATTCTATTTGACCCATTGATAGGACCCAATCAGATGCTACCACTAAGGGCCAAAGTTGACCTGGGTGCGATAGCAATGAAGGGATACTCTGCATTCCCCAAATACAAGCAATACTGGAGCCTCGCCATTAGATGGTTTTGTGTCATATGCAGGACATTCTTTGGGGGGGGGGTCTTACTCCTCAGCGGAGATGCAGTCGGAGTATTCTGCAGCCACAGACAAATAGGCTAACAGAAAAATAGTGTTAACACAGATAGATAGATAGATAGATAGATTGATAGGGGTAAACTGAGATAGATAATACAGATTCAGATAGACAATATGAATAACACGAGATAGATAGATAGATAGATTTATTTTAAACAGTGTTACATTGACAGATATATTCTAAATAGTCATAGATAGATGGATAGATAGATAGATAGATACCGGGTTGTTTATTTAAACGGGCTTTTAATATATAGACTTGTTTGATATTGATACAGGGATAAAATTTAAATTTAGCATAAATACATTTGCATCTGCTGAAATACAAATCTTTCTTTGTTAACAACATGATAAGCCATCTGTAATGGAATAATCTCATTGAAGCAGGGCCAGCCGTTAAATAAGTAGATAAATAAATTAAATAAATAGCTGTTATTTAAAAGGCAATGTTCGAACTGAAGCCATACTTAGGAAGGCAAAATAAACGATAAATGAAACTTTAATTTTCTCGAAAATATATCTCTTGGCAGATAGATACATACATACAACCTGACAGATAGATAGATAGATAGATAGATACATACATACATACATATATACATACATACATGCATACATACATACATACATACACACAGATAGATAGATAGATAGATAGATAGATACATACATACATACATACAGCCAGATAGATAGATAGATAGATAGATAGATACATACATACATACATACATACATACATACATACATACACATATACATACATACTTACATGCATACATACATACATACATACATACACACAGATGGATAGATAGATAGACAGATACATACATACATACATACATACATACATACATACACACAGATAGATAGATAGATAGATAGATACATACATACATACATACATACATACATAGAGCCTGATAGATAGATAGATAGATAGATAGATAGATACATACATACATACATACATGCATACATACATACACACAGATAGATAGATAGATAGATAGATAGATAGATAGACAGATACATACATACATACATACAACCAGATAGATACATACATACATACATACATACATACATACATACAGCCTGATAGATAGATAGATAGATAGATAGATAGATAGATTTGAAATAAAATAGAATAAAATAAAATAAAACAGAATAAAATAAATAAATTTCCAACTAGTCTAGCAGTGATCGAAGTAGTTTCTTAAATATTCTCGCAGTCCTCAAATTTTTAACTTGTGTCAAAGATTTTGATTAAGAAAACAAGAAAAAATCCAGTCGGCGGGGACAGTAGAATACACCGGCCGTTTCTCTGCTGAGAGGTAAGACCACCTCCTAACGAGTGTCTTGTTTATGACATGAGATAATCTGAGGGTGAGCCTCCAATAATGCTGGAGCTTTGACTCAGAGTGGAAGTACCTGATAGGGTCATATCCATTGGTCAAAGAAAACTGTTTGACATTTCAACTGGGAGTAAACAAATGACTTATGCTAAATTGACCTGTTGGAAATAGAACTGTTTGATCCTTTACCTGTGTGAAAACAAATAATTGATTTTAAATAAGTTGTTTGTCATATATATGAATTGTTGAAAACCATCAAATTTTGTTGATTTATGCTAAATTGAATTGTTAGAAATAGAATTTTTTTAGTGGGTAGAGTGTTCGCCAATAGTCCGGGAGACTTGGGTTCAATCCCAAGTCACGTCATACCAAAAACTTTAAAAATGGTACATGATGCCTCCTTGCCAATATAAGGTACGTATCTAGGGTAAAGTGGAGCAATCCAGGGAAAAGAGTTGAGCCCTCCCATCACCTCGGTGTAGTAGCTATTGAAAAGGAAGGCTTCTGGTCACCCTCTTTCTTTGTTTAATGGCATATCAACCTTTGTAGGTTATTTAATGCCAAAGCCAATCTCCTAGAAGAACAGTAGTAGTACTATTTAACCCATAGCTGGGAGGATAAGGGGGTTCATACCTTTCCCAAGGGTATTTGTCCGAAAGTGAACGTTATAGCGCAACTGGAATTCGAACTCGTTTACTATGATTCTGCAGTCCATCGCTTTAACCATTACACCACGAGGACACCCGCTCTAGTCACACTCGACTACTGTCACCAACTTTACTTACTTTTATGTGTCTATAAAATGTGTTTATAAATAGAATATCTAATGTATATATAAAAACAGGATTTGACATTCAATAAACAACAATGGTTAATATGCCAAAAAACCAATCCAAACCAAACCAAGAGGAAATTACACCAAACAATGTACGACGTGTTTATGGGCTATATCATCATCATCATGTCGTGCCGCTAGCACGGTTATCCCTGATTCTCTCTTGCCACTTCTCCCTATAATTCATCGCCTCTGGCAGGTCTTCGCGGCTACATCAGCTGCTGTATGTATGTTCGAGCGGGTTGGCCTGCTTTTGCTTGGCCATATGTGGGGTTCCATAGGAGTACATCACATATGAGCTCGTCCTTGCTTCTCCAGCAGTGTCCTGCATGTCTGGTTCACCAAGCTTAGATAGTTTTCGTGATGGGAGACAGGTGGCCGTATAGTTGGTGCCAAGTGGGGTGTTGCCACCTGGACTTGTTCAATATTGCTCGCAGCATTCTTGTGTAATTGCCGTCTAGCTTCTTCTCCTGCCGTTTAGTTACCGTCCAAGTAGTGCATCCATATAGCAGTATCGACATGACCGCTGCCTGAAGGAAACTGCGTTTCATTTTATACGTCAAGTCTGATTTCCATATGATCGAAAGTCTATCGTTAGCTATCCATGCCTTCGTTAACCTCGTGTCGATGTCCTTTTCGGTTGATGAGACGCTGCTTCCTAGGTAGGTGAATTTGTCTACCAGTTTCAGAGAGGTTCCGTCTAGAGTGGTGATGTCGCCTGTGTATATATTCAGTTTTGTGTGCGTTGACATGCTGGCCAATTCATTGACATGGAGGCCAATATGCGTTGACATATATATTCAGTTTTGTATGCGTTGACATGGTGGCCAATTCCTGCGGTGGCTCGTTCCAAACTATGCAGTTGTTTTTCGGTTTGGTTAGGTGTATTCGCCAGTATCGCTATGTCATCGGCGTAGTCGGCGTCGGTAATTGTTTTTGCGGGGTACCTTCGGCTTCTTTTCTTTTTCAGCTTGAAACCGTTTTCTCAGATTTTTTTTACTTGCTAAAATAGAAGTATTAGACGGATTGAAAGAAACTTGCATCAAGGAGCAAGGGTCTCCGTGGTGTTGAGGCTAACGAGCCGACCTGCAACATCGTTGAAAGCGAGTTTGAAATCCAATCTCGTAATTACATTCACTTTCGGACTAATGCCCTTTGCTAAGAAATGTACCCACATATGCTGACAGTTATGGGTTAAATACTACCCTGGTTTTCTACGGGGGAGTGGGGCTTTGGCATTAAGTAACCCACGAATATTGGTATGCCATTAAGCAAAAACTTCAAACAAGATAAGCTTAATTTTTTCTGCTTCTCGTCGGAAAAATACAACTAAGAGAGAGTGGAGCTTTGAGGAATGTGAAATACCCCTTAATTAACATTACTCCCAGGTTCACTCTGAGCCAGTGTTGCTGTATCTGTTAAAGTCTCAACTATGGGTCAAATAGATCCGTTTAATCATTAACTATACTGTGACACTATGAGTTGGATATATGCACATACATGTATACACACATGTGTGTGTGTGTGCACCCATACATATGTGCGTGTGTGTGTATATATATACGCCCACGTACATGTGTGTGCACACACACACACCTACACACACATATATACACACATAAATACGTGGCAAGATGAGTTAGATTCGGCCTGGGAATCAAATTTCAAATGTTAGGAAAACCCATGAACTAGATTAAGGAAATCTAGATAAGAAAATGTTTATACATATAGCCACGGACGTAGGTAAGTGTTAAGTACTTGTCGGGTACAGGTCAAAAGCTTAAAAGGGTCTGAATTTAATGTCCCTGTATCGGAGACGGCCAGGCTAGAAATTATTTTTATATTCAGTTTTTTAAAGTGAGAAATGACCCCCCAAAAGGTTATGGGTTTATTCGTGGGTGTCCCTTGGCCGGAAATGATAATGAAACATTCTGTATATATACAGGTGCGTTTTGGGTCCTAGCAGTTAGACTTAGTTTGGGTTCGAGGAAAGTTGATTAGGCCGGAATAATGAAACAACGAGTTAAGACAATCTTTTGCCAGCAGAAACTCAGCCTAGAACTAATCATCCACAAAGTATTAGACGCTCTCTATTCTCCCTTGGCGTTCTAACCACAAAGTTGTTGTTGTGTTTTTGTTCTTTTTCCTGTGATCCGGCCACACATAAGTTCTCGACGTGGTGTTAGTAACTTATGCAACGAGCTGCAGAAGTGGGTATTCTCACAATACTTTGAATTGTGGGCTAACAAATAAGTGAATTAATCAAATTGAATTATTAATATTAGATAGAAAAAAAAAACAAAAAAAACAAACATGTTACAGTGTTCTAATAGAACTTATTGTGTTTAATATCAATACGTGAAACCAGTTAACTGTGTTCAAACACTAAATTGCAATACTTCAAACAATTCAATCGTGTGTAAACAATAAATTATAATAATCAAAATACTTGAAACCATCCTATGGTATAGAAAGAAATGTTACTTACAGACTATTTGTTTGCAAATTATATATATATATATATTTATATATATATATATAAATTGCCCAGTCGACTGGGGCTGTAGAATACACCAACTGCACCTCTGCAGAAGGGTAAGACCTCCCCACAACGAGTGTCCTGGATATAACTCTAAACAATCTGATGGTGTCAAATAGCGCTAAACTGCGTACTTATGATAAACTAAATTCTTTGAAATGGAACTGTTTTTGTATACTAAACTGAATTATTTGAAATAGATCTGTTTTGACATTTAACTGTGTAAACAAAAAACTATACTTATACTAAACCAAATTGTTTGAATTAGAACTGTTAAACTTAACTGAATAAGTTGAAATAGAATTTTTTGTCAATTAAACTGTGTACTTATGCTAAACTAATTTGTTTGAAATAGAACTTTTGGTTAGTATAAAATGGATTTGCATTAAATAACCTACAGAGATTGATATGCGATAAAACACAAACACAAACATTCAAACCTGGTAGGGTCCTATCAATGTGTCGAAAAAACTAAAATGCGTAATTTTGCTAAACTGAATTACTTGAAATATAACTGTTCTGATATTGGGCAGTATACGAATGCTATTTTGAATTGGTTGAAATAGAACTGTTTGTTCATTTAACTGTGTGTGGACAAAAAATATAATAATAATAAACTGAATTGTTTGAATTAGAACTGTTTGACTAAACTGAATAGCTTGAAATAGAAATGTTTTTACTATTAAACTATGTACTTATGCTAAACTGAATTGTTTGAAATAGAATTGTTCATTTGTATAAAAAATGATTTGGCATTAAATAACCTATAAAGGTTGATATGTCATAAAACCCAAACAAACAAACAAATAAACAAACATAAAACTAAACTAAAATAGTTTTTTCCGAATGTCTTGATTCAGCATTAAATGACCCGATATGGATTGATATGCCGTAAAATAAAACAACCATATATATATATATATATAGGTGTGTGGGGGTGTATAGAAATATTTTGTCGTTGAATAAACAACAATGATTGATTTGTCATAAAATCCAACCAACTAACCAACAAACCAAGTCACTGAGAGAGAGAGAGAGAGAGAGAGAGAGAGAGAGAGAGAGAGAGAGAGAGAGAGAGAGAGAGTATGTGAAGCATCAAACCTCTTTGCCTCGCATACTATCCCATCCTGAAGCCATGGAAAAGCCAAATATTTTGGCATCGGAAATGGCTTTTCCAAATTTGAAGAATGGTATAGCACTATCATCATCACCACATTTCCCTTCATTTGGCTTTAGCGGTCATCAGCAAAAAATTCATTAAATTTCATCGGTGAACTACTAATCTCTTGTCCATCGGTACCACTGGTTTGTGTTCGAGCATAGGTAAAGACCAGTATTCCAATTACTATGTTTTTAAGTTTCTAGACACTCACCACTTCAAAAACTGTCGCAACTTAATCGTCTTCGTTTTTTATACACTCGTTTGGCCTTCAACCACAAAATTGCTATTGTGATATCAGCCTTGCTCGTCGAGTAAGTCATAGTGACTTTGTTTTAACTTAAGGCTCCTTGAATCTATTCTTGTGCCAAACATGCCTTACTCAGTAAATATCAATACTGTATGGCTTGTAGTACACTGTCATTGGAAGGAAAAATAGCTATTGATTAAAATTTTCCAAGTTCATCGCAAAAAACAAAATAAAGAAATATCCCGAAAGGCTGAATTAATATTTTAAATATTCCAAATTAACCTTTCCAAAATTTTAAATGAAATATTTATTTGTAATATCTCCACGGATGCTGAATATTCTCAAAGTAAAAACAAAAACAAACACAAAAAAACATCTGGACATCGTTAAAAGTAGAGAAATCTCACCTCATCTTTGGGGTGAGTTTTACTGGGTTGCGCCAAGATATTTGAAATGCTAATCTGGCTTCATATCACATCGGGGTCACTAATTATTGAAGTTTACCAATATAAAGTCTAAGAAGGTTGCCAAAATGAAATGTAGCATTTCATTTCTCAAACCGTCGTTTCCGTACAGATATTTTATATGTTAGAAGCTAACCAAGCATGTAAGGGAGTAACCATTTATTTTACGTTTGGCAAAATAATCTTTCACATCGGGGACACCAGTTATTGGTATGCTTGGTGCAAAGGAATATTTTTAGCCGAATACCCACTCACTGTGGGACAATATTAGCATTAGCATATCCGTAGCTCCGGACACTGACATGATGGTTAGAGTGTTCGCCAATGGCCCGAGAGACCTGGGTTCAATACTAGGTCGAGTCTTACCAAAGACTCAAAAATAGTAATTGTCTTTAATTGGAATTATTTTGAGATGAGGCTTCTTAATCTGAGAATTAATTTTTTATTTATTGCGGACTTTTTGTCCTCATCTTAATAGTTTTTGTGTTGTTTCTTCTTCACTACGTTTCGGCCAAATTTCACCTCTGGCTTTCTTCAGGTGATTTAACCACGACCTCGGATAGGAATGCTGAGTCTTGTAACCGTATCCCAAGGAAGAAGGCCAGAGGTGAAATTTGGCCGATAGACAACAACTATGAATGGCAGTAATTACTGGGGATACGCTTACAAGACTCAGCATTCCTATCCGAGGTCGCAGTTAAATCACCTGAAGAAGGCTAGAGGTGAAATTTGGCCGAAACGCAGTGAAGTAGAAACAACACAAAAACTACTAAGATGAGGACAAAAAGTCCGCAATAAATAAAAAATTAATTCTCAAAAATAGTACTTGATGCCTCCTTGCTTAACACGCACCATAATGAAGTAAGGATCAAGGGTAAAGTGGAGCAATCCATGGAAAGGAGTTACGCCCTCTCCTATACCTTGGTGTAGTACCTATAGAAAAGAGATCCTTCGGGTCACCATCGACTACGGTCACCAACTTTACTTTATTTATATCCGTGATATACTAACACCGAACGCAACGGAAGGAAATAAAAGATAAACGCTTACAAGAACATTCAAACTTTTACGCACATAATATAGAGTGGTGCAAAGGTTAATGTACTGTATTGTGACGTTGCAGTGAGCGAGTTCGAACTCCTGTCACTCATTTAAGTTTACGTTTGGATTAATTCCTTTGGAAGAGTCATGAACCCATTCATCCCTCCACCTAAGAGTTAAATTGTACCACTGTCCTTCAAAAAGGAGGAAGGTTGATATGCTATTAATAAAAAAAAAATAACCGAATCTAAACAAAATATACATTGTCTCTCACCCACTGGTCCCATAATCTGATTTGATCATGATGGAGGTGCTACGCTAGTAATGTGTAATGTGCATTAATAGCCTTGTAAGCCCCTCACTCTCCAGGTCTACAACTGGTTTGAATTCAGAGTTTTTATCCATTGAACAAGTCCTGGCGGCAACATCCTACAAGACACCAACTATACGGCTACCTGCCTCCCATCACGAAACCTATCCAAGTTAGACGAACCAGACATGCAGGACACTGCTGGAGAAACAGGGACGAGCTTATAAGCGATGTACTCCTATGGACCCCCACATATGGCCGGGCAAAAGCAGGACGACTAGCACGAACATACATTCAGAAGCTATGTGAGGTTACGGGATGTAGCCCTGAAGACCTGCCAGACGCGATGAACGATTGGGAGAAGTGGCGAGAGAGGGTCAGGGATATCCGTACTAGTGGCAGTACTAGTAGCAGAGTGATCAGATTTCTAGATGATCAATAACTTTTCAATAGCAGTCCATGAATCTGTAGCCGATAAAACACTGGTTGCTATACCAAGGTTATACAGTCTAATCTTCCCTGCTATTTATCCATAGCAGGTGGGAGAATTGTGTGATTCTTACCTATCCCAAGGAAATTAGTACAATGTGAAATGAAAACAGCCTCGTTCGCTACTGTCTTTCAAAATTATTAAGAATTTTTTAAGAATAAATATACTGTAGAAAGTGGATATGTTTACGTGAATCCATTCCCAAAGATGATATCGTTACGCCATAAGCGCTTCCGTCAATGTTAATATTTATAGCAATGATACCGGTAAGAATATTACACAAATGTGAGCCAACAACTACAAATATACGCTTCTTCTTCCATGTACAAGCAGTATGTGACAGGGGTACAAAAATGGAAAAAATACTTGATGAAGGAAAGTAATATAGCCACGTATCTTTGCCGTTCCCGGAGAAAGATTCAAGACGAATCTCTTTATTTTAAAAAGCAAAAGTAGAAAGGTCCATAATGGCTTCCTGGAATGCCATGACACCCCTCAAGGCATCCAACGGACTCACCTACCCTCTAAGGGATATAACTATTTGCCTTCTGCCTTCTCATCGATAAATTAGTTTATATGGTTATGTCTATTCATGGAAATTAATACAATTTTGGCAAAAGTGTAGATAAAGAATATAATAACTACTTTCCATAATATAAAATATCCATTGAAATATCTGGAGGAATTATATATGACTCGAATATTGAGAAATAATGTGTGAAAATTTTGCCCTCTAATTATTTACAAAACATTTCTTTAGTCATGACTATTCGGTTATGCTTTTGATTATTTCAGGAGTGCTCCATTTATTTCTGTCTGAGGACTAGAAATTCTAACTTAGGAAGATCCGGGCTACAATCTTAAAAGAACAGAAAACACACCTGAATTCGTGACATGGGCATTTAACTAAATGGCATGTGATGGTGAGGCTCCAGTTCTGGAGCTTTGGGGAATGTGGATTATCCGCTCATTGCTATTATTCCCAAGTCCACTCATACCAAGAGTGACAGTACCTGTTAGGGTCACATCTCTGGGTCAAATAAAACTGTTTAACCATTTAATTTTGAGCAAAACAAATGACGGATGATAAATTGTTAGTATTACATAAAACCATTAACGCTGCACAAACGAATGATTTATGCTGAAATAGATTTATTCGGGTTAGATAGGAAGACTGGAAACGATTTAACAGTGTGCAAACAAATGACTGATTTTAGAAATGAATAATTAAAGTTGCATAGCAATACGGTTGGTTGGTTGGTTTGATTTTATGGCAAGTCAACCTTTGTTGGTTATTTAACACCAAATCCATTTTCATGCAAATAGTCAGCTCTATTTCAAACAATTTAGTCTAGCATGAGCACAGTTTAATTGTCAAAACAGTTCTAATTCAGCTTATTCAGTTTAGTATTAGTGCAGATTTTGTTTACACATAGTTTAATGTCAAAACAGTTCTATATAAAACAATTCTATTAAGTGTAAGTACAGTTTCAATGTCAAAAACTATTCAGTTTAACATAAGCACGTTGTTTAAATGTAAGTGCAGTTTAATTGTCAAAAAATGTATTTAAGCTATTCAGTTTAGTCAAACTGTTCTAATTCAAACAATTCAGTTTAGCATAAGTATGCAATTAGTTCTATTTAACATTTAGATAGGGCCCTATCAGGTGCTACCCTTTCGAGCCAGAGTGGATCTGGGAACAATGGAAATGAAGGGTTGCTCCGCATTCCCCAAAGCTCCTGCATCACTGGAACCTCACCATCAGATTGTTTAGTGTCATATTCGAGACACTCATTGGAGGAGGGTCTTACCCCTCTGCAGAGAAGCAATCCGTGTATTCTACAGCCCCACAGCAATACGTGAAACATTCAAACAATTTAAATTTTACTTTCAAACTATTCGTTTGATATATATGCACATATAAAAGGGATTTGGTTTTAGATGATGTAAAAAATTAATTATGGCATAAAAACCAACCAATCAACCAATCAGCCGCTTAATTCATAAGGTATTAATCATAATTTCTAAATGAATCATCTCATGTTTGAAATTAAAAAAAAGAAGTTACGAACCCCCTTATTCCCCCAAGTAGGGTTTAAATAGTATCACTATTGTTCTACAAGGATGAGTTAAGAATTAAATGACTCACGAGGGTTGAAATGCCATTAAACAAAGAAATCAAACCAAGCCAAACAAAACCTAACAAAATGCTGTAATATCAGGAATTAAATGAAAAGGTTACTGAAAGAATATATCCAACAAGTGGTGATTTAATAGTTGCAAACGCAGTGTACTTGTGTCATTTCTTCATTTTGGATAACAACTGTAAATATACAACACATGCTATTACTTATAACATTCAGACTATGGGCTTCATCTTTATTGTAACAAAATCTAGAACTGAACCCTGATTATGAACTACTGGCGTAGACTGTTCTAATTCTGTTTACCATGACCAGATAAAAGAGTTGTGTGTCCTTGGTGGATAGTTCAGAGTGATCTTTTGGGACGTGTAAACCAAATGTCTTCATCAACTCATGAGAACACCCCACCACTATCATATCAGATGTTTTTTACTCTAGCTCTTAATCTGGAGAGACAATTCGTTATATACGAAAGATAATAAATATCAAAGGTCAATGAAAGAAAGAAAAATGAAATAAGATAAAACTGTAATAGATTATGCGGAAAAAAAAACATTGGGGTGTGCAAACGACTTATCTTTAGTCATGGCTTTTTTTTATCGAACGTCCATTTATTTTTAACAGGTATTATACACAATTTCCTCTGTATACATTAGTTTCTTATTTTTGACTGTTTTTCCGACGGTAGTCTTTCTCTTTCTAAACAGTTAGCACAGTGACAACGTTCTTTTTATGTTTTCTTTTTTTTTTTTTTTTGAGTTATCTGAGGATGCGAAGGGAGAGAACTCTTTAGTTTTGTTGGTAAGTTTAATCGTTCCCTCACTTTGTACGCAACTTAACCTGATTAGATTTAGTATAGAAATCATAATACTACGTAGTTGTAATATTACGGACGGACGCTGTCGTCAGTCAATGATGACATCGAACATTCGAGGATCTTCAATTAATTCTCCAAAATCTCTATATAAGAAAACAGGTAACGAGATTTTGGCAGAGTTGAAGGCAGTTGTCAAAACGGGTGCGTTAAAGGTTCCGAAGTCCCGACCCGTCCTACCCCAGTCTACTACGACCTATCTGTCAGACGTGTGTCAAACAGCCAGCTCTCACCCACACCCCATCACCACCGAGAGGAAGGGAGAAGAAGGACGCGACTAAAATGAACTTTTCGAGTTGCTGCGATCATAGCTGAATAATAAACGACTGCTATATTTTCTTCCCTTACCTTCGAGTTTGAGTATTTCTTTTTCTGCGGACTTCTTTCTTTACAGCACAAAACGTTGGTCCTATGGTACATAGAGTCAGATTGCTTCTAGAAGAGATGTCTTTTTTTATGGAAGTATTTTCAGAAGATTTAATATTTATTATTACTTTCGGTTCCCTAGGGTTATGTGTGGTTGTAAATAGAATTGAACTTTAGATGATTTTATGTTGATTTGAACTCAAACGTGTCCATTTTCTACAACAATGACCATTACATCACAAACTCCTAATACCTACGGTACAAGTACAAGGTGCCTTATATATATATATATATGGTTATCTTTCGATGGCTATATATGGATGCACTACATTGACGCTGACTAACCGTACAGAGAAAAAACTTGACGGCAATTGCACAAGAATACTACGGGCTGTATTGAACAAATCCTGAAAGGCAACATCCCACAAAAAAACAGCTGTACGATCACCTACCATCCATTACGAAAACATCCAAATTAGATAAACAAGAAATGCGGGTCACTGCTGGAGAAATAAGGATGAACTCATAAGCGATGTACTCCTATGGACCTCTTCACATTAACGAACTAGTGTAGGGGGACTAGCTAGAACTTATCTACAACAACTCTTTACGTATACAGGACGTAGCCTGGAATACCTACATTAAACGATGGACGATAGAGACGTGTGTTGAGAGAGGGTTGGGGACATCCGTGCAAGCAGTACGTCATGATGACGAGGATGATATATATATATATATATATATATACTGATGAGTTCTGATAGAATGAAACAGATCTGTCTGTGAATGACTATATATATATATATATATGTACTCCTATGGACCCCCACGTATGGTCGAGAAAAAGCAGGTCGACCAGCTCGAACATACATACATCAGCTATGTGAGGATACGGGATGTTGCCCTGAAGACCTGCCAGAGGCGATGAACGATAGGAAGAAGTGGCGAGAGAGGGTCATGGATATCCGTGCTGGTGGCATGACATGATGATGATGATGATATATCGTCTAGTAGAAGTAGTAATTATCAAGACAGCCTTATCTCAACATACTAAGTTCGTGCCCGTGGTATAGTCGTTATCGTCGTAGGAAATGGACACGGTGACACGAGTTCAAATCCTGGACGAGACTGATTGCATTTCACATAGCACTAATACCCTTGGGAAAGGTATGAATCCAATTATTTTCCCTCCAGCTATGGGTAAATAGTAGGACAGACTAGGTTCTTCAGCTTTGGTTAGGCAACTAGTCTAGGAGAAGGAAAACTCTGAATTCAAACCTGTAAAACTCCGCTTAAAAATTGACCTTGTGTCATATCCTGCCCGAGCGGAGGGGTTGGTAAATAGTATTAAGTTCGTTATACTTATCGCTATGCGCAGTAGTATGTTAATATTACTAAGAAACAACATATTTTTGGGTATGTTATGCTTAGAGAGCTATTATTTCGGATATAATATTAATGTAGTGAGTACGTTGGTCACTGAGTGACCCAAATATCTGGCTTTGTTTGTGCCAACTAAGCTAAGCTTTATAAATATCTTAAATAGAATGACGGCTGCTGATAGGTCAGTTGATTGATAAAAGGTGATAGGCCTTACTATCTGCTTGCCTTTGGTGGAGACCTCTACGAACAGTAATCAGTATGTGTACGTCTTAAAAGAAAGAAAAAAAAATTTCAAGCCAACGCTAAATTCAAAGATAAAAAGAATACGAACTGTGTAAAAAAAGAAAGTATCGAAACTGAAGGTGTGTTTACCCAGACAGAAAATAGGCTCGGTCCGCGAGGTGTTGAATACGATGACTGTATCCGCTGCGGAGAGGTCAGCTTCATCTACCCACCAAAAAAGTTGTCTCCTAGGTATGATGTTTAACTTTATCTGGTGGTTAGCCTCCAGTTCGAGAGATAAGAGGAGTGTGGCGTCATCCCTGCATTATAATACTCCCATTCCCACTCTGACTTGAAATGGTTGTATCTGTAAGGGTCCTATCTACGTGTCAAATACGTCTGTTTAAACTCATTTATTGCCCAGTCGGCTGGGACGGCTGAATACACCGACTGCATCTCTACAGAGGGGTAAGACATCATCAACGAGCGCCCTGTTGGCCCAGTCGGCTGGGACTGCTGAATACACCGACTGCGTCTCTATGGAGGGGTAACACATCATCAACGAGCGCCCTGTTGGTCTAGTCGGCTGGGACTGCTAAATACACCGACTGCATCTTCACAGAGGGTTAAGACATCATCAACGAGCACCCTGTTGGCCCAGCCACTTGGGGCTGGAGAATACACTGACTGCATTATTGCAGAGGGGTAAGACTTCCCCAACGAGTGTCCTTGATATGACACTAAACAATCAGATGGTGAGGCTCGAGCAATATTGGAGCTTCGGGAAATGTTGAGTATTTTTGCACCCAGGTTCACTCTGGCCCGGCGTGGTAGCACCTGATAGTATCCTATCTATGGGTCAAATAGAACTAAACTATTTACTTCTGCTAAACAGAATTTTTTAGAATAGAACTGTTTTATGTATAAAAATCGATTTGGCATTAGATAACCCACAATGGTTGATATTCTATCAAACGAAACCAAATCATTTGTATTCGATAAGAATATACTTGATATTATATTACTAGGGAGAAAATATTTGATATCATATAACTGGGTTGATATCATATAATCGGGTAGAAAATACTGATATCATATAACTGGGTTGATATCATATAACCAGGTAGAAAATACTTGATATAATATAACTGGGTTGGTATCATATAAACAGGTAGAAAATACTTGATATCATATAACTGGGTTGGTATCATATAAACAGGTAGAAAATACTTGATATCATATAACTGGGTTGATATCATATAATCGGGTAGAAAATACTGATATCATATAACTGGGTTGATATCATATAACCAGGTAGAAAATACTTGATATAATATAACTGGGTTGATATCATATAAACAGGTAGAAAATACTTGATATCATATAACTGGGTTGATATCATATAATCGGGTAGAAAATACTGATATCATATAACTGGGTTGATATCATATAACCAGGTAGAAAATACTTGATATAATATAACTGGGTTGGTATCATATAAACAGGTAGAAAATACTGATATCATATAACTGGGTTGATATTATATAATAGTGTAGAAAATACTGATATCATATAACTGGGTTGATATATAACCAAGTTGAAAATACTTGATATCATAATACCGGGTAGAAAAGACTTGATATCATAGAATCGGGAAGATAATACTGGATATCGTATATTCAGGTGGAAAATACTTAAGAAACTAGACAACTGATGTTTACAAACCTCGAGGAACAAATTGAATTGATGCCTTTAAAATCAATCAATCAATCAATCCTGATATGAACAATGAATGAAGCGTTAACTTTCTTTAATTGTTTTTCTTTATTTCCAAAAAGAGAAAATGAAATCTTACAATTTTTGGTGAGCACAAGGCCCAAAGAATTTGAAGGGAGGAGAAAGAAAAAGAAAGAAGACAAACAAAACATTTTTTTCCTTGAAATACAACACTTTCATTCCTTTGAGTAATTTATTGGTTGTAGCACCTCTGAAAATCTTTTTTTATATCGTGGGAAACTGTGCTATCATATTTCTTTTAACTTTATCTGCATCCTCAAACATTGCTTTTAAGATGTATTTCTAATTGAAGAAATCAAGAAAAAGAAAACTGGAGCTAAACCTTCTGATTATGATAATGGGTTGGTATTCCTCACTTGCACAAACCAGTATTTCACCAAAGAATATATAATTATAAAAAGGTCAAGACTGGCATTATTTTTACTTTTTTTTCAAACTGGCGTTGACACATAAAGACATTATCACTTTAATATAGAAGTTGCTCAGTTGTGCAAATGTTCTCGTTTAAATTCTAATATCAAATCAAAACAGAACCCTTCCCGCCAAAAAAAGCAATAAAGCTTTATTCGCAATATGAGTAGCGTTCGAAAATATTTGTAATTAAAGCTGTATTTACCAAGACAGAAAAGACCAATGAATGACAAATTTTTTACAAAATAATTTCTTTAATATTCAGCACATCTATTCCAGTTGGCTTTCAATTCAAGTTTATTTAGTCTTAAGAAATTAATGATTTTATTAGGGTAATTTAGCTAGATCTCTGTTCAATATAGATCAGCCATTTTTTAACAGAATAACCCATTTAGAGGCTGAATATAGATATATATTGTCATCCACGGACAGACTGTTTCGTTGTATCACGACTCTTCAGTGTGCCTAGACACGCAGGACGCTTGAGGCTTGGATTGAAACCCGCCAATCTTTATGTTAGACGTAGTATCTTACCGCTCAGCCATCAAACAACTTACGTGATCTCGGGAATTATAACGCATTGGCTTTAGTTTGTTTACATTTTGCGTTACCAGATATCAGAGCACTCAATTCATTAGAAGAGCTTTGCATTACGTCGGCTGGCAGCCGTTAATTCCTTCGCCAGAATGATAAATCGAATGTAGATAATTATTACCTATCTTCGTACACATGCATGAATAAAAGAATGGTGTGGTTTCTTTGTTTAATGCCAAAGCCATCCTTGAAGAGGAACTGCTGTGATTCTATTTAACCCTTATCCTGGCGAATAATTTGATTCCTATCTTTCCCAAAATTATTCGTCCGAAATTGAACGTAACAATGTAGTATAATTATTTTAATATCAATAACAACAATAAAACAGATGCAGGCTGGAGGAACAAGTTTATTTTTTTCTACCTTCAGTCCTTGGCGTCACGAAGAGAGAGACACAAATCATAAAAGCCTATGCTAACTATACTGGTGAGGCAACTAGTCTAGGAGAAGGACAACTCTGAATTCAAACCTGTTAAACTCCGCTTAAAAAATTGATCTTGTGTCAAATCCTGCCCGAGCGGAGGGGTTGGTAAATAGGATACTGGAGGTGCCCGTGGTGTAATGGTTATCGTCGTAGGAAACGGACATGGCGACCCGAGTTCAAATCCTGGACGAGACTGATTGCATTTCACATAGCACTAATACCCTTGGGAAAGGTATGAATCCAATTATTCTCACTCCATCTATGAGTAAATTGTAGTGCTGACTAGGTTCTTCAGCCTTAGTTAGGCAACTAGTCTAGAAGAAGGAAAACTGTGAATTCAAACTTATTAAACTCCGCTTAAAAATTGACCTTGTGTCATATCCTGCCCGAGTGGAGGGGTTGGTATATACATATATGCTAACCATACGTCTGACCCCCACCTCATGCACTGTGCATCTTGAGGTGTTTATGTTCTCAATTCATCTCTGCCGGTCGAGACCCAAAAAGTATGATCTGACCTGCTCAGATCCGAAAAACTCAACGGCTACCTTCAACGGTCGATCTCAACTCAACTCTCTTTTCAAAATCCTCAAATTCTCAGGATATCTCTTCCGGGCATGACGTCACTCGCAATTCAATCCAACGGCCGTCTAGCTCCATTTACTGTCTGGGGGTTTATTATAACAGATAATTATTATCATATCCTTTCCACCAGGGTGCACTATCTGACTATGTATTAAGAGGCATCGAGTAGTTCAAAGCTTTACCAAATTGAATAATAAAATGTGATTAACGAAAAATGATTAATATAAAAAATCATTGATTAATTATATAACAATAGCGAAACTGGAGTTCGAACTCGCTTTCTTCGAGGTTTCAGTACAGCACTTTAGCCGTGACGCCAAGGGAATTGCTTTCCCCATACTGCATTGATGTATTTATATGCGTGTATCTATATACGCACTTGCTTGTGAACAAAAATACAGAAAATATTTTTAAGTTATGATTTTTTTTTTAAACAAAGTCAAGTTATTTCTATGGAATTTTATTTGACCACGGGAATATTTTTTGGCTTTTTTTGTATGAGAGCACACACACACACACACACACACACACATATATATATATATATATATATGTGTGTGTGTGTGTGTGTCTGTGTGTGCGTGTTTGTGTGTGCATGTGCGTGTGTTTTTGTAAGAGTGTGTGTGTTTATATGTGAGAGAAAGTGAGAGAGAGAGAGAGAGAGAGAAAGAAGGAGAGTGTGTATGTACGTATACGTAACTTATTGCTTTTTCGCGTCTTGTATTAATATTAAAATGATTATTGATTCAGGTGTCAAATCATGCGGCTAGCAAATGTCTAGACCTGGCGGGTTTGGAAATTTTTTGTTGAAGCTTAAACTTTGGGATGTCCTAGTTGATAGCTACTTAGCCTTTTCTGGTGGCTCATAAATATAAACTTTCTCTTTAATAAATCAAGAGGAATTGGCAGAATTTGCAAATATGCCAGAGGTTCACCTGTGGACTAGACCGTGGCATTTCTTCGTGAGATTTTCAATTCCCTCAGTCTCTTTACCAGTTTCTTGGGAATTGTTTCAAGAGCTCAGACTATGATTAGCATCACCGTCACCATCCTGTTCCCCAAAATCTTTGTAGCTCTTTCGCAAGGTCAAAGTATTTATTGATTTTTTTGCATTCTTTTTTTTTTACTCTGTTTCTTTTCGAAGAATTTTTACGTCTGTATATTTTGGGGAAACGCAACGATTCTGGCAAAAATAGGACGTTAAAAATTCTTTTCATTTTTTCATTCGAAAATAAGTTTCATATGAAGCGTTATAACATCTATTTCAAACATCTCACTGATGGTGGTTCAGCATAAACCGAAGAGATAATCGTAGGCATATTATCAGATACATGCATATATATATATATATAGCCACACTGAAGAGTTCTGATAGAACGAAACAGTCTGTCTGTGGATGACAATATATATGCTCCCCCATGGGGGTTGAGCACTCTGGCGGAGGAATTGCCGGCCACCGCTAGCGTAATGCAAAGCTCTTCGAAAGAATTGAGCACTCTGGTAGCCGATAGGGTATAAAAAATGTAAACAAAGGCTGCTGCTGCTGTTTCTAAAAATAAAAATACCCCAAAATTCCCTTAGTCAACGTAGTCCGCTTGGTGGACCAGTGGTCTGAAGCACAGTCTAACGTAAAATTGGACGGGTTTCGATCCCGGCTTCGAGCGTCTTGCGTGTCTAACCACACTGAAGAGTTCTGATAGAACGAAACAGTCTGTCTGTGGATGACTATATACATAAAAGTAAAGTTGGCGACAGTAGTGGAGGGTGACCAGAAGGTTCCCTTTTCAATGGCTACTTCACTTTCCCAGGATTGCTCCACTTTACCTTTGATACGTACCTTATATTGCTGAGTGTTAAGCAAGTAGGTATCAAGTACCATTTTAAATGTTTTTGGTATGACGCGACCTGGGATTGAACCCAGGTCTCCCGGACCAATGGTGAACACTCTACCCACTAGACTAATGAGCTGGTCTATACCTATCTATTCCTCCAAAACGATGAACGAGATTTTAGAGATTCCATCTCTGATGATCAAGTCTTTCATGAAATTTGACACGCTTGACAGTGGTCGCAACCTCCCCACTGTCCACCAAGCCGTTAAGAATAAACCTGCCTCCTTCCCTCAAATTATATATCATTATTTCTCCTTTTCTTTCTTTTTTTCTTTCTCTCCTTCTTATGACCCCTCCCTCATTTTATTATTATTTTTTTTCATCTTCCTCCAGTGCTAAATTTTAGAAGGACCCGTCATTCTGATGAAGTATTTTTGAAATAAAGACGAAATATCATTGTTGAATACTTTATCAGTTTTGGTTTATCCACTTTTCCATTTATTTTTCTCATGGTAGGTGGCTGTACAGCTGCAGTTTTGTAGGATGTTGCCTTTAGGGTTTGTTCAATACAGCCCGTAGCATTCTTGTACAATTGCCGTCAAGCTTTTTCTCCATACGCTTAGTCAACATCCATGAGTATTGACACGACCGCTGCTTGGAAAAAAAACGCGTTTTATTTTATCGAATAGATCTGACTTCTATATGACTCTTAGCTTATGGATAGCTGTCCATGCCTTCGCTAGTCACGTCTTGATGTCATTTTCAGTAGATGAAACGCTGCTTCCGTGCCACTTGTGTTTGCAGTTTAAATGGTTTTTTAGTTGGTTATGGATCTTTTATGGATGTCACTTCTCTCTTTTTCTTAGAGTTAGTTTACCTTAGTCTGCTTAACCCTTTATTTACCTTTGATATTTAATAGGTTTTTTCGTCGTGTGTGTGTGTGTATGTTGAAATGGTTTCAGATTTCACTTACAGTTATTTTCTCTCTCTCTCTCTCTCTCACTCTCTCTCTCTGTGAATGTGTGTCTTTAGATTTTGTGTGTGTGTATGGTAGTGTGGTTTGTAAATATCAAAGACAAATGAGGTGTAAAGCAGGCTGAGGTAAATTGAGTTCAAGTCTCACTGAGTACCCCAGTAACAAAGTCTTGTGCCATATATGTCCTCGGACGAAAGCCACAAGTTAGAAACATACACGTATGTAAGAACAAAATAAATCAATAAATCCTAAAAAAATACTAAACTCTTCGTGGACCAGCTTATTCAATATATATATATATATATATATATATAAGGCCTTATATATATACGCTCCCCCATGGGGGTTGAGCACTCTGGCGAAGGAATAGTCGGCCGCCGCTCGCATAATGCAAAGCTCTTCGAAAGAATTGAGCACTCTGGTAGCTGATAGGGTATAAAGAAATGTTAACAAGCGGACGCTGCTGCTGTGGCTGCTGTTGCTACATAAATACCTTAAGAATTCCTTTAGCAAACGTGGTACTCTTGTGGGCCGAGCGGTCTGAGATTCCATAAAGTTGGATGGGTTTCGATCCCGGCTTCGAGCGTCCTACGTGTCTAGCCACACTGAAGAGTTCTGATAGAACGAAACAGTCTGTCTGTGGATGACTATATATATATATATATGCGAAAAATGGGTCATGACTAAACTAGTATGACTGCTTAATTTCTCTGTTTTATTTATTTATTTCTTTCGACCAACTTTTTATGCGAAGAGATTCAAGTCAACCGAATGCCCTGCATCATCAACTCACTAATACATCTGCTATATTTTATTAGATTAATCGACTTTTTTTTTTTTTTTTTTGCTACCTTTCCTCTGTGTATGGAATTAAATGCTTTGCAGGAATCTACAAAATATAGAGGTGCCCGGAGATTTTTTTTTTTTCACGACTCCTTTAAAGATTCGACGAAGAGTTGGAATATGTTATGTTGTGGATCGATTTCTCTACAAGCTGTTTTATTTTTACTTAAAATTTTTTCATCTTCAGGTCGGATACGATTGTGAAACATGATATTTTATGCATAAGCAGATATAGATGTAAGTGTTATGCCGTTATAGTTCTTAGTGATTCCGAAGTCTCCTTTTATAGGAAAGGTTAGGATGAAGCTTTTCGTCCATTCATCTACTGTGTTTTGTTTTTAAACTCCCTTTCATAATCGAAGCCAATAGACATACATGTGTATCGATGTATCGGGAGATAAAAGTGTCAAAATTGATTGAGCTATTTAACGCTTGTTGATGCGTTATTTAGTACACTAGTTTAGTCATGACCCATTTTTCGTATATATATATATATATATATATAAGGCTTTACGTATATATATATATACTTTCTTTAAGAAAAAACCACGAAACCGGTCACATAGGATTATAAATTTATTTCAACCCTGTTACGCATTTTTGAAATTTCCAAAAACACGAAAAAAAATTAACAGGACTTCTTCAGATCTTTTTGATAAAAAAAAAACTAGAATAGACACATAAGAGTGGGAGGGGATAGAAGAGTGGGAGGGGATAGAAGAGTGGGAGGGGATAGAAGAGGGGTGAAGATTTACCTCTTCATTAAGCCCATTTCCGTTTTAAATGTAAATTTCGGTTGGCAATGTAGTCAAATTATCTTTGAAAAATTTTTCTTTAATAAATAATTTTTTTAATTACATTTAGACCTAAATTACAGATTTTTTTTATTGAATTAGATTTAAACTTTAATTAATAACCTCACGTAAAGATACAGCAATAGATACATTAAAACTAAAAAAAATACAAATATTTAATTTATTTACTATATTTTAACATTTCCGAAATACTATATATATATATATATATAAATATACGGCCTTACAAATATATATATATATATATATATATATATATATATATATATATTGTAACACTTCCTGGCTGCCTCAATTGAAAATTAACTACCGGTGCATAATATTTGAATTATTCCATGTATAAATAGTAAATACTTTGTAATTTGCAAGCGGAATAAAATAATTCTATTAAAATGTTTACTGTTCAATTATTATTTATTTATGATGAAATTTCTTTTCCTGTCATTTCAATCAAAATAAGAAAGAATTCCCTTACTGATGTGGTATCCTTGTTGGATGAGCGGTCTAATACTAAGTCTAACGTAACGTTGGGCTGGTTTCGATCCCAGCTTCAAGCATCCTACGTGTCTAGCCACACTGAAGAGTTGTGATACAATGAAACAGTCTGTCAGTGGATGACAATATATATATATCAATCTGGTGAAGGGATTAACACCTGCCACTCACAAAATGCAAAGCTCTTCTAATGAATTGAGCACTCTGGTATCCGGTAAGTCAAAATCTAAACAAACGAAAACTACAACATAAGGTATTATATATATATATATATATATATATATATATATTAGATTTTATATATTAAATGACATATAAGTTTGTTTGTGACCTTCGCAGACGAACTTCCATGGCATTAAAATATATAAAGTCTACTATGTATTTATTTATTATTATTATTATTATTATATAATAACTCTATCACAGATATTGAGCACTCTCCAAATTATATCGCACTTGGTTCGCCACAAACCCACAAAGTGAATCAGTCACAACCAACACCGTTAGTGGCCTAATGAGTTGAGTGTTTGCCAATGGTCCGGTCGACCGGGGTTCAAACCCTAGTCGAGTCATACCAAAGACTCAAAAAATGGTACTTGATATCGCCTTGATAAATACTCAGCAATATAAGTAAGTATCAAGGGCAAAGTGGAGCAATCAGGGGAAAGGAGTAGCACCCTTCCCTACACCTCGGTGTAGTAGCTGTTGAAAAGGGAGTCTTCTGCACGCCCTCGACTACGGTCATCAACTTTACATACTATATATCAGTAATATCCAGTCGAGTTTTTTGTGTTAGCGTACGTCTGTTTGTACATGATTACAACGCCATTACTTTTGTCGGCGAATGAGATGATGATGTTGGGCGTTGGGGTTACGTTTGACGGTGCCTGTATATACCTTTTTGGGAGGGAGGGACAGCAGTGAGAATGATTCCTTGGATGAAACCGTGGAAAAGTCCCTATTGCTCACATCGCACCATAAAATTATACAAACTCTTGCATCATATTTTCCCACGACTTGTACAAGAATACTTAGAAGCATCCAAAACCCTTCCAAACCAGGAAGCCAGAGCCTTATTTCACGATGCCTACTATATATATATATCAGTGGCGACTCTAGCCTATTTTTGCTACTCTTGCCCCCACCCCACCCTATGTCAACTTCAGTTCCCAACCCGTGGTCCGTGGACCCAAAGTATGTCATCATAGATGCTATTGCGTGATTCTCCATTGTATAGCACAGACTGACAAACTTACCTTGCATGGTGTTTTTTTTTTTTGTAAACAAGATACTATATAATTTGTAGTCTTGTTAATACAGTAGATAAGAGAATTTTTTTTCCTTTCAAAAGTATAGAAGAAAAGAGATGTTCATTACTATGATGAGAAAAATATGTTTGTTAGAATAAAGAAATTGATGACAATATACACAGACACAGCTAGTAGTTTCAATTTCGCTTAAAATAAATATTATTTGTTGAAAATGTATTCAAATAAACAAATTTTAGTTACAGAATGTAATACATGCAACATTTATTAAAGAAATAGAGATCTGTTAGTGAAAAAACGAATTAAAACACGCCGTTTAACCAACATTTACCATAGCGATGATGATGACGTCGGCGACGGCTATAATCTGCTATCCACCCTCTCTCTCACTCTCTCTCTCTCTCGGTCCCTCTCCCTCTTCCCAAGAAAGTTGTCAGCAGTCACATTGTGCTAATTTTTTTGAGCACGGTATTCTGGCTTGCTTTTTCTATTGGCTACAGCCAAAAGCGAGATTTCGCTAACATTACTGCTATTGTAAGTGTCTAGTGCCTGGCACGGATTACGCGTGTTCAACATTATAGCCGATTTTATGGGATGTTCAATGGATCTGACGGTGGCTGGACAAAGACCATCCGTTCAAAACAGCATCGTTGTATTATTCCCAGATATATTTATGAACCTTTGGCTACTTAGTTATCGAAACTTGAATAGATACGTAATTTAATTGAGTTCAGACTAAGTATGTTTGCTTGAAATTAATGGAAGATTTTTAATCCATTTTGAATAACATTGATCGAGTTATTGGCCGTGCCAGGCACGAGTAGCACTAGTCCCATCTTCGCCCAGATATATATATATATATATATATATATATATATATTGCCACAATGTACGTTTGTCACTCTCACGACATAAAACCAAATTGTAAGATAAGTATGCAAGCTATTAAATTTAAATGAAAACTAATACATATTTATTCGTTATATATATATATACACAAAACACAATTTGTTGTATTTATGAATATCTCGTGTTAAATATATATATATATATATATATATATATATATATATATATATAAAGGCCTTATATATATATATATATATATATATAGCAATTTTTTTAAACACCCTATATGGATGTACGTATGTTTGATTAAATAAGGACTCATTTTGTCTATATAATTTTATTAAGATCCTTTCAGGTTTTCTGATAAGTGTCTTATTTTCGGTTGGAATTGGTGGGTGAATTTACCAAAATGTTCCTGTATTAGTGTAAGTACCATTAATATTAGACATTTTTGTGACTCTCTCTCTCTCTCACTCTCTCTCTCTCACACACACACACACATATATATAGACACAACTATAGTTAATATTTACTGATAAAACTCTTCCAAATCTATAAAATATAAAACAGGATAATATGTTATGTCACCTATAAAATAAAAAAAACAGTGTGAAAACTCACAACTCCAAGTTTCACGTACTTAATCTTTAGAGAATTTTGTAAAATTTAAACTTCGTTCTTCTATAATAATTATCAAATGGTGTTTATCGCAATAAAAATAAATGGCCTAGTTGGCTCAGTCTGTATAATAAACCACTGACAGGATAATTTTAGAGGGGTAACCCCAACAACGAGTGTCCTGCTAAACAATCAGATGGTGAGGTTCCAGTAATGCTGGAGCTTTGGGAAATGCAGCGTACTCTTTCATTGATGTTGCTCCCAGGTCAACTCTGAACTGGAGTGGTAGCACCTGATAGGGTCCTATCTATGGGTTGAATAGAAGTAAACTGAGTACTTATGGTAAACTGAATTTTTTTAAAATGGAATTGTTTTTGACATTGAAAGTGTACTTACGCTAAACTGAATTATTTAATATATAACGGTTTTCTCATTTAACTGTGTGTAAACAAAATCTATACTTATAGTAAACTGAATTGGTTGAATTATAACTGTTTGACTAAACTGAATAGCTAGAAATAGAAATGTTTTTGACAATTTTACTGTGTACTCATGCTAAACTAAATAGTTTGGAATAGAACTGAAGTACGATCACTAGATGGAGACACGGAATACTTCGACATTGTAGCAGGAGTACTACAAGGGGACACGCTGGCTCCGTACCTCTTTATCATTTGTCTAGACTACGTATTTAGAACATCGATTGACAAAATCAGAGCGAATGGCTTCGAACTGACGAAGAAAAGAAGCAGAAGGTACCCTGCAACAACAATTACCGACGCCGACTACGCCGATGACATAGCGATACTGGCAAATACACCTGACCAAGCCGAAACACTACTGCATAGTTTGGAACGAGCAGCAGCAAGCATAGGCCTCCATGTTAATGCACACAAAACGGAATATATGTGCTATAATCAAAAGGGGGACATCTCCACTCTAGAAGGAACCCCTCTTAAACTAGTTGACAAATTCACTTACCTAGGAAGCAGAGTCGAATCAACCGAAAAGGACATCGAAACGAGGTTAACGAAAGCATGGACAGCTATCAATAGGCTATCGATTATATGGAAATCAGACCTAACCGATAAAATGAAACGCAGTTTCTTCCAGGAAGCGGTCATATCGATACTGCTATATGGCTGCATTACATGGACGCTAACAAAACGGCTCGAGAAGAAGCTAGACGGCAATTACACAAGAATGCTACGTGCAATATTGAACAAGTCCTGGTGGCAACACCCCACAAGACACCAACTGTACGGCTACCTGCCCCCTATCACGAAAACTATTCAAGTTAGACGAACAAGGCATGCAGGACACTGCTGGAGAAGCAGGGACGAACTCATAAGAGATGTACTCTTATGGACCGCCACACATGACCGTGCAAAAGGAGGACGACCAGCACGAACATACATTCAGCAGCTATGTGAGGATACGGGATGTTGTCCTGAAGACCTACTTAGGGCGATGAACGATAGGGAGGAGTGGCGAGAGAGGGTCAGGGATATCCGTGCTACCAGTGCGATATGATGATGATGATGATGATGATCTGTGCAAAATGTATTTAGCATCAAATAATTTACAAAGGTTTATATGGCTTAAAACCCAACCAACCAACCAACCACTCAGCTATAGTGCGAAAAACACGCAAAAAGTAATATAATAATGATGATAATTAAATGACAATACTTTATCGAATATGTGTTGATTTCGTGACCAAGATGTCATAGAAAGAAAAAATCAGATTTACGAAATCAAACGTTATCAAAAGCTCTTTGCTTTTTATGAAGCTTTGTTTAGTCTATCATACTGCAGTTTATGTGACTTACTGAACCAGCCGGCTATTCATTTAATTACAGAGTAGGATCATTTAGGTTGACCTTGCTGATCAGGCGCGAACCGATACTTTGTGAGTGAATTTCCCGGATATCCTGAGCAGAAGCATATTCTTTATATCCGGTTCATGGAGATTGTGGAATCACAAAATCATAATGAATATTCGTACCGATGCATTTGGAGTTTGGTAAAATTCTTAGAATTAGAAGTCAGCTGTGTAACAAGCGGAGTCAGATCTAAAGCTGAACTCCAGAAGAAGTAAATTCATTTTCTGGACTTTTGAAGGTTTTAGCATGCGCATGTGCGCTAACCTATTCACTGGATTGTGATTGGTTGCTGGTCTTTGAGTAGATATATTTGTGTATAAATCTCAGCTTCAATTTAATCGTAGCACAGTGTCTGCATTTCTCTAAGTGAGCCGATGAGCAGCATAGACCAGCAGGATTCGAGTCTCGGCTCGTTCGCGACCTTCCCCTTCCCTTTATCCCCACTTTAATCGGCCTTCGGGCTTTTGACCTTGTGTCAAGTCCTGTCTAGTTGGAGGCAGCGACAAATAAACACAGTGTCTGCATTTCTTTTTGACTTCCAGATCTGGCCCAAATCACTGGGATACACTTCCACCGGACGTGTTCCCCGATGCGCTGATCAGGTCGGGTGTGTCTTGGCTTCGGTAGCCGTCGGTTGATACTGTCTAACATGGGTTCCTAGAACCCGGCATATTGACAATCACACTAACACCGGCGTTCCTTTAGCCTCAGGAGGTCGATACCATGAGGCACTTGTTCTCTCTGGAGGGGCTAAATTTATTACCTGGCGCCTGAGGTGCTTCTTTTTTACGGGAATGCCGACGGTACCCGAGGCATCTTTTGGGGGAATTCCGGGTGTGTGCGAGCTACTGTTCTGCAACTGGCCCCACCTTAAAAAGGCTTAGTACTAAAGTCGCTCGTTAGATGCGGCGTTTAAAAAATATCAGGGTTTGTATTGAATTTCAACCTGTTTTATTTTTATGTGTCGACTGGACATTAATTGGACCTCTAGGCCCGTAGGGGTTATTTTGATTCTCCAAGCTCTTACTTGTACATCGTACATGTATGTCAAATTTTATTTATAAATCAATATTAAATAGATTGATTGATTGGTTGATCGAGACAGAGAGACAGAGAGATGGGGAGTCTTAAATATAAGCGCAGGCAAAATGTATCAAATTTGCACAGAGGGTTTGTTTTTATTAAGCAGTAAATAAAGTAATAACAGATAAGTCGTAAAATATTTTTATTTTCTTTCTGAACATTCTGAACATTTATGAAATACACCTTAAACAAACTAAATTAAATTCTTCAAATTAATGGGATGATTATTTTCCAAGAAATGTGGAGGAAAATATTGTTTAACCCAATGTTGGGAAAAACATTTTATAATGATCTTATGATTCACAGAACTTGATACAAAAAACAGCAGAAGCCCTCAATTTGCAATTCGGTTTAAGAATAAAAAGACAGTTCTTGCAGACCTCTACGACCAACTGATTGTACTTAATTGAAAAGAGAAAATGGCTTCAACAACAACAAAAAAAAAGTTAATCATATTTACCAACCCTTCCACTCGGGCAGGATATAACACAAGGTCAGTTTTTAAGCAGAGTTTAACAGGTTTGAATTCACAGTTTTCCTTCTCCTAGACTAGTTGCCTCACCAAGGCTGATGAACCTAGTCTGTCCTATTATTTACCCATAGCTGGAGGGAGAAATAATTGGATTCCTACCTTTCCCAAGGGTATTAATGCTATGTGATATGCAATTAGTCTCGTCCAGGATTTGAACTCGTGTCGCCGTGTCCATTTCCTACGACGATAACCATTACACCACGAGCACCTCCATAACAGGTTTGAATTCAGAGATTTCCTTCTCCTAGACTAGTTGCCTAACCAACGCTGAAGAACTCAGTCTGCCCTACTATTTACCCATAGCTGGAGGGAGAAATAATTGGATTCATACCTTTCCCAAGGGTATTAGTGCTATGTGATATGCAATCAGTCTCTTCCAGGATTCGAACTCGTGTCGCCGTGTCCATTTCCTACGAAGAAAACCATTACACAACGAGCACCTCCATAACAGGTTTGAATTCAGAGATTTCCTTCTCCTAGACTAGTTGCCTAACCAATGCTGAAGAAATCAGTCTGCCCTACTATTTACCCATAGCTGGAGGGAGAAATAATTGGATTCATACCTTTCCCAAGGCTATTAGTGCTATGTGATATGCAATCAGTCTCTTCCAGGATTTGAACTGGTGTCGCCGTGTCCATTTCCTACGACAATAACCATTACACTACGAGCACCTCCATAACAGGTTGGAATTCAGGGTTTTCTTTCTCCTAAACTAGTTGCCAAACCAAGGCTAAAGAACCAAGTCTGTCCTACTATTTACCCATAGCTGGAGGGAGAAATAATTGGATTCATACCTTTCCCAAGGGTATTAGTGCTATGTGATATGCAATCAGTCTCTTCCAGGATTTGAACTCGTGTCGCTGTGTCCATTTCCTACGACAATAAACATTAACAAAAATGTTAATTGAAATGAATCGGATTGTAAAACATTCAAAAAGACAAATGTTTTGGTAGGGATAGCATTTTACTAATGGAGTAAGGAGAGATACACTAAGCAAAATGATTCCTACCCCCCTACACACTCGTATATCCGTGCTGGGATGGGTGGTGGGTAAGTTGATCAACTGTAAACTGTGCAAAGAACTAGATTTCGATAAACAACGTGTCTGGAATCTAAAGATAAAAACAGACTACTCAGTGCCAGCTGAAGAAGAAAATTATAGCTCAGCATGAAGATTTCACAATCACAGAAGAACAAAGAATGAGGACAGTCCAGTCAGCTGAGGCTATGAAATACACCGACTGCATCTCTGCGGAGTGGTAAGCCGTCCCCATAACAAGAGTCTTAGATATGACAATAAACCATCTGATGATGAGGTTCCACCTTAGAAATTTTGGAATGTGGATCACTGATTCATTATCATTGGGCCCAAGTCAACTCTGAACTGGAGTGGTAGCACCTGATAAGGTCTGGTCTATGGTTAAAATAGAACAAACAATATGTGCAAACAAATGACTGATGTTAAATTGTGGATGTAATATAGCAATACTGGAAACCCTTTAATTATGTGCAAATTGGAGATCAGGCTTGTTTAAGAATGTCACATACAAAATGTGTTTATAAATTATATATACATATATATATATATATATATATCACTTATATATATATATACGTATATGTCTTATATATATATATATATATATATATATATATATATATGTAAAGAAGATTTGGGATTATATAACCTACAATGGTTAATATGGCATAAAACCAAACAAAACCAATATATATATATATATATATATATATATATATATATATAGAGAGAGAGAGAGAGAGGACTTGTTATTAAATAGCCTACAATAGCTCATATGCCATGAAACCCAATCAAAACAAGTCGCATCTATTTAATATATATGTATAAGGAGGATTTGGTATTAAATAACTTATAATGATTGATATACTTTTAAACCAAACCAAACTAAATCCTATATATTTAAGAAATTGTTATAAAAAGGACTTAGCAATGAATAACCTACAATGGTTGATATGCCAGAAAACCCAATCAAAACAAGTCTTATCTATATAATATATATGTATAAAGAGGATTTGGCATTAAATAACCTACACTGATTGATTTGCTATAAAACTCTACTAAACCAAGTCATATATAATTGATGTTTGTGTATAAAAAGTATTTGGCATTAAGCAACCTACAATAGCTAATATGTCATAAAACCCAACCCAACCAAATCATATATATTTAATGAATTTGTATTAAAAGAATTTGGCATTAAATAACCTACAACGGTTGATATGTCATAAAACTGTACTAAACCAAATCATATATATGTAATATATATTTATAAAAAGGATTTGGCGTTATGTAACCTACAATAGCTAATATGCCATAAAACCCAACCCAACCAAATCATATATATTTAATGAATTTGTATTAAAAGAATTTGGCATTAAATAACCTACAACGGTTGATATGTCATAAAACTGTACTAAACCAAATCATATATATGTAATATATATGTATAAAAAGGATTTGGCATTAAGTAACCTACAATAGCTGATATGCCATAAAACCCAACCCAACCAAATCCTATATATTTAATATGTATGCAAAAAGAGGATTTGGCATTAGATAACCTACAACGGTTGATATGCCATAAAACTGAACCAAAGTAAACTAACAAGTGAAAGTGAAATCAAGCGAAAAACTTAATCAATATTTGGACCTTGAAGAAGAACTGAACATTTTTTTTTAAATTGAAAAAATTAGATACAAACAAACAAAACTATTGAACCCGAAGTTGAAACTGTTACCGATACGAGTCAGAGCCCTTGAAACTTGGGGAATTTGATATCTATGGGGTGATCAATATCATTCAGGCTACAACATTACTGATATTGGCTAAAATACTAAGAAGGCTTCTTGAGAATTGAGGATAATGATCGTTAGGACCACCTGTTTACATTCACAAAGCTTATAATAGTAATGATAATAGAAATACTGCTCAAAAGAATAGCTAGTGTAGGTTATGTGGTTACAAAGACGAATCAATTAATCACATTATAAACAATATTAAGGAGCTTAAGGCTTGACACAACTGGGCTGGATAGGTAATGCACTGAGAATTGTGCAAGAAATTTAAATTTGACTAGACTTCAAAACATATATGCACAAAGCAGAATCCGTTCGGGAGAATGAGACGTATAAAATACTCAGGGATTTTGAGATTGAAACTGATCGCCTAATCTAGACCATAAGACCCTACTAAGTGTCTATTAACCAAAAAATTGAGAACTTGTCAATGGAAAACAAAAGAAAACGAAAAGAGTGAAAACTACTTAGACTTTACCAGAGACCTAAAAAAAAATTGTGGAAGATGAGATTATCGGTGATACCGACTGTAATTGGTGCACTCAGAACGATCCCTAAAAGCTCGGAAAAAGGGAGTGTAGAATTTGAAATCGGAGGACGAGATGACACTCCATCGCTGTTTAGATTGGTCAGAATGCTGAGAAGAGTCTGGAGATCTGAAGAAACTTGCTATCTCTCAGACTCCTGTGAAAGACCATCGTTGAATGCTGGTGAGAAATACTCGACAGATGTAAAGAGATAAAGTCATCGAAGAACTAAACACTTGCTCAGTTGACCTTCGAAGACATTCAAGACCATTCTTAAAATGGACAAAGGAAGCACTTAAATAAATTGGTAAGGACATTTATGACGATGAACAAGGCCTTACAACCGAGAGATGACTTATACAGACTCTATGTCTCACGAAGTGTAGGAGGAAGAGGACTCGCCAGCGTAAAGGATTGCTCAGATGTTGCATCTGAGCAATCCTTTACGCTGGCGAGTCCTCTTCATTACAAGGACTCTCATCATCATCATCATATCGTGCTGGCAGCACGGATATCCCTGACCCTCTCTCGCCACTCCTCCCTATCGTTCATCGCCCTAGGCAGGTCTTCAGGACAACATCCTGTATCCTCACACAGCTGCTGAATGTACGTTCGAGCTGGTCGTCCTGCTTTTGCGCGGCCGTGTGTGGGGATCCATAAGAGTACATCTCTTATGAGTTCATCTCTGCTTCTCCAGCAATGTCCAGCATGTCTGGTTCGCCTAACTTGAATAGATTTCGTGATAGGGGGCAGGTAGCCGTACAGTTGGTGTCTCGTGGGGTGCCGCTGCCAGGACTTGTTGAGGATTGCACGCAGCATTCTTGTGTAATTGCCATCTAGTTTCTTCTCGAGCCGTTTTGTTAGCGTCCATGTAGTGCATCCATATAGCAGTATCGATGTGACCGCTGCCTAGAAATACAATAAACAGAGCAAAGAGTCTAATTACAGCACCCAATGTGTGCATTGGTAATAAACAGAAAACAGAAAACTGAAATAGGAAGAAAAACAACTGTATGGATACTTAAACTACAAATTGGCGAGTTTGCGCACAAGATTATAAAGACATAGCTAAGAAAAGGAAAGCTCAAAGGAGAAATTGAATCTTTCCTACTAGCAGCACAAAATAAGGACATGAAGGTCAATTACATAAAACTAAAATTTGATTGTAAGTAACAGAGTTGTAAGTGTACGTTATGAGGACACAGAACTGAAACAGTTTATCATATTATAAGCGAATATAGTAAACTCGCACAAAAAGAGTACAAGACGAGGCTTGATTGGGTAGGAAAAGTAAGCCGCTGGGAATTTTCCAAGAGTTTAAAATTTGATCATAATCAATGATTACCCTAAATATGACACCAAACAATCTGATGCTGAGGTTCCAGTAATGCTGGAGCTTTGGGGAATACGGAGTACCCCTTAATTATCAATTGATATAGGCATAAACGGGGATCCGACTTTGAGAATGAGATGCATAAAATTTACAGGGACTTTGAGATAAAAACAGAACATTCAATCCAGGGAGCCCATCTGCAGAGGGGTAAGACTCCCCCCAATGAGTACCCTAAATATGATACCAAACAATCTGATGCTGAGGTTCCAGTAATGCTGGAGCTTTAGGGAATACGGATTACCCCTTCATTTCCCGTCGCTCAAAGGTCCACTCTGGCTCGGAGTGGTAGCACCTGATATAGTCTTATCTATAGGTCAAATAGAACTATACTGTGTACTTACGCTAAACTGAATTGTTTGAAATAGGACTGTTTTTGCATTTAACCGTGTGTAAACAAAAAAACTGTACTTATGCTAAATTTATTTGTTTGAAATTGACCTGTTTATAAGAATAAAGATTGATTTGGCATTAGATAACCAACAATGTTTGATATGCAATATAAACAAATCAAAGCAAGAAGTTTGCTTTTAAAGGTTATATTTCAAAAAAAGCCTTTTTCTGTGTTGGTGAAATGAAGTTTGCACTACTTTGACTTGGTATGAAGGCAAATACCGGCGGATGTTATGGCTGTCTGGAAGTGTGGTCGTTAAACTGATTCATATATATATATATATATATAGAGAGAGAGAGAGGGAGGGAGAGAGAGAGTGTGTGTGTGTGTGTGTCGCGGGCATTGAGGTTGTGTACCAATGCTAAACTGAATTGTTTGAAATAGAATTGTTTTGAGATGTAAATTATGTACTTTTGCTAAACAGAATTGTTTGAAATAGAACTGTTTTTACATTTAACTGTGTTTAATCAAAAAACTATACTTATACTAAACTGAATTTTTAGAATCGATTTGGCATTAATGACCTACAATGGTTGATGAGCCAAAAAACCGTACCAAACTGAACATAATCCAGTTGTGAGAGCCTGTGCTAGTTCTAATTAATTCAAAGAATATATTGTTATATAATAACCGAGGGATTTCGGTTCATGCCTTTGAGTTTAGTTCGGCTCGGCACATGGCTTAGTTAGGTGCAACATTGAGGTAGGTGTTAACGCGGGCGCCCGCGGGCGGATGGAGGTGTCACTCAGATGTCATAATAGTCCGAGACGAAACGGGGTGACAGGGTGCGGGTGACATCACGCACCGGAAGCGCGCGGAGGCTTGTGTGAGATTTGAAGAAAGAGAGTTGGAAACTAGACACCAAACGAGAAGGATCGACTTTTGGAGCTCGCAGACGCGAGGCGAACTTGCGCCCAATGGGGGGGGGCGCTCGAGACGGGGGCCAAATGAATAAGACAGCATGGAAGATTGTGTCCCTCCTTCTTACGTCGAAACCTTAAACTCAAAGTCAATAAAAAGGTTTCATACTTGAACAAGAAGTCGTTACGTGTTTTCGAATTCCGAGATTCCTATGTTCTATCGTTATGAACATTATATGTCCATTTCGCACATAGCGTTAATTGTGAATATGGTACAATATTATCACCTTCTAGACTTTGGCGTTTCGACAGACCACAGAATGAAAATGAAAGAAAGCAAAAAGATAGACAAATACTCGGATCTTGCAACTGAGGCGAAAAAACAATAAATCAAGTAATTGTCGGTGATACCAGTTGTGTTTGGTGCACTCGGAATGGTTCATAAAAATTTTGAAAAAACGATAGGATGAATTGGAAATCAGAGATAGAATCGATACCTTTCATACGAGATCAGTTTGAATACTATGAAGAGTCCTGGTCTGATAATTAACTATTTAAAACTGGAGTAAAAACCAGTAAAATAATGTTAAATCTTATCTGAGATTTTTATTAAGATGTTTATTGTTGTGGTTGTGACAAGCCAAGAATGTTCAGATCATTAGTTGGTTGGTTGTTTGGGTATTATGGAATTAAATAGCCTTTGTAGGTTATTTAATGCCAAATCCATTTTCATACAAATAATCAGTTCTATTTCAAACAATTCCTTTTAGCATGAGTACACAGTTAAATTCTCAAAAACATTTCTACTTCAAGATATTTAGTTTAGTCAAACCGTTCTAATTCAAACAATTCAGTTGAGTATAAGTATAAATTTTGTTTTCACTCAGATAAATGTCAAAACAGTTCTATTTCAAACAATTCAGTTTTGCATAAGTACGCAGTTTATGAGTCGAAACAGTTCTATTTCAAGCACTTCAGTTTAGCATAAGTACGCCGTTTACGTTTCAAAACATTTATATTCCAAATAATTCAGTTTAGCATAAGTAAGCTTTTTAGTTCTCTTTAACCTATAGATAACACCCTATCGGGTGCTACTACTCCTAGCAAGAGTGGACTCGGGAGCGATGGCAATGAAGGAGAACGAATATTCATTATGATTTTGTGATTCCACAATCTCCATGAACCGGATATAAAGAATATGCTTCTGCTCAGGATATCTGGGAAATTCACCCAAAAAGTATCGGTTCACGCCTGATCAGCAACGTCAACCTAAATGATCCTGCTCTGTAATTAAATGAATGGCCGACAGGTCCAGTAAGTCACATAAACTGCAGTATTACAGGCTAAACAAAGCTTCATAAAAAGCAAAGAGCTTTTTATAACGTTTGATTTCGTAGATCTGATTTTTTTCTTTCTATGACGTCTTGGTCACGAAATCAACACATATTCGATAAAGTATTGTCATTTAATTATCATCATCATTATATTACTTTGTGCGTGTTTTTCGCACTATAGCTGAGTGGTTGGTTGGTTGGTTGGTTGATTGGTTGAGTTTTAAGCCATATCAGCCTTTGTAAATTATTTAATGTTAAATACGTTTTACACAGATAATCAGTTCTATTTCAAACTATTCAGTTTAGCATGAGTACACAGTAAAAATGTCAGTAACATTTCTATTTCAAACTATTCAGTTTAGTCAAACAGTTTGAATTCAACCAATTCAGTTTACTATAAGTATAGATTTTGTTTACACACAGTTAAATGAGAAAACCGTTATATATTAAATAATTCAGTTTAGCGTAAGTACACTTTCAATGTCAAAAACAATTCCATTTTTAAAAAATTCAGTTTACCATAAGTACTCAGTTTACTTCTATTCAACCCATAGATAGGACCCTATCAGGTGCTACCACTCCAGTTCAGAGTTGACCTGGGAGCAACATCAATAAAGGAGTACTCCGCATTTCCCAAAGCTCCAGCATTACTGGAACCTCACCATCAGATTGTTTAGTGTCATATCCTGGACAATCTTTGGTGGTGGTGGGGCTCTTACCCCTCTCTAGAAGCGCAGTCAGTGTATTCTACTGCCCCAGCCGAATGGGCAAGGTTGAGATCGTGTCACTAAGTATTTTTTTTTATGTAAGAATTACATGAGTATTGTAATCATTGGCAACAGGAATAAGATGAATGTTATACTAATAAAAAAACATTCCTTTTCATTACGCTTCAGTCTATTTCACGCTTCTGAATTTTGTTTAATATAGACGAATATATTGATCTATTAAATGATATACCATCTAATGTTTTCTTTCTCTGATTTCTGTGTCAGCCTGATATTTTTTTCTTTCTATATAAGTAATTAATAAATGTTTTTAAATGATTCCATCTCAATGAATTAAATGAATCGAAAGCGAAAGACAAAAAATAAACTGATTCATAATTTTCGATGCAAACTTAATTTTTAGATGGCATCCGTCCATTCTTTTCTTTCCTTTCTTTTTCTGCGACAAGCGGCACCCAGTTCCTTCTGCTCAAATTCACCATCATAAAAAAATATCCCAGACATATTTTTATTTTCAAAATCGTTTCCTTACCAATTGTCTGGAGAAAGTTTAATTTTAGATTCTTGTTTGCAAATCAATAGTAGATAATTCGCCAATCTACGATTTGAATTATTAATATGATTGCTTTTTTAAAAAAAACTAAAAAATGAATGGATAATTCGGTGTTATACGACTGTTAGCCATAGCTACACCAACATATTTATACAATAATACGAGAGTGAGTCAAAGATGTTGCAATATTTTGGTAACATTTGGCATAATCTAGTAGCATTGGGTGCGGAGATTGTGAAGGTGACGAACCAATCCGTGTTGTGTACCGGTGGAAGAAGGAAAGAGAGGAACACACACACACACACACACACACACATACTCACACTTTCCTTCATCTCCCGGTAACGGCAGTACTAGTAGTGTAATGGTTATTGTCGTAGGAAATGGACACAGCGACACGAGTTCAAAACCTGGACGAGAGTGGGGAAGGTATGAATCCAATTATTCTTCCTCCAGCTATGGGTAAATAGTAGGGTAGACTAGGTTCTTCAGCCTTGGTGAGTCAACTAGTCTAGGAGAAGGAAAACTCTGAATTCAAACCTGTTAAACTCCGCTTAAAAATTAACCTTGTGTCATATCCTACCCGAGCGGAGTGGTTGGTATATATATATATGTATAAGTTTAAGTAAAATAAGTTGGTGACCTTAGTTGAGGGCGACCCGAAGGCATAAAGTACCCTGTGTCTTTGGTCTAACTCGACCTGGGATTGAAACCTGGTCTTTCGGACCATTGGTGAACACTACGAAAGGTATGGAATAGTTACATGAAGAGAGAGTTTGGATAGACTGGAAACAGCAAAGATTTAAACATTAAATTTTTTCTTATTTTATCTATTCGGCCGGATTCTCTGGCCTTCCATCAGGGAACTTCTTCGGGTCATCTTGGGATTATCTTGATCCCCAATTCTGCTTCTGTTCTAATAAATTGTCAAAAAGACTTGGTTGGTTTTCGAGGTCTTTATTTACCCAATTTCCCTAGTCAACCCTACAAAATAGCCATTTTAGGCGTCCGTTTGTTACTATGATTCTACTGTCCAGCGTTTTAACTATTACACCCCTTGGACACCACACTCCGTTTGCTACGGCCCCTTGTGTTACATCCTCCTCGTACAGAAGTTTCGTGTGTATTCATATAAACTCTCTCTCTCTCTCTCTCTCACACACACACACACACACACACATATATATATATATATATATACGAACTCAAAATTGATGTACTCCTGTGGACCCCTTCACATTGACGAGCAAAGGCAAGACGACCAGTTAGAATCTACATACAGCAGCTCTGTGGCGATACAGAATGTAGCCCCGAAGACCAGCCGGAAGCAATGGACGATAGAGAAGGGTGGCGAGAAAGGGTCAAGGATATCCGTGTTGATGGCGCGACATGATGATGATATATATATATATATATATATATATATATATATATATATATATATATATATATATATACAAGAGAAAAAAAACACAATATGGAAAATTGAATTGACATGCTTCACTTTTTCAGGAATGAAATTTTGATTTGCAAAAACGAAGTTTACACGTGACAGGTGGAGGGAAACACGTTGCTTATTTAAATACCTGTATAGATTAACTTTCGGACTTTATTAATATGAATAGGTTTTTGTTCAATTTTGTAGCTTATCTCTTTTAATATCCTAATAGATAAAATCCAACAATTCTTATAGGTTCAAAAATTTTAAAATTATATGACGTCGTGTCAAAACTTAATACGATAAATTTTTTTTTTTCTTACCAGTCATCACGATGCTTGTTAGCAAGTAATTCCGGTTGAAAGAGAAACTTACAAATGCAACACTTTCCAGATTCACCAGGTTTAGATTTGTATGTCATGTTCTTCTTCTGGAACTGAAAATTTATTCAAAGTTAAAAAAATGAGAACGTGGGTAAGTGGGCCACTAAAAGAAATGTAAGGGTGTAGATTCATTTCATATCAATTGAAGTGTTGGTGAACAGCTTCAACCAATGAGAAACTCATTGGATTGGATTGTTTTGGTTTAGTTTGGTTTGGTTTCATGGCATATCGACTATAGTTGGTCATTTTATACTAACTCCTTTTTATACATTTGTTGATAACATTTTTAAACAAGCCGAAGCTCGTTTTTTTTGTACACAGTGAAATGGTTTCACTTAATTTTAAAAAAGATCAGTTTAGCATAAGTACAGTCTTTTGTTCCCACACAGTCAATGGTTGAAATAAAGCTTTTTGTTTAAACGATTAAATGTAAAAACAGTTCTATTTCAGACAGTTCAGATTAGCATGTCAACAAAGTTGAACGGTTCCAAATATTGCTATGTATGACTTACATTTCAATTAAACATCAGTTATTTATTTAAACACAGTTAAAGGATCAAACAGTTCTATTTCACACTATTCACTTTAGCATAAATACACCATTTCTTTGTTTACACAGAGTTAACTTTTTTTTTTACATTTAACTAATTGGTCTATTTGATGACCTTAGTTGATGGTGACCCGAAGACCCCCTTTTCAATAGCTACTATACCAAGGTATTGGGGAAGGCACTACTCCATTCTCTGGATTGCTCCACTTTACTCTTCATCCGTACCTTATAATGCAGAGAGTTAAGCAAGGCTGCTTCAAGTACCATTTTTGAGTCTGTAGTATGACTCGACCTGGGATTGAAACCCGGTCTCCACGACCATTAGCGGACATTATACTCATTAGGTCAAATCCTTAGTTAAATGTAAAAACAGTTTATTTAAAGCAATTCAGTTTGGCGTAATTATATAGTTTAGTTTTATTCGACTCAGAGATAGGACCCTATCAGGTACTACCATTCCAGGCCAGAGTGGACCTGGCAATGATGTCATTGAAGGGGTACTCCGCATTCCCCAACGCTCCAGGATTACTGAAGCCTAGCTATCAGATTGTTTAGGGTCATATCCAGGAATCATACACTACTGCAGAGAAGCAGTCAGTGTATTCTACAGTCCCAGTTGATTCGGCCAAAACTTACTGAAAAAAGTTCGTTGATTTCAAAAGAAACTTTCTTAAAGAAAAGTAAGGATTAACGTCTATTGACTCACGTAAAAGTACAAAATTTGAGCCAAAATATCGACACTGATACTTGAAGATATTAATTATAAGTTAGACGTCTCTGCACGTATTTGTTTAAATTTTAAAATTAAAAAAAAGTTGCTTCAAGCTTTAGTTTTCATATCTTTTCATTACACCTGGTATTTGTGCGTACGTGAGAATGTATCTGCATTTGGGTGTTTCTATTTTCTGTGTGTGTGTGTGTGTGCGTGTGTGTGTGTTCGTTTGTGTAAGTTTTGGCTGTGTAAGCATCTGTATATGAGAAGGGTGAATGTACTTGTATTTGAGTAAAAAATTTTCTGTGTGTGTGTGTGTGTATGTGAGTTTTGGCTGTGTAAACATCTGTGTATAAGAAAAGTGAATGTACTTGTATATGAGAAAAATGGATGCCTTTTTAGCAGAGCAACAAAGATGGATGCCAAATAGATAAAAAGATGAATTGGGAAGGAAACATGGGCAAAAAATAGCGGGTATTATAAATAAAATAACCATAATATTAAACAAACAAAACAGAAAAAAACAGGTAAAAAAAGGAAAATATTAGAGAAAATAACACGTAATTATAAAAGACAAGAGAAAAAAGGGTAAAAAAAAACAAAACTTACACATAAATATGATTTATTGGTTTTATCAGTATTTCAGCTTGTCTCGGGTTATTTCATGCTTGGGGGTTAGGTAATCGCGTTCATATTAATATCTTCTGCGTAACAAGAAGGATAATAGTTGGATTCATGCCTTTCTATGAAAAGTAATCAGCTTCATTCAGGATTTTGAAATCAGGTTGCCTAATCCGTTTCTTATAATAACGACGGTTATGTAAAATGTATCCTCTTCTGATCTATTCATCTACACAGCTCAGTAGGCTGGAGCTATAGTATACACCGACTGCATCCCTGTAGAGGGGTAAACCCAAATGAGGAATGTCCTGGTTGTTACACTAAGCAATCTCATGAGGATGCGTTGGGGAATGCAGAGTATGCTTTTATTGCCATCATTCCCAGCTCCACTTTGACCTTTAGTGTTATGACCTGAAAATGTCTTATCTATAGTGCCAAAAAATAACTTATGCTAAATTGTATTGTTTGAAATAGAACTGTTTGTGCTGACAAATGAGTAATGCGGAATATATATATATATATATATATATATATATATATGCATATATATATATATCATCATCATCATCATGATGTCGTGCCGCTAGCACGGATATCCCTGACCCTCTCTCACCACTTCTCTCTATCGTTCATCGCCTCTGGCAGGTCTTCCGGGCTACATCCCGTATCCTCACATAGCTGATGAATGTATGTTCGAGCTGGTCGTCCTGCTTTTGCCCGGCCATATGTGGGGGTCCATAGGAGTACATCACTTATGAGCTCGTCCATGCTTCGCCAGCAGTGTCCTGCATGTCTGATTCTTCTAACTTGGATAGTTTTCGTGATGGGAGGCAGGTGGCTGTATAATTGGTGCCTTGTGGGGTGTTGCCGCCAGGACTTGTTCAATATTGCTCGCAGCATTCTTGTGTAATTGCCGTCTAGCTTCTTCTCCAGCTGTTTAGCTAGCGTCCAAGTAGTGCATCCATACAACAGTATCGATACGACCGCTGCCAGGAAGAAACTGCATTTCATTTTATCGATCAGGTCAGATTTCCATATGATCGAAAGGCTATCGATAGCTGTCCATGCCTTCGTTAGCCGCGTGTCGATGTCCTTTTCGGTAATGAGACGCTGCTTCCTAGGTAGGTGAATATGTATATATATATATATATACAAACGCAGAGGGCGTCTTAATATATATGGGACCCTGCGACTGCTAATGATTCTACTACTAATTCTGTTGTGTTCTTTTTTGTCTCAAATTTAAAAATGGTAGAATAATTTTTAATCCTCGATCACAAGTTTGTTAAATGACAATAGATTTGAAAGAATTATCGTCTCTTCCATTGCGTGAATAAACATATACAGGATGTATCAATCTACACAGGACCCATGTGATTGCTAATAAATCTACTAATGATAATGTTGTGTTCTTTTTTGTTTCAGATTTGAAAGTTATATACTATAACAACTATTAATCCTCGATCACAATGCCTTGGGCAAGAGAGGAAAAATATTTTGCGTCACTACTTATTTGGAGACAAAATTATTGAAAACTGTCTCAAAATAGATGCAACCTATTGTTATGATAATTAATTACTAAGACAAGAAACTCTAATAAAGATTGCATGTTCTGGAAAATGATATAAAAACATTTTTTAAAAATTTATTTGATGCCTCTAGCTCAATAGATGCATTTTTACAGGACATGTTCTAAATGACCGCCATTGTACTTTTTTCAGTAAAAAAATAATTTATACATTAATGGGTTGCATCTATTTTGAGACATCCTGAATATATATATATATATATATATATATATATATATATATATATATTGGTATACTGGTTAGAGTGATCAACAATGGTTCGGGAGACCAGGGTTCAATCCCGGATCGAATCATACTATGGATTTCAAAAAGTGGTACTTGACGCCTCCTTACTTAATACTCGCCCTGGGCGTTAAGGCCGACGGCATTAATTTCCTGTTTGCTTTGCCTCTTGCAGTTAATGTCAAGCAAAGGCAGACTTGAGACCGAAAGGCCCTTGCCTACGGTTGGGCCACCTTCGGGTGGGCGACCTGCATCACTGACAACTTTGTTAGTCTTGTATAGCACTGAACCTTGCTGACCAGTTTAAGCTATAATCAGACATACTTATTTAGACCCAGATTTGGGTCCATGACCAGCTAGTCTCATCAGATCCATATTGCACTAAGTGGGCGGAAGACCAGCAAAGTCAAGCCAGGCTCGAGCATCGACTCGTGTCTGATCTTCTTCTCCCCTAATTCCCACAATAATCGACCTTCGGGTCATTGACCTTGTGTCAACTCCTGTCTTGTGGCAGGCATAGACAAAAAAAACCTCCTTACTTAACACACAGCGTTATAAGGTACAGATCAAGTTTTAGCGACTCAATCCAGGGAAAGACGTTCGGCTCTCTCCGATATCTCGGCGTAGTAGCTATTCCAAAGGGAGCCTTCAAGTCACCTTCGACTACAGTCTGTTAACTTACTTACTTCCTATATATATATATATATATATATATATATAATCTGCTGTAACCGGACAAAAAAAACAAGGAAATATATATATATATATATATGTACATATATATATTTATACATAAGTGCATATATATATATATATATATATATTCATATGAACACATATATATACATGTTCATACATATGTACATATATATATAACTAGAAAGAAAGAAAAAAAAGAAGTTGAGAACAGATATCAAAATGGTTAGTTTCCATGTATCAGCAGAGTTGAATGCTAACATTCTTTTCATATTCAAATATAAAAACAAAAATGGTTTATACATTCGTTATACAACCACTATACTATCTCGTCCTCTCACTTATCACCTTTCCGAAAACAGCGCCATAAAACAGCATTTAATTATAAAACACAATAATAGCACAGATGAACTTATATCTTCTAAGGAATCTTCTCCCAGATAATACAATAATTATATATAAAAATGATAATAAAAAACGATTACGAATCCTAGAAGTAATATGCTTAAAAAATAAGATAACAATTAAAATAATATAGCATTTAACACAGGCACCAATATATTAAATAGTTTTAATAGCTAAAATCACTAACTCTGTTAGTAAAGCTTTTTCCAACCGAACGTTTTAAAACAAAACGCTGAAAACGTTCCAACCGACAATTTCAAAACAAAAAGTCACAAATAAGTAAAACGATAAAAAACAGCTCAAACTACACTACCTCTGATGTCAACCAAAAGTATGGTCGAAAGCGCTTGGGTAGAAGATATGGGACAATTCTTTTTCCATCTGGATCACAAGACAAGAAAAATAACGAAAACACTAGAAAATCTTCAATTAAAAATAATAAACAGTGTCCAATCGTCTTTAATAAAACTTGCTTTAATAACTGGTTGCTGCCTAAATACACACTCTTCGTATATATATATATATATATATATATATATCATAAAGTCACGGTAACAGTATGGATTAATGATAATCTTTGTTTTGATTTTTTTCTAATCAATTGAGGCCAAATTTATAAATGAGAATCGATCATTTATTGGCTGAACAATTTTATCTTGGTCACTGACCTGTTAGGATTTTCCACTCAGCAACCGGTGAAGCACGCCGTTGGCCTGTTCTTAAAATCATCAGCATTACTCCATGTCCACCATGCTGATTCCCATGGCTTACTTTGATATACGCTTATATAGATGTATATTTATTAGAGACGCTTGTGTTGCAATGGTTATCGTCGTAGGAAGTGGACTCAGTTAACAGAGTTCAAATCCTGGGGGAGGTTGTTTGGATTGCACGTGGAGGAAAAAAGACACAGAGATGTGTCCCAAACAATACCACTTCGGGAAAAAACAAAATAAAACCAAAAAAAAAAAAAAAAAGAATAGAAGGAAAAAATTGGCAAACAAATAAACAAAAAACACACAAAAAAATTAATGAATGAACTGGCGAGTACAAAACTAACAAAGAAAATGTAATGATATATCATTGTAAAAAGATTGATACACGGGGGAAAATCAATTGGTTGCACTGTGCATGAGAAAAGAAAGAAATAATTTAAAAAAAAAATGGGTGAAAGAAAAAATAAGTAGAAAGAAAAATATTGCATAGACCATTGTAAAATATTGGGAAAACAAGAAATGAATGGAGGCAAGGTAGAAAGAAAGACAGAAAGAAAGAGAGAAAGAGAGAAAGAGCGAAAGAAAAATGAAAAAAGGAAAAAAGAAAGAAAGAAAAAAGAAAGAAAGAAAGAAAAAAGAAAAAAAGAAAGAAAGAACGAAAGAAAGAAAGAAAGAAAGAAAGAAAAAATAAATAAATAAATAAAGAAAGAAAGTGAAAAGAAAAAAAGAAAACAAATAAACGAAAGAAAAATAAATAAAGAAAACAAAGGAATAATGATCAGATTGAAGGATAATGTTTATATTTTATTGATTTTTACTTATTTTCTTTCATTTCTAAAAAAAAAGCCGACGTTTTTTCCATCGTCGTCCCAGTTTCATTGAAATCGAAAGAAGAAGAATTCTATGTAGGGATATTAAGTCCAAATATAAAAAAAGACAGAAGGAAAAAGAAAAGAAGAAGAAACAGATTGAACGGCTAAAATGAAATAATGAAAACAAAGAAAAGATAAGAAAGTTAACAAAAAAGAATAAACAGATTAAAAGACTAAAATGAAATAGGATATACAAATGAAAGAAAAAGGTAAAGAAAACAGAGAAAATGCCAGTAGAATAAAAAAAATAACAACAAATGAAAAATAAAGAGTTGGTGAGAAAAATTTCAAAAAGATAAATAAAGAAATGGGTAAGAAAAAAGTAAAAGGAAAAAAAACCAAAACCAAAATTACAACATTAAACAAGAAACAAAAGCAAGGAAAAATAAGACAAAAAAAAACTACAGAAATAAAAGAAAAGGAATGTTAAACCCTGGGAAGAGACCCCCTCTTTTTTTAATAATAGAATAATTTTCTAGGTAAAAGAGTACATTTATAGGGCACTTGTTTACTTGGAATTGGGATTAACCTCAATCCAAGTTTGCTGATGTGTATTGTCTACCAAAACGAGAAGAAGAAGAAGAAGAAGAAGAAGAAGAAGAAGAAGAAGAAGAACTGATGAGATGAAGAAAAAGAAAAAGAAGAACTGAGGAGAAAAAGACAGCAGGAAATAATGAAAGAAGAAGAAGAAAAAGAAGAACAAGAACAAGAACAAGAAGAGCAAGAACAAGAAGAAGAACTGATGAGATGAAGAAGAAGAAAAAGAAGAACTGATGAGAAAAAGGTAGCAGAAGAAGAAGAAGAAGAACTGATGAGATGAAGAAAAAGAAAAAGAAGAAGAACTGAGGAGAAAAAGACAGCAGGAAATAATGAAAGAAGAAGAAGAAGAAGAAGAAGAAGAAGAAGAAGAACAACAACAACAACAACAACAACAAGAGCAAGAAGAAGAAGAAGAACTGATGAGATGAAGAAGAAGAAAAAGAAGAACTGATGAGAAGAAGAAGAAGAAGAAGAAGAAGAAGAAGAAGAAGAAGAAGAAGAAGAAGAAGAAAAGTGAACACGCATAAAGAATTGAGGTGCAAGTAGTTAAAGTTAGAAGGGGAGGAGGAAAGGGAGGAGTATGTAAAACAGGAAAATGAAAAAGCAGAAGGCGGAGGAAATGTAATAAAAATGGGTTGAAGCAACAATAATGATAATGAATTTCTTTGTTTAATGGCATATCAATCTTTGTGGGGTATTTGATGCCAAAGCCATCATTCTGGAAGATCAGTAGTGATAGTATTTAACCCTAAGTTGGTGTGATTAGGGGTTCGCATATTTCCAATGACTATAAGACCAAACGCGCCACTGGATTAGGCAATTGGTTTATATCTTAAAATCCCAGAGAATTTTAAGCCTCTCATTCTATAAACATTATGCAAGAATATAAACTTTGACGATACTACCAAATTATATATATATATATACAAAATCCATCCTTATAGAATGAGAGGCTTAAAATCCTCTGGGATTTTAAGATATAAACCAATTGCGTAATCCCGGTTAGAAGACCAGACTAAGTGATAATTAATAAAAACATAGAATCTTGCCATACAGTAATTTTTGTCATCACAGCGGATCAAAGAAAATGAAGAAAGAGACAAGCACTTAAACTTTTCTAGTGAACTGAGAAAAGCTGTTGAACGCGAGGGTGACAGTTATGCTGGAGGTTTGAGGAATGCGGGGTAACCCTTCATTACCGTTGCTCCAAAGGCCACTCTGGCCCGAAGTGGTAGCAACGGATATGGTCCTATCTAGAGGTCAAATAAAACTAAACTGTGTACTTATGCTTTAATGAATTGTATTAATTAGAACTGTTTTTGACATTTAAACTGTGTTCTGATATAAAGGTGAATTGTTTGAAATAGAACTGTTTTTGTATTTAACCGTGTGTAAAAAAACTGTACTTATGTTAAACCCAGTTGTTTGAAATAGATTTATTTATAAGAATAAAGATTGATTTGGTATTAGATAACCAACAATGTTAGATATGCCATATAAACAAAATCTTAGATATGCTATAAAAATCAAAGCAAGAAGTTTGCTTTAAAGATTATATTTCAAAAAGGCCTTTTTCTGTGCTGGTGAAATGAGGCTTTTATGATTTTGACTTGATATGAAGGCAAATAACAGAGGATGTTATGGTTTGGTCGTTAAACTGGTATATATATACGTGGTGCCTTCAATAAGGTTCTAGACTTTTTTTGGACACCATTTAAAACTGTCGTAGGCTCTTGAAAATTCACTATGTTATTGCTATACATCTTATGAGATGACTGACCAATTTTTATGATTTCAGGTTAAAATGAACAGCTACAGCAGCAATTGGAATACACTCTACAAAAGCCTGATTGTCACAGCTGGTGAATTTCAAAAATGCAATCTGGACGTGAGGACACTTTAGAAGAGCGATATGTAATAGAATTCTTGTCAAAACTTGGGAAAAATGCCACAGCTTATGGAATGCTTCAAATTGCTTTTGGAGCATCTTGCATGAATCCAGCATCAGTTTTTGAGTGGCATAAGAGATTCAAAGAAGGCAGGGAGTCTGTGAGGGATGATGAGAGGTGTGGAAGGAGTAAGGAGGTCAATACACCAGGGTTGATTGGCCAAAGGGTTAGGGTTAGGGTTACTATGTGAGATATTAAGGGAGTTCAGGAAAAGATTCCGTCGGAAGTGGCCAGCACTCTTCAAATCGGGCCAGTGGCATTTCCACGACGACAATGCACCACTTGACAACTCCATGCTTGTCAAAAACTATGTGACCAAGATGTGCATTAAGACAGTTCCTCAGCCTCCCTACAGTCCAGACCTTACTCCCTGTGACTTTTGCTTATTCCCTAAGCTCAGAGGCTGTCGTTATGAGACAATTGAGGAGATGAAAGAGGCTGTGACGAAGGTCATTGACACGCTCACACAAGAGAAGGACTTCCCTGGGGCCTCTCAGAAGTTATTGGAACGGTACAACAAGTGCATTGAAGCCGGAGGAGATTACTTCGAAGAGGACTAGAGTTTCATGTGTGTACTCTCAATAAAAGTGCCCATACGAAAAAAGTCTGGAAACTTAATGATCCTCGGATATATATATATATATAGAGAGAGAGAGAGAGAGGGAGAGGGAGAGAGAAAGAGAGAGAGAGTATATGTGTGTGTGTGTGTGTGTCCCAGAGATAAAAAAGACTGTAGCCAAGCGAGATATAAATGCTGGATGAGTCTTTGTTTTTCTTATGGTGTTGATACTGTTTGGAAGGGTGTGAATTCATCTCTGGTTAAGTAGTAGAGAAAACTGTTCTTAAACTTTGGAATGGCCACCAGTCAAGAAGAAAGAAAACGTTGAATTTGGATCTCTTAAACTTCCCTTAAAAGTTGACCTTTCATCATATCCATTTTGTGCGGACGGGTTGGGCAAATATACAAGCATATATATATATATATATATATATATGTTCACGTTGTTATCTGAAAAAAAAAGTTCCTCTTTTGGAACTAATGATATATGCTCTACTTAAAGCTTTTCTGAAATAGAATATATATATATATATATATATATATATATATATATATATATCGGCTCATTGGTCTAGTGGCTAGAGTGTTCACCAATGGTTCGAGAGACTTGAGTTCAATCCCAGGTCGCGTTATACCAAAGACTTAAAAAATGGTACCTGATACCTCCTTGCTTCACACTTATCAATATAAAGTATGTATCGAGGGTAAAGTAGAGCAATCCAGGGAAAGGAGTAGCGCCCACCCCAACACCTCGGTGTAGTAGCAATTGAAAAGGGAGCCTTCTGGTCGCCCTCGACTAAGGTCAATAACAACTTTACATACGCTTAGCAGCTACTTAGAGCTCAATTCATACGAAAAGCTTTGCATTACGCGAATGGCAACCGTTAATTCCTTCGCTAGAGAGCTCATCCTCAGGAAGATGGGGGAGCATATATATTATCATCCACAGACAGACTGTTTCCTTGTATCAAAATTCTTCAGTTATATATATATATATATTGTAATTGAACGGCTCATAAGAAATTGAAAGAATAAATAAATGAATAAATAAATATAGCAGACTGGAGTAATCGAATAACAAGACCGAGGCATCCGTGGTAATTAAAAATACTAGGGAGGACTAGAGGTCCGCGGATCATTTGCGCATGTGCACAGAAAGCGTATGTTCCTGCTCTCGACACGACAAGAGGAAGTGGGGTAACGACTTGTATTTCTTTGGAAAATCGATGGGAAGATGCAAGAAAGAGCAGACGTCAGTAGAACACCAGCCACGAAGATTTGAGGGACGAAAGTTTACTTGTTCTAATTTGGTGGTGTGGGTGTTCCAAAGGGAGCGTTAGATTACGCAACCCAGCGAAGAAGCATGTTAGACCCAAGAATAATGTTACGGTCAATGTCTGCTCTTTCTTTCTTACAATGATATGTTGCTTATTTTAGCATAGGCGACGTAGGTCTCATGTTTCTATGCTCCCTTTCTTTCTCCCGGCGGCTAATTACTACCTAGTAGTAAACAAACTTTTGGTCTGTTTAACAGAATTTCGCTTTAGTCAACTTTTTAACACGGCAAAGTCACAGTGGGGATATAAAGTCTCTTTAAGGCGGCTATGGTACATAAATTCATTTAGGTACTTGTGATCTACTATTTAGACATGATATACACAGAGGAACCAGCGAAAAACCCATCACACAGTCAGAAGTCTGAAAATTAAAAAAATCTAAACAAAAGAAAGAAAGAAATAAATTGATAAATAAATAAAGAAAGAAAGAAAGAAGAGATTGTCGAGACAGTACAACACGGCCTAAAGTGAGTGACTCAGAAAATCTCCACAGAGTCGAAAGAAAAAGAAAAGAAGGAAAGAAAGAAGTGACCTGCCAAAAGTTGTGAAGACAAAAAGGAAAAGAAAAAACACTAGACAAAAGAAAGAAAGAAGAAATTGTCGTGACCATAAAACACGGTCTAAAGAAAACACTCAGAAAATCGAGACAGAGTCGAAAGAAAAAGAAAGAAAGAAAAAAAGGAAGAAAGAAAGAAAGAAAGAAAGCAAGAAGTGACCTATCAAAAGTAGTGAAGACAAAAAGGAAAAGAAAAAAACACTGGACGGAAGAAAGAAAGAAAGAAGAAATTGTCGCGACAATAAAACACTGTCTAAAGAGACTCAGGAAATCTCCACAGAGTCGAAAGAAAAAGAAAGAAAGAAAGAAAAAGGAAAGAAAGAAGTGATCTGATAAAATTTATGAAGGAAGGAAAAGAAAAAATACACTGGACTACGAGAAGTAGACAATGAAAAATGACAAATATATTGACAGTCGGACGACTAAGAAATATTATGTAAACAACCCGTGGGTTTGTAGTAGAGACAAATGCAGAAGGAAAGGAGGGGAGACGGTTAAAATAGATTGAAAATAAATAAATAAATAAATAAATAAGAACATGAAACAGCAAAAAGATGGAGGCGAGAAGCAACAACGGAAGAACAGAAAGAGAAAACACGAGGAAGCAACATGAAAGGTGAAAACAAGGGAAGAACGATACAATATCGCATGTTGAAGAAAAGATAGAAAGAAGACTAAATATAGAAGATAAAGTAAGACACAAGATAGAAATAAAGAAGGTAAAGTAAGACACAAGACCACGTGCTAAAGCTAAAAAACCACGTGCTAAAGCTAAAAAACTACAAACAGAAGAGCAGGATGTAAAGAAAAACACAAGACCACGTATTGAGGACAGTATAGGAAAAAAAAAAAAAAAAGAGAAATAAAGAACAGAATGAAAAGAGAGAAATACAAGACAACATGTTTGAAAAAAAAAATGATGGACAAATTAAAATTAAGGTAAATGCACCACTACATTTCTTTCTTTCTTTTCCTTGGTTGATTCAAACTCTGTAATATAAGGAGGTGCCCGTGGTGTAATGGTTATCGTCATAGAAAATGGACCCGGCAACACGAGTTCAAATCCTGAACGAGACTGATTGCATTTCCCATAGCACTAATACTTTTGGGAAAGGTATGAATCCAATTATCCTCCCTCCATTTATGGGTAAATAGTAGGACAGACTGGATTCTTTAGCCTTGGTGAGGCAACTAGTCTAGGAGAAGGAAAACTATGAATTCAAACCTCCGCTTAAAAATTGACCTTGTGTCATATCCTGCGGAGGGGTTGGTAAATATAGATTCAAACTCTGTAGTTCGTGCCTGTGATTTAAATAAGAAAAGCTAAACGAAGTAAAAAGGAGGGAGGAAAATTATCGACAACAGAGGAAAATGGAGGAAATGTAATTATCTTTTCTCTTGTGGTTTTTTTCGTTCAGTTCAGTCCAGTCTGATTTCGAGCCAGACCGTCCAAGTTTTCATCCATGTTGTGTTAGGTATTGTTTTAGAGATACGGTAATGAAGTGGTCTTATAGGATGTTAGAATTGTTTCATTGAAATTTAGCAAGACGAAGGTTTTTCCGAGTTCCGACAAAGTAAAGAGATAAATGGCGCCCGTTCTGCTTGCTCGGAAGTAGTGAATTTTTTAGAGGGGGAGTTCAACTTGTCGGTAATTTTTGGTCTCGGGTGAAGTTTAGGATTTGTGCGTTAGCAATGAGATGAACAAAAAGATTTAGGAAAGAAGAGACGTCAGTACTGACAGAGAAAGGTACCCGAAAGAAATATCGCATTGATTGGTGGGTTGATATGTAATATATTCGCTTAGCTGGCGACCATGAACTTAGCAGATTCAATGCGGTCACAAGATAACATCCACAAAGTGGTCTCACAGGAGAGAGAAAAATAAAAGATGATGGTGAGAATATAATTTATTGCCTATGGATAGAGTGACAAATATTTCCGTTTGCAGATAAGATCAACAAATTACCGGAAAAAAAACGGAAGTATGTAAGTTCCATTAACCAGCCATAAGCAGAAAAATACGTGGGTGAAGAGGCGTGTTCATGGGACTTGAAAGACAATATGAGGTCTGTAATTTTGGACAGAAGGCAGAGATCCGCTGGTCGCTCAAGCGAAGGGGAGAGGTCCACTTGTCTCTCAAGCGAAGAGAGAGACCCGCTGGTCACTCAAGCAGACCTGTCAGCTCCTCGTGGGTGTTCTCAAGCTGTAGCACTATTTCAGAAAAAAGTCTCCCCGCCACAGAAGAAAGATATGTGCGAACTCTCTCTGACCGTATTCCTACTACACACAATCGTCACCGTCGAAGAATAAAAATATAAATTATAATTTTTATAAATCTAAGAGTCTTTCGTTGTTTCTCTAGCAGTGCAATATGCTACAGATAGGTGTGTGTTGAAGGACAAACAACAAAAAAGATCATTTTAGAAAGAAAACTCCTTGTTCTGGAGGCGGGCTGAGATTTTTGTTTATACAGATAACTTTTAGAGTCTATTATAAACTTGCAGGTGCCCGTGGTGTAATGGTTATCGTCGTAGGAAATGGACACGGCGACACAAGTTCAAATCCTAGACGTGACTGATTGCATTTCACATAGCAGTAATACCCTTGGGAAAGGTATGAATCCAATTATTCTCCCTCCAGATATGGGTAAATAGTATGACAGACTGGGTTCTTCGGCCTTGGTTAGGCAACTAGTCTAGGAGAAGGAAAACTCTGAATTCAAACCTGTTAAACTCCGCTTAAAAATTGACCTTGACCGTGCGGAGGGGTTGGTAAATAGGATTATAAACTTGCAGCACGAATATGTGAGCTTGAAGAAACGCAGGACGAAAGAGAAGACGAAAAGAGATAGAGAAAGAAAGAAAAGTGAGTGGAAGTAATTTATGAGTACAATGAAAAGTGTGAGAAAAGAATTATATTTAATGAAATGAGAAAGACACTGATTAAAAAACAAAAAATAAAAAAATTAAAAAAAACACAAAAAAATACAAAAACACCACTGTGGTTTGGAGAGGAAGAAAAAAAAAAAGAAAACTGCATTGACTTTGGCAACAAGGGAAGCAAAGAACAAGCATTAATGATCTGTAAACTATTTAACGTGTTGTGTGTTCCTTTGTCCAATTTTAATTGTGTTGTATTTTTGGTATTGTTTTTCATTTATTGTTTCCAATGTATTCTTTTGGTGGTCGCGGAAAAATGACGGAAGTATCAGTTTGGTGGGATTGATGAGACGAGACCAAATTAAAAACATAGAGTAATGGTTAAGGTTAAATAATTATTTATATTGGTGGGCCAGTAATTGTAGGAACTTTGTTTTTAAAATTTTTACGGCTAAAAATTTTAGAATTGTCGTGAGGAAGGATTGTAACATTAATGTAATGTATTTTTTTTTCTTGTCGACAGTGTTCCCATATTTCGATACTCCCTTTCTTTTTCCGGGCGGCTAACTGCAAACTAGTAGAAAATAAACAGTTTCGCATTTGTCAACTTGTTACCATGGCGTTCTAAAGTCTCTTTCGTACCGCTTTAGCAAGCACACACACACACGCGCGCGCGCAAATATATATATATATATATATATAACTGAAGACTTGTGATGGATGACAATATATATATTCCGCCCGGGGGTTGCGCTCTCGATACGTATGCGTTAATTCTCGAGCTGACGATGAGTCACAAGCTTGTCCTATGAGTAGGTCATCAGCCAGATGTAAGGTTAGACAGGTTTCGATCCCGGCTTGGGGCATCTCGAGTGTCTAGCTACACTGAAGAGTTGTAAATACAACGAAACAGTCTGTCTGCTGATATATATATATATATATATATATATGAAAACTAATGAAAGCGATGAGAAAAGTAGGAATATTATTTTCATGTTTATTTCTTAATTGTTTTCAATAGGTTTCGACCTAAAGTTATTATCAAGAGAATTTTTTTCTTTTAGAAAATTTTCAATGATTTAACGAGTTGAAATGAGGTTATGTGCCCGATGAAAAGCGATGTTATCGTAATGAAAGATGTTGTCTGAAATACTATTTAGAAACACATGACTCAGACAATGTTCTTCATAAATCAAATTGATAGGCTACGCCAAACATACATTCGCAATTATCTATCTATCTATCATCATCATGTCGTGCCGCTAGCTCGGATATCCCTGACCCTCTCTCACCACTTCTCCCTATCATTCATCGCTTCTGGTAGGTCTTCAGGGCTACATCCCGTATCCTCACATAGCTGCTGTATGTATGTTCAAGCTGGTTGTCCTGCTTTTGCTTGGCTATATGCGGGGGTCCATAGGAGTACATCACTGATGAGTTCGTCCTTTCTTCTCCAGCAGTGTCCTGCGTGTCTGGTTCGTCTAACTTGTATAGTTTTCGTGACGGGAGGCAGTTGAACAAATCTCTCTCTCTCTCTCTCTATATATATATATATAAGATATTATTTAATCCAGTAAATCTGGAGTTGGGAACAATTCCGAGCAGATCCAATAAAATATTCAAAAAAAGAATATTGAATTTAAGTAACCCCGGACAAGAGCTCAATGTAAATAAAATCCACAGAGCGAATAATTTTCTCTCCAAAATAATCCTACCGATTGTTGGTCTTTTGAAGAGTAAAAAATATATATTTATTAATCATGAAAAAGTCAATTGTGGACACGTTGACACTAACACACATTCCTCTCACTTGGCGTAATGGTTATTGCCGTAAGAAATGGACAAAGGTGATCCGAGTTCAAATCCTGGACTAAGTTGTTTGCAATTCACATAGCGTTAAAATTTTGGGGAAAGATATGAATCTAACTTGTCTTCCCCAATCTATAGGTTAATTGTAAGGTGGACTGTGCTCTTTAACTTTGTTATGGCAACTGGCATAAGAGAAGGAAAACTCCGAATTCAAACCTGTTAAACTCAGCTTAAAAACTAAACCTTGAGTTACATCCTTTTGTTACAGAGGGGTTGGGTATATCAAAGTTTCCTTCGACTTTTTCTTGCCGACTTTGCAAGATGAAAATAATCTTAAATAATCTTGGTTGTTTAAAAAAAAATTAAGATTCATTAATCTGTGTATTTTTCTTTTGTCCAACTCGTTTGTACTGAGTAACCAATAATGTTATATAATTATTTCAAACAAACACACCACAAACACACATATATATATATATATATATATATATATATATATATATAAACTTGGAAAATATTTTGGAATTAGCACAGCTATGTTTATTTTATTTTGTTGCAAATAAACTAATAGCAGAAAAATATTTTGCGTCTCGCAAAACAATTTTTCATCTAATATACAAAATCTATTAACGATCGTTCAACAAAAACTGGAACCAACTTTATAAAGAATATTGCGTCAAATTAGCTAAATCTACGGGAGGTAAGTTTAGGATTTTTTGGCTTAATGACGTATCATCCCTTGATGGTTATTTAATGCCAAATCCTGTTTATATAAATACTTTATACTCTTTTTAAGAGAAAATTTTGTAGGTAACATTATTTCTAAACGAACAGAGCTTGTTTGTTTACACAGTTAAATGGTTTCAAGTATTGATATTTTATGTTTGCTCATAGTTAAAGGGTTTCGCGTATTGCGATTGAACACTAGTTGTTCTATTTGTACACAGTTAAATGGGTTTAAATATTGCTATTTTCCTGTTAATTATTCAGCCCGTTATTTATCATTCATTTACACACAGCTGAATAGTTTAAAATATAGAAAATGATTGAATAGTTCTATTTGATCTAAAGATGTATCATAAACAGCAATTAACGCTCCCTGGGACAGTGGACCTGGAGATGATAGCAATGAAAAGGTACTCCACATTACATAAAGCTTCAAGGACTGCAGCGCCACCGTCAGATGCAGTTTAGTTTCATTTCTTGGACAATCGTTGATGGTGGTGGGTTGTTTCACTAAAAAGGTGCTGTCGGCGTATTTTACCGCCCCAACCGACTGGATTGGAGATGAGTGATAAGTGGCCTTACAACTGCTGTTTTATTGGATACTGCTTCGAGAATGTGTTTCCTTATGTGGCTCTCATCTAGCATAAATAAATACTAACATTTTTGTTTGGTTCGTTTTCTTTGTTTCATGGCATATCAACGCTTCATGGGTTATTCAAAGCCAAAGTCACCCTTGTAGAAGGGTAGTAGGGATATTTATTAACTTATGTTTGGGGGGCGGTGGAAGAGGGTTTACACTTTACCCAAGAATATTTGAGAGTGAACGTAATAGCACGACTGGAATTCGAACTCGCTTAATCTGATGTCGCAGTTACGCACTTTAGCCACTACGCTACTGACACCTCTCTGTTAATATTTTTGTAACATATTGACCCCGGCCAAGCTGTCAAAAGAAGAAATTTACCTGTATAAATAACAGGTGTATCCGGTCGAAGATATCAGGGAAAAACCTTGACTGTCGAAGAGTTGAATTGAGTGCGAATTGTAACGCTCGCAGGAAGTAGGTGGATGTCAAATAATTATATAATCCCGGCGACAGGAAGTTCAGAGGAGTTGGAGAGAAGATGCTGGAATGAGAACCATGTCCCAGCAGAAGCGGGGTCCCCGGTTGAGCAGCCCAGGAGAACGGGAAAGAAATGCTGTTGTAACCAGAAGAGTTAGGCGGGGGGTCAATATGTTGCAGTTCTTTTCAGTCTCCAACTCACCTCTCACAGATGATACCTTTCGTAATCCTTTCGAACCCTTTCAAATAAAGTGAGAGGTATATTTTTCTAAACAACTGTGTCTGCTCGTCTTTATTGTGTTGAATATGTTTCTGTATGCATCTGCATATGAGTATGTTACATCTTGTGTGATTATTTATACATTTTATTTTCACGCAGATTTTAAGTGGCTTCTTTTAATCGACATCCCGCGAGGAACAAATAGAACGTCCAAAAATATTATGATTGCAGTTACAAAATAATTTCAAATATATCAAGTAAAAAAAAAAAATATAAAAATGAATATACAGGGTCAGACAAAATGTTCTGACACATTTGATTTAAATCCGTGCAATTTTTTTCTTTGGGGATACATCAAGTCAAAGGTATACCGTAATCGCCCTCAATATATTGAACAACTTAAAGATGCAATTCGTCATTAAATGACCGGCCGAGTTATAAACAACTTTTGTGAACGTCTTCGACAGTGTGTAAACAATAACGGATCCCATTTGACTGATTTAATTTTCAAAACCATATGAAACAGAATGGCATTATATGAACTTTTCGAAAATAAAAACATTTTTTGTTTCTTTTACTTTATTTGTCTTTTATTAAACCTACAAATGTGTCAGATCATTTTGCCTGACCCTATATATAGCAAATACACATGACCTATAAAAATTTGTAATATATGATAAATTATGACTCGTTCTCATACCAGCAAAAATGAGGAGTGGTAAAAATAAAAGAAGGACCAATATTGAAACTTCTTTTAATCTTAAAATTCAAAATTTGAAAATTTGAAATTCAAAATTTAAATGATGCTATGTACACATCTGAGCAGCTAATATAAAAAAGTGAAGACGTGTAGACATTTTGAAAAAAAAAAAAAAAGAAGCCCATAGATTTTTTAAAGCATTTTTTTTTGTCGAAACACTGAATTGGGCCAGGGCTGCAATTTTCATAATCACCAAACTTATCTCTATGTAACATTTCCTGGCACTCTCAAAAAAAAAAAAAAAAAAAATTATATCAATTTGAGGACGAGGTGGAAATTAAAAGAAATATGACGCCGTGGATTTCCAACATAGCAGCATAAAAGTACAAGAGGTGGTTCGACCAGTAGAAAACTTACAGGAATAGATATATTGATTATTAAGAGGACTGCTTGTTATTTTCTCTTTCCGTAAATATAGCGGAGGTTTCAATGTCTTTTGAGTAGACTTCGTATGGCAAAATGCCCTCTTTTCTTTTTTTTAAAAATATTATAAAATATCAAAAAGCACTTTTCGTCCAACGTGAATTTCAAAGGACCCTAATCACCATAGAATCAAAAGAGATTTTTTTCTTTTGACAAAATTTTAAACTGATTTATTTGACGTTTTAGGATCACTTTGATGTCAAGGTTGTCTCTCTTTGGAGCAAAAAGACGCCGTCGCTAACAAAGCGTCATAGTTTAATTATATTTTTGATGGACAAATGTGATTAAATATAGAGACTTGATCATACAATTAAAAATAACCCTCTCCTCAAATGGGTTCGGAAAACTTGGACTGTTTACATATAACGACGTTGTAATTTATTCAGCTTTTGTTTAGATGTAGCACGAGGCCGCATGAATGTGGCATCCAATGAGAATCGAACTCACTCATGAAAGTTTGTAAGTCTAGCTTGTTCACCATTACATCACCTGAAGTATTCCGACACACAATGATATAAACAAAACTGTGATTTAAAAAAAAAAAACCACTGTAATTCATTCAAGAAATTACCAAAGTTACAAAGACTTTTCAATTCTATTTATCCAGGTCACATCACCTCAGAGCAGTGATTCGAAAACTACTCTCCAAAATCATTCTTGCTACACTGAGTTAGATCCGCACCGAGTGACATCCAACAGTTATCTTACACCAAGCTATATATTTATCAAACCTCTCCGCCACGGGTAGGATGCGACACAAGGTCAATTTTTTAAGCGGGGTACAGCTGGTTTGAAATCAGAGTTTTCCTTCTTCTAGACTGGTTACCATACTTGGATTAAAGAGACCAACTTGCTGAATATAAAGTATAAGAAGAAGATAGTTTTAGAACGGAAATATAGATTTCTTTTTAAATTCAGGAATCAGAAAAAAAAAGTGAAATCTTCCAAAATTTGAGTCTTTTCATGTTTAGGGTTCTCCGGGCTGGATGCGACTCAAGGCCAATTTTTAAGCGGAGTACAGCTGGTTTGAAATCAGAGTTTTCCTTCTTCTAGACTGCTTACCATACCTGGATTAAAGGGACCAGCTTTCTGAATATAAAGTATAAGAAGAAGATAGTTTTAGAACTGAAATATAGATTTCTTTTTGAATTCAGGAACCCGAAAAAAAAAGTGAAATCTTCCAAAATTTGAGTCTTTTCATTTTTAGGGTTCTCCGGGCTGGATGCGACGCAAGGCCAATTTTTAAGCGGAGTAAAACTGGTTTGAAATCTGAGTTTTTTCTTTCTCCTGTATTAGTTGCCTTACGAAGGCTAAAGAGCGCAATCTACCCTATTATTTCCCTTTAGAAAATTATGAATTGAACCAATTTCCCACCAGCTATGGGTAAATATTAGGGCATACTATTCTCCTCAATCTTTCTAATGCGACCGGTCGAGTTGAAAGAAAACACAGAATTAAAAAAAAAGGTGTACTCCGTTTAAAACTAACCTTGAGTCGCTTTCGTTAGGCAGGGGCTGGGTAAATCTAAGGAGGATTCAATAAATAAGGTGACTATTTTTCCAGAAATGTTAGCAGTTAAAAGCACTGTTTATCGCTAGACCTTTTTAAAAAAGTAATTCAAATACAATTGCTACTATCATGACCAAGAAGCCAATCAACACGACCTTCTTCACTAATCCCTGCACCTGAAACTTTTTTTTTTTCCCGGAGAGTCACCATTAATTTTCAGATCAACTCCAGTGACAGTCTTTTTGACTCTGGCTTCTAGTAATAAACCCATGTTCAGCTCATTTGGAAAGTTTTATATATATATATATATATAACGTGCTTTTCCGTACACATCTAACCATGTTTTGGAAATTTCACATAGTTTGCACTTCTCAGCCACCAGAAATTTGCTGACAGAACTCGGTTTAAACCAAGAACACAGTGGTTGATTTGCCACCATTTTGAATAACCTTACAACTACTATTTTATGAAATTAATACAAATTTTGCTCAAAACCAATCCAAACATAGGGAACTTTGCATTTATAGAAAAACATTCGGAGAAAAAAATATCATATTGCTTTTAAAAAATCCCCTTCAAGAACAAATAAACAAAAAAATATTTTGTAGAATGTTCGCCAATAGTCCACTCGAGTGATACCAAAGACTCAAAAATGGTACTTGATGCCGCCTTACTAAGCACTGGGTGCACTATAAGGTGAGGATCAAGGGTAAAATGGAGCAATCCTGGGAATGGAGTAGTGCCTTCCCCTACACCTCGGTATAGTAGCTTTTGAAAAGGGAGTCTTCGGGTCTTTCTTGACTAAGGTCACCATCTTTACATAGTTATTTATTGTACGATCATCGTACTTACGAGCTTGGTCTAATCTGTTGATTATAAGCAAGTGCTGACAAACTGCTGGCTTAACCAGGAAAGCAATTCTTGCATTGTTTGATAATGGATGGAACAATGACGTTACAGAGAAGATCGGAGACATAAGCGCTGAGGTACGGATCAAAAGTTGTCTGGGCAGTTGTATTTTTTAACGGGTAATGCTAACCATGATTATTCCTAATCTAAACTCGGTCCCTTTCAGCAACCACGTTCTTTGCTTTCATTCTCTACTTGTCTCTATGCGCATGTCTTTGTGTCATCTCTTTTGTCTCCCTCATGGGATACCGTATATATAGAGCTCAACTTCCGGGCTTGGTTCATATTGTTAAATTCATAACTTTTGCGAATATCTTTTATGGTACTTTCACTTCACTTAATCAGCATCCGACGATATCGAGGTCACCTCAAGGTCACCATATCAAACATTTGCTCGTAACAACATATATGCCTAGCCCTATGGCTGTGTTTCTGTTCAATTATAGAATGACCATTGCAAGAGTAGGATCAACGGAACATATATTAGCCAAAAGAAATTTTAGAGGCTTCCTCGGCAAGGCTTTGGGGAGCTTAAGAACCAGTTTAAAATGTTACTCGGTGACCTTGTGTCACAAAGCACGAATGTAAAACGCCATGTGTAGCATAAAGACACAGTAGGGTTTCTGACCCTTAACAACAATATCGTAATAAGTGAGGTAGAATTTCATTCATTCTTTTACGTTCACTTTTAGACTAATATCATTGGAAAAGGATTAAAAAAAAACCTTTTTACCTTTAGTTGTGGGTTAAATAGAACCATTAAAGTTCTTCTAACGGGGGTGGGGCTTTGGCATTATATGTATGACCCACGATGTTTGATATGCCATTAATATGAAAAAAACCCCAAACCTTTTAATATATATGCATAGATACATATATAGAGAGATAAAGGAGAGATAGAGAGAAAGTGTGTGTGTGTGTGTGTGTGTGTGTGTGTGTGTGTGTGTGTGTGTGTGTGTGTGTGTGTGTGATCAAAAACTCGTTCGACTGGTGGTCTTTTCTAGGATGCTGGTATGATGCTCACATAAATGGTTAAATTCTCGCGCAAATCCGGAGACTTCACTATAAATGGCCAATAAATGGCTATTTTTTCTTTTAAGGAAAAATTACAGTATTTGAGGTGTTATAAACTGGCGGGAATTTCTTATATTCCGGTTACTTTTTGGGGGCTTTGCTTTAATGTTTTTACGTCCTCATATGAGTCTAGAAATTACAGCGTTCGTCGTTTTTAAAGTGTTAATTGATATTTCGTCTGTTACTCGGGATCATACAGTGGCTTGAAAAACAACGTCTATTTTTTTTAGGTAATTTCCATTTTGGAAGAAATTATAAGAATAAGGTCAGACAGAAAGAAACAAAGAGAGAGAGCGACAGAGAAAGAAAGAGAGAGAAAAAAGGAAGAAGTTATAACAATAAGGGTAGAAATAAATAAATAAATAAATAAAGAAAGAAAGAAAGAAAGAAAGAAAGAAAGAGAGAGAAAAAAGGAAGAAATTATAAAAATATAGTTAGAAAGAAAGAAAGAAAGAAAGACAGAAAGAAAGAAAGAAAGAAAAAGAGTGAGAGAAAAATAGGAAGAAATTATAAGAATAAGGTTAGAAAGAAAGAAAGAAAGAAAGAAAGAAAGAAAGAAAGAAAGGAAGAGAAAATAGGAAGAAATTATAAGAATAAGGTTAGAAAGAAAGAAAGAAAGAAAGAAAGGAAGAAAGAGAAAAATAGGAAGAAATTATAAGAATAAGGTTAGAAAGAAAGAAAGAAAGAAAGAAAGAAAGAAAGAAAGAAAGAAAGAAAGGAAGAGAAAATAGGAAGAAATTATAAGAATAAGCTTAGAAAGAAAGAAAGAAAGAAAGAGAGAGAGAAAAATAGGAAGAAATTATGAGAATAAGGTTAGAAAGAAAGAAAGAAAGAAAGAAAGAAAGAAAGAAAGAGAAAATAGGAAGAAATTATAAGAATAAGGTTAGAATGAAAGAAAGAAAGAAAGAGAATGAGAGAAAAATAGGAAGAAATTATAAGAATAAGCTTAGAAAGAAAGAAAGAAAGAAAGAAAGAGAGAGATAGAGAAAAATAGGAAGAAATTATAAGAATAAGGTTAGAAAGAAAGAAAGAAAGAAAGAAAGAAAGAAAGAGAAAAATAGGAAGAAATTATAAGAATAAGCTTAGAAAGAAGAAAGAAAGAAAGAAAGAGAGAGAGAGAGAAAAATAGGAAGAAATTATGAGAATAAGGTTAGAAAGAAAGAAAGAAAGAAAGAAAGAAAGAAAGAAAGAAAGAAAGAGAAAAATAGGAAGAAATTATAAGAATAAGCTTAGAAAGAAAGAAAGAAAGAAAGAAAGAGAGAGAGAGAGAAAAATAGGAAGAAATTATGAGAATAAGGTTAGAAAGAAAGAAAGAAAGAAAGAAAGAAAGAAAGAGAAAATAGGAAGAAATTATAAGAATAAGGTTAGAAAGAAAGAAAGAAAGAAAGAAAGAAAGAAAGAAAGAAAGAAAGAAAGAAAGAAAGAAAAAGAGATATAAAATAGGAAGAAATTATAAGAATAAGGTTAGAAAGAAAGAAAGAAAGAAAGAAAGAAAGAGAAAATAGGAAGAAATTATAAGAATAAGCTTAGAAAGAAAGAAAGAAAGAAAGAAAGAGAAAAATAGGAAGAAATTATAAGAATAAGGTCAGTGGGCATTCAGATTTCATTTTCCGGTTTCATGTGATTTCTTTTTCTTTTGTTGTCTGTGGTTTGCATTAGATTTTCTTCTGCTCGTTTATAATATCGGTTTAAGTTAGTTTTCTTTATTTAAGGACAATTCAAACTTCTTGAGTTATTTCAGACCAAAGCTATTCTTTTCGCAAGCCATTATTTTTGTAAATTTTCATGAATGAACTGATGATATACAATCCAAAACTGGATAAAAAAAAAATTAGTGCATTCAAATATTGATTACTTTTTAAAAATACTGTTGCTCATTAAGATATAAATCAGCACAAGATTATATTCAGTCATTTTGTTTATCTGTTTCTTATAAATTGTTCTGTGTTGCTTGGTTTGGTTTAGTTTTATGGCATATCATTGGCGTAGTGTGTAGAGTGTTCGCCAATGCTCTGGGAGACCAGGATTCAATCCCAGGTCGAGTCATACCAAAAACTTAAAAAATGGTACTTGATACCTACTTGCTTAACACTCAGCATGATAAGGTACGTATCAAGGGTAGAGTGGAGGAATCCAGGGGAAGGAGTAGCACCATCCCCTACACCTTGGTGCTGTAGCTATTGAAAAGGGAGACTTCGGGTCGCCCTCGACTACAGTCGCCAACTTTACTTACTTATGGCATATAAACCATTGTTGGTCATTTAATGCCAAATCAATTTTATGCATATTTATCAAATATATAAGATTTTGTTTGGTGTAGTGTGGTTTTATGACATGTCAACTATTGTCGCTCCTTTAATGCCAGATCCTTTTTATACATATATATCAAATATACAAGATTTGGTTTGGTTTTATGGCATATCAACCATTACAGGCCATTTAATACCAAATCTCTTTTATATATATATATATTAAATATGATTTCTAAACGCAGTTTGTCGATAAAATTTCTTAATAAGAATGAACACATCTTTTTTTGGGCAGAGTTAAGTGGTTTCACTTTTCAAACAATTCAGTTTAGCTTAAGAAGAGAGTTTTTGTTTACACACAGTTAAATCTTAAAAGAGTTACATTTAAAACAATTACCTGAGCATAAGCACGCGGTATGAATGTCAAACAGTTCTACTTGACGACCCCATCAGATACTACCTCTCCGGGCCAGAGGTGACCTGGAAGAGATGTCAGCAAAGGGTACTCCACATTCCCCAAACTTTCAGCATTACTGAAGCCTCACCATCAGATTCTTTAGTTTCATATCCAGGACACTCGTTGGGAGGGTCATACCCCAGTGCAGAAACGCAGTCGGTGTATTCTGCAGTCCTAGCTAACTGGACCAGATGATGTATATATATATATATATATATATTGGATGTTGATTTAATCAAACAGGGGACACCTCCACACTAAACGGTAGCTCCCTGAAATTTGTTGTCAAGTTCACTTACATAGACAGCAGTGTCTCATCAACCGAGAAAGATATCAACACGTGACTAACAAAAGTATGGACACCTATCGATAGGCTCACGGCCGTATGGAAGTCCGACTTGACCGATAAAATGAAGCGCACTTTCTTCCAAGCAGAAGTCGTGTCGATACTTCTATATCGATGCACTATATGGACGCTAACTAAACGTATGGAGAAAAAGCTGGACGGCAACTGCACAAGAATGCTGCAAGCAATATTGAACAAGTCCCGGAGACAGCATCCCACAAAGTAGCATCTGTACGGCTACTTACCACCCATCACGAAAACTATCAAAATTAGACGAACCAGGCATGCGGGACACTGCTGGAGAAGTAGGGACGATCTCATGAGTTATTTACTCCTTGTGGATGCCTTCACAAGGACGTGCAAAGGCCGGACGACCAGCTCGAACCTACATACAGAAGCTCTGTGCCGAAAAGCGATGTAACCCTGAGGACCAGCCGAAGCAATGGCCGATAGGGAGAGGTGAAGAGAGAGGGTCAGGGATACCCGTGCTGATTGCGTGACATGATGATGATGATGATATATATTTATATATATACAGAGGCAACGGCGCAAGTGAAGTGGCAGTTTTTTACGAGTGAAATCATTAGATTTTGTCCAATGAACTCATGAACGAGAAAATTTCTCACATTTAAACTGTCTACTTATGCTAGATTGAATTGTTTGAAATTGATTATAGCATAAGTCCACAGTTTAAATGTAAGAAAACCGTTATATTTCAAACTATTCATCTTAGTCATAAATGTTTAATGGTTGCAAGTATTGCTATGTATTACCAACTGTTCAATTAAATATCAGTCATTTATTTACGCACTGTTATCTGTCAAAACGTTTCTATTTTAAACTATTCAGTTAAGCATAAGAGCACAGTTTAAATGTCAAAAGAGTTCTATTTCAAACAATGCAGTTTAACATAGGTACTAGGTTTAAATGCCAAAAACAGTTATATTTCCAACGATTAATTTTAGAATAATTACAGAGTTTAAATGTAAAAACACTTCTTTTTTAAAGAATTCTGTTTAACATAAGTACATACTTGAAATTTCAAAACAGTTCTATTATAACAACTCATTTTAGCATACGTACACAGTTTAAATGCCAAAACAGTTTTATTTCAAACAATTCAGTTTAGCATAAGTACACAGTCTAGTTCTATTTGACCTATCGATAGGACCCGATCATGTGCTACCATTCCGGGCCAGAGTGGACCTGGGAGCGATGGCAATGATGGTGTACTCCGCATTCCCCAAAACTCTAGCATTACTGAAGCCTCAAAATCAGCTTCCTTATTGTCCTCAGGACACTCGTTGGGGGAGTTTTAGCTCTCTACAGTGATGCAGTCGGTGTATTTTACAGCTCCAGCAAACTAGGTCATTTTAAATCGAGCATCAATTCTGTCACCACATTTTGAAACGGAATGCTATGAACGATAATAGAACTCTAAGAATTTTCACATTTTTTCGTCTTCATTTTTTTATTTGAAAATATTTTTCGGATGATAAATTGTAATACAACATTGCCCTGATGATGGTTTCACAAAAAAAAAAAGAAAAAAAAAGAAATGAAAAATAAAACGTAAAACGTTGGCCTAATATCATATATGAATAAATACATATATATTTTGTCTTTTTTGACATTTATATATATACATTGCCTCAGATTTATTATAATTTTTCTCACTCTGGCGAAGGAATTGTCAGCCGCCGCTCGCATAATGTAAAGCTCTTCGAAATAACTGAGCACTCTGGTAGCCGAAAGGGTATAAAAATGTTAACAAACGGAAGTTCCTGCTGTTGCTACATAAATACTTTAAAAATTCCCTTAGCCAACGTTGGGCGAGTGGTCTGAGACTAAGTCTAACGTAAAGTTGGATGGGTTTCGATCCCTGCTTCGAGCATCCTGTGTGTCTAGCCACACAGAAGAGTTCTGATAGAACGAAACAGTCTGTCTGTGGATGACAATATATATATATATAAATGTAGGGGTTGGAGAAACACAAGGAAATTTCAAACAAACGTATTTTAATACAGTTTTCTGATTGCAGCCCTCCCGTGAAATCCGGCTTTGTGCAGCTCCTTTCTTACAGTTTTGGAGGAAACTAGGTTCTCGAGATGGTTATTAAGTATTGCTTTAATTTTCGGAGCTGTATTCTTGTGATCCTTCCTAACAATCCGCCGAAGTGTCCAACCGTCCTTTTCAGACAGCTTTCGCTTTCTTCCAGAGTTTTGCTTCATTTTGGAGGTTTTTCCTTCTTTCTCAAATGCTGTGATTACTTTCAAGACAGTATAACTTACTACACCAAATAACTCAGCGGTTTTTGTTACACTATCGCTTGCCATACGAGCTACAATAATTTTTCCACTTTTAAACTCTGATTTTAATGTGTTTTGATGAATTTCTTCAGTTGATATCTGTAAAAACAAGTTTAGTAAAATAAGACGAAAAAATTAGGATGTGAAAAAAAAATATTTAAAAAAAGTTTGATGGTTTTATTAGAGTTTCAAAATTATGATGCATTATTTTATCCAACCTCTAGATAGATAGATAGATAGATAGATAGATAGATGTATGTTGTACAATATTATTTGTAAATACTAATTAAACCGTGGAATTTCCTCGGTATTTTATTGTAAATCATTAAAAAAGAAGCAAGATTTAAGGAAATGCTTTTTCTATATTCAGATGGAGAACAGGTAGTGACTTCAGTTAAATTCGATTAATATAGAGAATGATTTTGTATTTCTTATTTACCTTCATTGGTAATCAATAAACAACTTAAAAAGAGGAAGAAGAGATCCCAGTTACACGAGTGAAACAACAAAACACTTGGGGAAAAATAAAATTTGAAGAATTTTCGCAAATCGACAAACCATTGCAAGTTTTCTGACATCAGAATATTTTAAAGTCTGCAAGGCTATTTCAAATAAACACGGCTTCCTTTTTTATTTCATGTTTAAATAATTGGATTCTATGCACACAGAGAGAAAGAGAACGAGAAGGAGAGAGAGAGAGAGAGAGAGAGAGAGAGAGAAGAGAGAGAGAGAGAAATAGAGAGAGATTTTTTTTGGATGTATTAAAACACTAAGAGAGAGAAAGAGAAAGAGAGAGGGGGAAGAGAGGGGGAGAGAAAAAGAGAAAAAGAGATGGGGGAGAGAGAGAGAAGGATAAAAGAAGAGAGAGAAAGAGAGAGCGATTTGGGGGGGATTTATTAAAACACTAATATGATAAGAGTTAAATGTTTTCAAAGAAGCAACCAATTTTTATCCTTTCATATTTTTTCTTCGGCTTTTTCTCATACAACGAGATGTTTGCCAAGATTATCCTTTTACAACATAGTATAAAACATGATTAAAGATAATACGATAATATTGCGTCAGTATTCGAAACAGGTTACTAATGATGTATCCAAATGAAGAAGAAAGTGTTTGCTTCTCACAACGAATCCTTTCTTTTTCAACATAATCTCCTTCATCGCTAATACACTTGATTCGGTGATAAATATTAATTAAACAGTTCAAACATTGTACATTGAAAATTTTGAATCGAAATTCTTTCAATAATTACATGTCTGTCGGAGCAGTTATTGTTTATTTTGTATGTTTTACGGCGTATCAAGCCTTTTCGGTTCATTTAACTCACAGTTAAATTTCAAACAATACAGTTTAGCATAAGTACATAATTTAGTCTTATCTAAAAACAATTCTATTTCAAACAGTTCAGTTTAGCATAAGTACGCAGTTTAAACGTCAAAACTGTTCTATTTCAAGCAATTCAGTTTAGCATAGGTACACAGTTTAGTTCTATTTGACCTATAGATCAGTTCTATTTAAAAAAACAGCTCTATTTCAAACGGTTCCGGTTAGCATAAGCACGCAGTTTCAATGCCAAAACAGTTCTATTTCAAGCAATCCTGTTTAGCGTAAAGTACACGGCATAGTTCTATTTGACCCTAGATTGGACCCTATGACGTGTTGCCACTCCGATGCAGGGAGGATCCGGGAGTGATGGCAAAGAAGGGGTACTTTGCATTCTTCTAAGCTCCTGCATTACTGAAACATAACTATCAGATTGTTTAGTGTCATATTAGGACACTCGTTAGGAGAGTTTTACACTTCTGCAGGGATGCAGTCGGTGTATTCTACAGCCCTAGCCGACTGGACCAGAAGGAGATATTGATTCATCTTTGTAGATAGATTGATAGATAAACGCCCACCCACACACACACACACACACGCACACACACACACATATATATATATATATATAAATTATCCAGTCAGTGTCCAAGGACAGTAGGTGTGGATTATTCTTTACATAGAATATATGAGGGTAATCCTATAAATCTATGAGAGTGCTCAATGCATGGCTATTGTTAGTTCCCTATTTATTCTCTAGGGTATAACTAAATTCACATTCAGAGCGTATATATATATATATATATATATATATATATGTGTGTGTGTGTGTGTGTGTGTGTGTGTGTGTGTGTGTGTGTGTGTGTGTGTGTGTGTCTGTGTGTGTGTGTGTGTGTGTGTTCGAGTACACGGAGAAACATATATATTTGCATGTATTTAGTTATAATTGGGACTACGTTTCTTTTAAAGTTTTCCTATGAGTAAGTCTGTCTGCGTAAATTTAAAACTATAGGTTCAAATAAAATGCTAGAGAACAGAAAAAAAGATAGACAACAAAAAAGAAAAGGATAAAAGGTCATATGAAATAAAAGAGAGAGAAAAAAAGAAAGAAAAAATATGAAAAGTGGTAAATGAATAAAAGAAAGAAAGAAAGAAAGAAAGAAAGAAAGAAATTATAAGAATAAGGTCAGAAATAAATAAATAATAAAGAGAGATAAAAAAAAGGAAGACATCATAAGAATAAGGTTAGAAAGAAAGAAAGAAAGACAGAAAGGGAGATAAAAAAGGAAGACATTATAAGTATAAGGTTAGAAAGAAAGAAAGAAAGAAAGAAAGAAAGAAAGAATGAAAGAAAATACGAAGAAAGAGAGAGAGAAAAAAAGGAAGAAATTATAAGAATAAGTTTAGAAAGAAAGAAAGAAAGAAAGAAAGAAAGAGAGAGAGAAAAATTAAGAAAAAGAAAGAAAAAATATAAGAAAAAGGCTAGAAAGAAAGAAAGAAAGAAGAAAGAGAGAGTGAGAAAAAAGAAAGAAATTCTAAGAATGAAGTTAGAAAGAAAGAAAGAAAGAAAGAAAGAAAGAAAGAATGAAAGAAAGAAAGACAAAATTTTTTGCCAAAAAGAGAGTGCTAAAAAATGGAATGCAAGAAAATCATTTTAAAACTCTATACTGGCTTTCTACCCGGTTTATATTAATAGGGTACAGACATCGGGTATATTTACGTGTATTTGGGATGTTTTATACAAAAGGTACAGATTTTGAGAGTCCATTTCTGAGTGCATGAATTTGCACGCTTTTCAGGTTTTCACCAGCAAGCCACAGTTCCGAAAATATATTACTTGTTTTTGCGATTTTGCGTGTCTGCGCATGCGTGTATCACGTGTGCACATTTATTAAATGTTTATGTGCCCATAACCTCTTGTATGCCAGTCTATATTTTGATAATTGGGTAAAAAGAAAAAAAAAATTAAAAGATTGGATAAAATCCGGCAATAAAAGACATTAGTAAATAAATAAACAAACGAATAGATAAATAATTAAATGGATAAGTAAATAAATAAGTATTCTTTATTATTGTTTTTATCTATTTTTATCCTATTTTAATTTTCTTTTTCTTTTTTTTTTCATTTTCTCGAGCGAATGCCTGTGTTGTAGTAGATGAAAGCTATGTCGGTTTCTTTGTTCGTCTTGCTCATCCATTCGATACGTTTTTCCTTGTAAGAAAAGAGACGATGAATTTATTGACAAAATGTTTTAAAGTATTTTTCAAACGTTTCAGTTTCCTCTCTGCCATTCTCCCTGGTCCTATTTTGTTGTTTGATTTTCATTTGGGCGGGTTTTTCTTGGTGGTTGAGGAAAATATGAAGGAATAAATCAAAAGGATACAGAAGAAGTCAAAATAGTTTAAAATGTTATCCCTGTATTAAAAAAAGCAAACAAACAAACAAAGGAAACAAAACAAACAAACGAAACAAAACAAAACAGATAGAATTAAAAAGCAAAAAGAAAACTGAAGGAAGGAAATGGAAAAAAAATCATTGAATGAAATAGGATTGAAAGAAAAAAAGAAAAACTAAAAAGAAAAGAAAGAGAAAGAAACGTAGCCCAGAGGATGAAAGAAATGAAGATACCAAAAAAAAAAAAAAAAAAAAAAAATTAATGGATAAAAAGATTGAATTAAAACAACTCGGGAAAATTATATCTATCAAACCATATGCTATCTATCTATCTATCTATCTATCTATCTCTTTGTGCATCTCTCCCAGTTTTATCTATCTATATACCTATCTATCCCAGTTTGATCTATCTCACCGTGTATCTCTCTCAGTTTGATCTATCTATCTATCTATCTATCTATCTATCTACTGTCTATCACTAAAATTCTAATGTTTGTGCATATATATATATATATATATATATATATGTGTGTGTGTGTGTGTGTGTGTGTATTTACTGTATATATTTAGTAACGACCAACCAAAAACGGGACGTAATAGCAAGATTTTTGCAAGAACGATACACTTAAAATGCTCTTAAAGAATATATCACATTTCAAGAATTTGTTTATGAATTGTAATTATATATATATATATATGTGTGTGTGTGTGTGTGTGTGTGTGTGTGTGTGTGTGTGAGAGAGAGAGAGAGAGAGAGAGAGAGAGAGAGAGAGAGAGAGTGAGATAATGTACAGAGGTGAAAAAATCAATGTCTTCAGAGGTGGATTTTTATTTGTAGAAATACTTGCCAACGTTAAATGATTCGGTTTTTAAACCTTTATCATGGTGTCAATGTCTAAAATAAGGAAATGTTTGATGTTGACAAACAGTTACAGTCGGATTTTTTTCTACTTTTTCCCAGATAGCTATGCAGAAATATACTTACGAGAGGAAACTGGCCCTTCCTGGAATTTGAATTTTATACTAAAACACATTTTACCAGAAAAATAATTCATTTTGTTTTCTTTCTTTCTGAACACGTCCTGTTTTATAAGTGAAACAAATGTACGGATCCTCCTATTTGTATACTGAATGAATACACGCACACACACACACACACACATATATATATAGTCATCCACAGACAGATCTGTTTCGTTCTATCAGAACTCATCAGTGTGGCTAGACATACTAGCTTTCCGTAACTGGGATCGAAACCCGGTTGACTCAAACGCCAATTCAAGATTCTACCCCTCAGCCACGAGAAACCAGTAGCAGCGAAGTAAATTTTAAACGGTTATGAATCACAATTACTATTGTTTACATACATCCGCTTAACAGCTACCGAGACCTCAATTCATATATGAAGAGCCTTGCATAAACGCTAATGGCAACGCGATTACTTCATTCGCTAGAGAACTCAACACTACGGGGGTAGGGGAGTATATATATATATATATATATATATAAAATTATCCGTCTAACGTAAAGTTAGGTAGGTTTTGACCCCATCTTAAAGCGTCCAACGTGTATAGCCACACTGAAGAGTCGTGATACGACGAAACAGACTCTGTCTGGATAACAGTATATAAGCTCTCCTCCCCGGTCGAGTACTCTATCAAAGAACTTAACTGCGACCACCCGCGTAATGCAGAAGTTCACCTAACGAGTTGATCACTCCGGCAACCAATAGCGTAAAATGTAAACAAACAAAAGTTAATATAGAATGCTTTAAATTCATGCACTGACGTTAGCTGAGCGATAAGTTATCGGTCTAACGTAAAGTTGGGTGGGTTTCGATCCCAGCTTGAAGCGCCCGGCATGTCTAGCCACACTGAAGAATTGTGATACAACAAAAGAATCTGTCTGAGGATGACAATATATATATATATATATATATATATAGTTAAGTAAAGTTGGCGTCTGTTGTCTAGAGCAACCAGGAGGCTCCCTTTTCAATAGCTACTACACCGAGGTTTAGGAGAGGCCGCAACTCTTTTCCCAGGATTGTTCCACTTTACCCTTTATAACTACCTTATATTGCTGAGTGTTAAGCAAGGAGGTATCAAGTACCATTTTTAAAGTATTTGGTAAGACGCGACATGGGATTAAACCAAGGTCTCGATGAGCATTGGCGAACACTCTGCCCACTTGGTTATTGAGTAGGCATAATGGTTAGAGCGTTCGCCAATGACTCGTGAGACCTGGGTTCAATCAGAATCTCTACAGTTTTATCATTCAGACATAAATAATTTTGTTAATTGATAGCAGAAAAGCATAGATTTAAAAGGGGTCATCTACTAATTGATATCAGAATTGCGTAGATGTACAGGGGTCGTATTTGGACAGTTTAAAATAATGTTTAAATTCATTTATCTAAGAATTAAAGTTTTATCAAAAATAGGACATTTTTTTTGCGAACAAGCAAATTGGAAGGAAATGAAGAAGAATTATTTTAGGGAAGAAAAGGAAAAGAAAAAAAAGGAAAATAAAAAGGAAAATAAGTAAAAAGAAAAAAAGAAGGAATATGAAAAGGAAATATAAAGACAAAAAAAAAGATAGAAGAGAATGTAGAAAGAGGTAAAGAGAAAGTAATGAGAAAGAAAGAAAGAAAGAAATAAAGAAAGAAAGAAAGAAAAGGAAGATATGTGAGAATGTAGGAAAATATAAAGAGAGAGTGATAGAAAACGAAGAAAGAAAGAAAGAAAGAAAGAAAGGGAAGATATATGAGAAAGTAGGAGAAAAAAGAGAGTAATTGAAAACGAAGACTGAAAAGAAAGAAAGAAAGAAAGAAAGAAAGAAAGAAAGAAAGAAAGAAAGGGAAGATATATGAGAAAGTAGGAGAAAAAAAGAGAGTAATTGAAAACGAAGACTGAAAAGAAAAGAAGAAAGAAAGAAAGAAAGAAAGAAAGAAAGGGAAGATATATGAGAAAGTAGGAGAAAAAAAGAAAGTAAATGAAAACGAAGACTGAAAAGAAAAGAAGAAAGAAAGAAAGAAAGAAAGAAAGAAAGAAAAGGAAGATATGTGAGAAAGTAGGAAAATATAAAGAGAGAGTGATAGAAAACGAAGAAAGAAAGAAAGAAAGAAAGAAAGAAAGGGAAGATGTATGAGAAAGTAGGAGAAAAAAAGAGAGTAATTGAAAACGAAGACTGAAAAGAAAAGAAGAAAGAAAGAAAGAAAGAAAGAAAGAAAGGGAAGATATATGAGAAAGTAGGAGAAAAAAAGAGAGTAATTGAAAACGAAGACTGAAAAGAAAAGAAGAAAGAAAGAAAGAAAGAAAGAAAGAAAGGGAAGATATATGAGAAAGTAGGAGAAAAAAAGAGAGTAAATGAAAACGAAGACTGAAAAGAAAAGAAGAAAGAAAGAAAGAAAGAAAGAAAGAAAGAAAAGGAAGATATGTGAGAAAGTAGGAAAATATAAAGAGAGAGTGATAGAAAACGAAGAAAGAAAGAAAGAAAGAAAGAAAGGGAAGATGTATGAGAAAGTAGGAGAAAAAAGAGAGTAATTGAAAACGAAGACTGAAAAGAAAGAAAGAAAGAAAGAAAGAAGGAAAGAAAGAAAGAAAGAAAGGGAAGATATATGAGAAAGTAGGAGAAAAAAGAGAGTAATTGAAAACGAAGACTGAAAAGAAAGAAAGAAAGAAAGAAAGAAAGAAAGAAAGAAAAATAAGATTAAGTAAAAACCAAAATAGATTTTTTTCTGGAAAAGAAAAATTAGCATTTGTTTGACGGACATTATTGTAAATAGCCAACTAACAGACATGTGTTTAAAGTGACTGTTTTTCTTTCGGCTTCCTCTTATCCAGTCACAAAAAGACTATCACTACCACTTTCATAATATTCATAGCACGAACAAGAAGCGTCGTTACGTAAATCTATCGCCAAGCTTGGTGGCTTTCTTTCACAACTCCCGTCATTTAATCCGTCTCTGCTATTGCGACGTGTCAGTCCACGTTTGATCAGCTGTCCCGCTACCGATATTCGGTCCGTAGGAAAGTGCTGTATTAGTACGGGCTTGGAAGTTGTCTGTTTACTCTGTGACGCGGCTCGAGGCAAGAGTCCATACTTCGGGGTGCTGACGCGACTTTTAGTTTTAGGCCATATTCATGCTTTTTTGAAATGTTCTCTGCCTCGGGTATATTATTTTTTTTTCAATTGATATCGTGAAAATATGCCGAATGCAGCGTTAGCCATGAGCATTTTTGAAAGTTTAGTAGTTCAAAAACAACAAGCAAATCATGCACTGATTTCTGCAAGTTTTTTTTAATGTGATTTTAATTCCCGCATTTGCATATAAAAGTAAAGTTGGCGACCGTAGTCGAGGGCGACCCGGAGGCTCCCTTTTCAATAGCTACTACGCTGAGGTGTAGGAGAGGGCGCTATTTCTTTTCCCTGGTTTGCTCCACTACACTTGATACGTGCCTTATAATGCTGAGTGTTGTAATAAATATCGTTGTAGGAAATGGACACGACAAAACGAGTTCAAATCCTGGACGAGACTGATTGCATTTCACATAGCACTTATACCCTTTGGAAATGTATGAATCCAATTATTCTCCGTCCAGCTATGGGTAAATAGTAGGGCTGACTGAGTTTTTCAGCCTTGGTGAGGCAACTAGTCTAGGAGAAGGAATACTCTGAATTCAAACCTGTTAAACTCCGCTTAAAAATGACCTTATGTCATATCCTGTCCGAGATGAGGGGTAAAAAGGAGGTGCCCGTGGTGTAATGGTTATCGACGTAGGACATGGACACGGCGACACGAGTACAAATCCTAGATGTGACTGATTGCATTTCACATAGCACTAATACCCTTGGGAAAGGTATGAATCCAATTATTCTCCCTCCCGCTATGGGTAAATAGTAGGGCAGACTAGGTTCTTTAGCCTTGGTGAGGCAACTAGTCTAGGAGAAGGAATACTCTGAATTCAAACCTGTTAAACTACGCTTAAAAATTGACCTTGTGTCATATCCTGCCCGAGCGGAGGGGTTGGGTAAATATAATAATGCTGAGTGTTAAGCAAAGAGGTATCAAGTGCCATTTTTTTAGTCTTGACTCGACCTGGGACCGAAACCCGATTTATCATCATTTCATGCATCATACAATGGCAAAGACTTTCAGCATGATAAGGGAATAGTCTGAAAAATTCACAGGTTAAAAAATACGTATAATAGCGCCATATCAGCTATTGATGACTTTTATGTGCTATAAGATCCAAAAACTACTACACTGATAGAAGACGTGTGTGGACTATAAAAAAAATAAGCCTCATTTGGTCACATTCCATGAGAATATCTGGTTCAGCTTATGAACCTTTCAGATAATTCTTGTGGCTACTGTCCTTGAGTACGTACCTATTTTTGCTGTAGAAATTCGGCCTCGTCTTTATGGGTGTTGCTGGTTTGGTTTGGTTTGTTTTATTGGGTTTTATGGCATATCAACCTTTGTAGGTTATTTAACGCCAAATCTATTTTCATGTAAATAATCAGTTCTATTTTTTAAAAATTCATTTTAGCATGAGTACACATTTTAATTGTCAAAAACATTTCTATTTCAAACTATTCAAGCAGTTATACAGAACAATTCAGTTTACTGAAAGTACAGTTTCAAGGTCAAAAATAGTTCAATTTAAAACAATTCAGTTTAGCAAAAGCACACAGTTTAAATGTAAGTACAATTTAATTGTAAAAAAACATTTCTATTTCGAGATATTCAGTTTAGTCAAGAAATTCTACTTCAGCTAATTCAGTTGAGTAAAAGTACAGACTTTGTTTACACACAGTTACATGTCAGAACAGTTCTATGTTAAATAATTTAGTTTGGTGTAAATACAGTTTCAATGTCAAAAAACAGTTCTATTTGAAATAATACAGTTTAGCACAAGCACGCAGTTCAAATGTAAGCACGGTTTAAATGTCAAAAAACATTTCTATTTCAAGATATTCAGTTTAGCATTAGTATGTCGTTAGTTCTATATAACCCATAGATAGGGTCCTATCTGGTGCCACCACGCCGGGCCAGAGTGGACCTGGGAGCAATGGCAATGAAGAGGTGCTCCGTATTCCCCAAGGCCCCAGCAAACTGGGACCTCACTATCAGACTATTTAGTGTCATACCCAGGACACTCGTTGGGGGGGTCCTACCCTTCTGCAGAGGTGCAGTCAGTGTATTCTACAGCCCCAGCCGACTGGGCAAAAGGATGTTGCAATTTTATTTACTCTTACTGTATTTATATAATTGCCAGTCTCTTAAACCTGATCTCACAACATGATAATGAAAAATTTCGTTGTTATGGTAACATGAACCATTAGTCGAGTAAACACGCATACAAAAAAAAATCATTAGAATAATGGAAGAAAACAAGGAAAGAAATAAGCAAAGAAAGATATAAGCAAAGAAAGATATAAGCAAAGCAAGAATAAGTTATTATTTGCTAAGCAAATAGACTTATAAGCATTAGACTGCTTACGGAATCTGCCATTACTAAATTGAAAAGAAGGAATATGTTGGAAGAGTAGAGAAAATGGAAAAAGAAAATCACTAGCGATTCAGAAAAAGAAGATTGGAGTTTTGAGAGTCTTTGTGAAATAGGACAAAGAAGAAATAAAATTTAGGATATAAAGAGGACAAACAATAAATAAAATTTAGAATATATATATATATATATATATATATATCCTATGCTTGGTGTGTGTGCGTGTGTTAGAAAGACAGAGAGACATACAGATAGACAAAGAGAGATACTTAGTGCCGTTCCATTCATGAATAACTCAAATTTATGATGGCAAATATTACAACATGACGTCTAAAACGCTATTATGAAAGTTGTTTGATATCTCGAAAATTGTTGGTTGTGTTTCATGGCATAACAGCCATTTTGGATAATTTAATGCCAAATCCTGTTTATACATATTGTTATATTCTCATATGCAGAATCATAACGACACAATAATAAAGACGCAGGAAGACTTTGCGTGTGTGAGGGAGTTGGTGACCGAACATAACTGCAATATATTGACCCCCACTCTTATGGCCGTCAGCGTTGTGCCTTTCTCGTTCTCCAGGGCTGCTCAACCGGAAGATCAGGGGCCCAGCTCTCTGTTGGATGATGGCTTTCTTTACTGCATCTTATCGGCAACTTCTCTGGACCCCAATTCAATCAGGAGCCCCGAGGGCCCCTTCGGCCTATCGTGGCTTTCCCTACCACATCTTATCAGCGACTTTTCTCCAACTGCTCTCTCTTTTTGTCTTGACCAAGTTATATAATAGTTCAACGCCAACTCAATCGCCTACTTGATCTTTGGAATGGCATGTTTGATCGTCATCAAGCGGAAATAACTGTCATGCAGTTCACAGGTCACTCTCTTCCGGTGCATCAGTCTATGAGTGTACCATGGGAATTTTAGCTTGTCCCATTTTGTTAGCCAATTTCCGCCCACGCAATTTCCTCTCATAACTGCCATTAGAATGTGTCACTTCCTTCCGGTGCATCACCTTAGAATGGCAAGTTTGGCCGGGTCGAAGGTGAAAATACAACAATATTTTTTAAAAGTGAATTGTGTGCTGGTAACATTTTTAAACGAAAAAGAGTTCATTTGTTTGCACATGGTTAAATGGTTTCAAATACAACCATTTATTGTTTACGTACAGTTAAATGCTTACAAGTATTGCTATCAAGTACTAAAAGTTTTATTTGCACGCAATAAAAGGGTTTCAAGAATCGCTGTGCAATAATATTAGTTCAGTTTAGCATTAATCATGAGTTCCCGCTCAGTTAAATGATTTTAAGTATAGTAAACGATTATCTAGTTCTATTTGACCCTTAGATGAGACACTGAAAAGTACAAGGACTCCGGGTCGGAGTAGACCTGAGAGTAATGGCAATGAAAGAGTATTCCAGATTTTGTAAAGATCCAGGACTGGAGCTTCATTATCAGATGCAACTTAGTGTCACATCATGGACACTAGTTTGTGGTCCATCGGTTGTAGTTGTAGAATACGTCGACAGCATCTCTGCAGGGGAGTAAAGACACCTACCAACGAATGCCTTTGAAATTATCCTAAACCATCTGAGAGTAAGGTTCTAATCATAAAGCTTTAGGGAAATGTTGAGTACCCCTTCATTGCCTTTCCTCCCTGGTTCACTCTGACCCTGAGACGGAGTATCGGATAGGGTCCCATCTCTAGGTCAAATAGAATTGTTTGATCACTTAACTGTGCGCAAAAAAATGACAAATACCAAGTTGAATTGTTTGTGTGACATAGCAATTCTTGGAACGATTTAAATGTGTGCATATGAATAAGTAATGTTAACTAAAAATATAGGTTTTGATGGGTGGTAGGTGGCCGTACAGCTGCTTCTTTATGGGGTGTTGTCTCCAATTATTGAACAGGTCCTGGAGACAACACCCCATAAAGCAGCTGCTGTATGGCCATCTGCCACCCATAAAAACCTATAATTTTAGTTAACATTACTTATTCATGGTTTGTGGGGTGTTGTCTCCAAATATTGAACAAGTCCTGGAGACAACACCCCACAAAGCAGCAGCTGTACGGCCACCTACCACTCATCACCAAAACTATCCAAATTAGACGAACCAGACCTGAAGGACACTGCTAGAGAAGAAGGGACGACCTCATAAGTAATGTACGACTATGGACCCTTTCACATGCCCGACCAAAATCACGGTGACCAGCTCGAACCTACATACAGCTGCACTGTGCGGATACCGGGTGTAGCCCTGAGGACCTGCCGGAAGCAATGGACGATAGGGAGAGGTGGCGAGAAAGGGTCCAGAATACTCGTGCTGATGGTACGACAAGATGATAATGATAGGTTTTGAATTAGAATAATTGAAACCATATAACCGTATGTAAAAATTGATTTATTGGTCTGGCATTGCAAATACCATTTGAGAGAGTGGAAATGAATACAAAGTACAAAATAGAATTATAAATGTTGAATAGAAATACTTGTAAATACGTCAATTTGAGCAAACAAATGATTAATATTAAAGAAAATATTAATTTTAGAAAGCAATACTTACAAACATTTAACTATATGCAAACAAAGGAAATACTTAATTGAGTGGCAAGAAAGTAACTCTGTCTTTTTTTATATTAAAAAAAGCCGAACAAAGTATTCACATATACATCATACGTATATCTATCAAACTGTGTGTAAACAAATAACTAATATTAAATTAAATTGTCTGTGTTACATAGGAATACTTGAAACCATTTAATTGTGTGCAAAAAATGAGGTCTAGCTCGTTTAAGAATAAAGTAAGTTTTTACAAATCATATATATTTAGTATACATGTATAAACAGGATTTGGAAGTAAACAAGCAATAGGGGGTGTCCTCGTGGTGTAATGATTAAAGCAATGGACTGTGGAATCGTAGTAAGCGAGTTTGAACTCCAGTCGCGCTATTACGTTCACTTTTGAGAAAATACCCTTGGAAAAGGTATGAACCCCCTTATCCTCCTAGCTGTGGGTTAAATAGTACCACTACTGTTTTTCCAGAAGAATGGCTTTGGCATTAAATAACCTACAAAGGTCGATATGCCATTAAAAAAAGAAACTAAACCTAAATAAGCAACAAATACTTTCAGGCCAGAAAACCCAACCAACCAACGACAGTTATTGCACTGGGGTGGTCGATCATACCCCTCACCAGAGATGCAGTTGATGAATTCTACAGTCACATCTGATTGGGCTAATTTTGTTTTGGTTTAGTTTGGCTGAGTTTTATGTTATACCAACCATTGTTGGTTATTTAATGTCAAATCCTTTAAAAATATATGATTTGTAAACTGACTTTATTGATACACTTTTAAATGAGCCTAAGCTCATTTTTTTCTCACAGTTAAATAGATTCAAATATTTCAATCTAACACAAATATTTCTATTTACTTTTAAAAATCTGTTTGCACACAGTAAAAAGGTTACAAGTATTGCTATTAAGCACTAATCATTCTTTTCAACATTGCTCGTTCGTTCGCACACAGTTAAATGATCCCAAGTATTGCTATGTATCACTGTCAATTCAATTAAACATCAGTCATTTCTTTACATATAGCTAAATGACCAAACAGCTTTATTTCAAATAATTTATTTCAGCATTAGTCAGAGTTAAATGGTTCCAAATATTGTTGTATAGCCATATCCATCACAAACGTTATAGATATGCAAAAACACAGTTGGCAGACTCAAATACACAGGCGATTCCGTTGTTCACGTACGAACATTTATTAACTTCTTGACTTCTCAGTTCGGTTCTTCGACACGGGGAGAGAGAGACACAATTCTTAATCATTCTATACTAACAAAACTCAAATGCTCGGCACATCTCGTAGTCTTTAAGATCTCTGTCGGTAGAAATCTGCAGAACTCCATGGTCAGACTTCAACTTCTCAACACCATGGTCTTAACTCAACTTCAACTCTCGACATGGCCAAAGTCAACTCCCAACTAGACTGGCCCCAGTCGAGTACCCAACTCGACTGGCCTACAGTAAAACTCAACTGGACTGGCCCCCAGTAAACTACCAACTCGACTCACCAACAGTCGAGTACCCAACTGACGTGTTTATCAAAATACCCAAATTCTCAGCCCAGCGCTTCCGGGCATGACGTCATTCACACTCCAGTCCCATTTCCCCTCAGTGGTTTATTATGACAATTGTGATTATCATATCCTCTGCGCACGAGCGTAAACTGTACCCAATGTCTGTGCACCTGAAATTAGAGCCGAATAGTTCAAAGCCGAACCAAACTGAATGATAAAACATAATTAACGAAAAATGATTAATATAAAAAAATCATTCCGTAATTATATAACAATATTGCTAGATATCACAATTAATTCGATTAAACATCAGCCATGACATTACACATAGTTAAATGATCAAATAGTTATAATTTACTTATCTTTTTGCATAGATGAGGCACGAGGCCATATGAATGGAGCACCCAATTAAAATGATCAAATAGTGTTGGGTATCACCTACCTTTTTCCCCACTATGAACTAGTCCATCTGCCATATATAGCAGTAGCTACTAATACCAGGGCAGACTAGAAGGTGAAGAGCAGCTTCTTATAGGAATAGTATTAGAGCGTTGGAGACTGGAGATCGTACTAGATCACCTTACTTGCTACCGTAATAACGGAAGCCAATACTATCGTTGGACTATATCTTTATTCTGTATTCACTAATCCTATGTTCTTGTCTACTAATAGTCTCTCTATTGTATATACTTTTTCTTGAGAATATATCTCTATTTCCTCTCATATCGTGGTTTGTCCTTTATTTAATATTACAAGCGTTCACTAACCAGAACGCAACAAATAGTTCTATTTTAAACTATTTAATTTAGCAGAAGTCATTTGCTTGCCCTTAGTTTAAATGCCAAACCATTCTACATGAACCAACGATAGAATCCAATCAAGTGCTACCACTCCGGGTGAAGTGGAGCTGGGAGCAATAGCAATGAAGGGGTACTCAGCATTACCCAAAGCTCCAGCATTACTGAAACCTCACCATCAAATTGTTTAGTGTCTAATCCAGACCACTCGTTGGGCGTGGATTACCCATCTATAGAAATGCATTCGCCTTATTCTGCTGCTCCTGCCGACTGATGTGGAGGGGTCTTAGCCCTCTGCAGGGATGCAATGTATTCTACAGCTCCAACCAACTGGGCTAATCTTGAATATAGCTTTGATGATATTATATCAGCTTGGAATGAGATCCAACTTTAATAATTTGAATGTAGAAACAATAAAAAATTCCCCGAAAAAAACAATTAACTGACATTGTGCTTCCCTCAGAAATAAAAATACGAATTACAAACTTCTCAAGTTATCACTTTAAAATTAATTCTCTCTCATCTTAGAGAATTAACGAATAGTAAGGTCAGAAGGAAATAGGAGAGTAAATATATCTACAAGTTCATTCAACTTTTATCGTTGAGTTCGAACGAAAGTACAGCTATCAAAAAAACAAAAAACAAAACAGAAATTCAAATAAATATTTGATTTAGTTTGGTCGGATTTTATGGCATATCAACCATTATAGGTTATTCAATGCCAAATCCTCTTTGGACATATATATTAGATATATCAGAATTTGTTGGGTTGGGTTTCATAGCATATCAACCATTGTAAGTTATTTAATGTCAAATCTTCTTTAAACAGATATATTAAATATATAAAATTTAGTTTGGTTGGGTTTTATGGCAGAACAAACATTTTAGGTTATTCAATGCCAAATCCTCTTTAAACGTAAATATTAAATATATAGGATTTAGTTTGGTTGGTTTTTATGGCATATCAAACATTGTAGTTTATTTAATGCCAAATCCTCTTAAACAGATATATTAAATATATAGGATTTAGTTTGGTTGTTTTTTTTTCTTTTGGCATATCAACCATTGTAAGTTATTTAATGCCAAATCCTCTTTAAACTGATATATTAAATATGTAGAATTTAGTTAAGTAGGGTTTTATGGCATATCAAATATTGTAGGTTATTTAATGCCAAATCCTCTTTAAACAGATATATTGAATCTGTAGAATTTAGTTTGGTTGGGTTTCATGGCAGATCAAATATTGAAGATTATATAATGCTAAATCCTCTTTAAACAGATATAAGGAATATATAGGATTTAGTTTGGTTGTTTTTTCTTTTCTTTTGGCATATCAAATATTATCAGTTATTTGATACTAAATTCTGTTTATACTTTTGTATGAAATATATGATTTGTAATCACTTTTTATATATAACACTCTTAAACGAGCCTGAAATCTTTTTTGCACACCGTTGCATGCTTTCAAGTATTGCTATATGACAGTCACATCTAAACATCGGTCACTTGTTTGCACACATCTTTTTCTATTTGACTTATAGATAGTATCCTATCAGGTGCTACCACTCTTGGTAAGAGTGGACCTGGGAGTGAAGACAATAGAGGGGTACTCAGCATTCAACAAATCTCCACGACTGGAACCTCGCCATCAGACTATTTAATGACATATCCAGGAAAATTGTTGGTTGGGATCTTATCTAACTGCAGTGATGCAGTCAGTGTATTCTACAGCTGTTCAGTAAAAGAAAAAAAAATACAGTGATTTAAGAAAGACAGAAATCTGTGATAAAAAGTGACTATTAAGTCAACTAAATTACGCTCAGAGAAGAAAATGTACTGCCGAAGTTAGTACTCAGAGAAGTGAGGTACTATTTACCCAACCCCTCCGTTCGGGCAGGATATGACACAAGGTCAATTTTGAAGCGGAGTTTAACAGGTTTGAATTCACAGTTTTCCTTCTCCTAGACTAGTTGCCTCACCCTGGCTGAAGAACCTAGTCTGTCCTACTATTTACCCATAGCTGGAGGGATAATATTTTGGATTCATACCTTTCCCAAGGGTATTAGTGCTATGTGAAATGCAATCAGTCTCGTCCAGGATTTGAACTCGTGTCGCCGTGTTCATTTCCTACGACGATAACGACTACACCATGGGCACCTCCTCAGAGAAGTGAGGTACTTATCCAACTTCCCATCGGGTAGAGTTTTACACAAAGTCATTTTAAGGAGGGGATCAATGCGTGAATCGACAATCAGGCACTGCAAAAATGGTTAATCTCGCCGGCATTTCTTTATTAGGTTGCCTTAAGCGCCAAGCGATGAACACAATCATGCTAAGGTGGTATTGCCTGGTGGAGGTGGCTCCTTGGGACCAGGGGTTTAGTTTTTCCACTCACTAAGCCAAAAGGCTCGGTGCCAAAGAGAAGCGAACTTTGTTATTAACATACAATATAATCTCGGCAAGAGTGATGCACCTGTGTTATATATTGAACCTCGACCGAGTCGTCAGTCAAGAGATGCACCTGTGTAAATAAGCGGAAGTAGGTGGACGTTAAAGAATAATATAACCAGGCGAAAAGACGGTTCGAGCCAGTTGGAGTCAGTCGGAGACAGGATGCCAGCGAAGTGAGACCCAGCTGCAGACAGAGGGCTTTTGGCCCTCAGTGACCCAAGGTTGAGCAACCCCAGCCAAGATAAGGAAGAAGTGCAGCTATGGTCGCGAGGTGAACTTGAGTCAATATAGCAGTGTGTCCTCGTCTCCACCTCATCTCTCACACACAAGAACCATCACCCTTTCTTTTGGCAGGTGCCCGTGGTGTAGTCGTTATCGTCGTAGGAAATGGACACGACGACACGAGTTCAAATCCTGAATGAGACTGATTGCATTTCACATAGCACAAATACCCTTAGGAAAGGTATGAATCCAATTATTCTCCCTCCAGCTATGGGTAAATAGTAGGACAGACTAGGTTCTTCAGCCTTGGTTAGGCAACTAGTCTAGGAGAAGGAAAACTCTGAATTCAAACCTGCTAAACTCCGCTTAAAAATGGACCTTGTGTCATATCCTGCCCGAGCGGAGGGGGTTGGTAAATACTATCACCCTTTCTAGAATAATGTGTGAGAGATTATATTTTTATAAAGAAGTGTATTCGTTCGTTCATTGAAGTTCGTATATTATGTTTGATTATGTTTCTGCTTATATTTGTATTATGGCTATACAACACCTGCACTTTAAATTCTCCCCTGAAATATGACTTTATTCGCATATTTCATTAGGCCAATCGGGTGGGGTTGTAGAATACATCAATTACATCAAGACTCCACTCAACGAGTATCCTGGATATGACAGGAAACAATCTGATGATGGGGTTCCTGTAATGCTGGACCTTTAGAGAATGCTGAGTATCCCTTCATTGCCATCGCTCCCAGGTGACTCTGACCTGGAGTGGTAACACCTGATAGGGTCCTATCTAAGGGCCAATTTTAAACTGCGTACATATGCTAAACAGGATTGCTCGAAATAGAACTGTTTTGACATTTAAACTACGTACTTATGCTATACTAAGTCATTTGAAATGGAACTGTTTTTTTTACGCTAAACTGAATTGTTTGAATTAGAACTGTTTTAACAAAACTATACTTCTTCAAAGCCGAATCTTTTGAATTAGAACTGTTTGACTAAAAAGAATAGCATGAAATAGAAAGGTTTTTGACAATTAAACTGTGTACTTGAGCAGGGCTGAATTGTTTGAAATAGAACCATGTTTTTGTATAAAAATGGATTTGGCATTAAATAACCAACAAAAGTTGATATGCCATAAAACCCAAACAAACAAAAATATTTCATTTTTAATCGCAAATAGGAAGTAGCTCCGACAACTGATTCTGATGGAGAATGAGAAGATTTTATCCTGAAAACATAGTTCGATTATAAGGTTGGGTTTAATGACTATTTATGCAATGAGCTGAAAATGGTTGATTTCATGCGAAACATGATATATAATAAATTCAATATATATATATATATATAGTACAATTAAATGGAGACTCAAACTCGGTTAAGCCGTCATAATAAATTTATTTCGGCGGAGAATATTGTTGGTATATTCTCCGTCTCGTCAGATGACTCTTTTGCATGCTCTGTATTGTCCCAGAGATGCGAATGAGGAGTTACAGTTCGTATTCAGAAGATAAATAAGGAAAATTAAAGAAATTAAAAAATAAATAAAAAATCAGAAAATAAGTTATATATATATATATTTTTTTTCATCCATATAAAGACTGTTTCCTGATATCACAACTCATCAGTGTGGCGAGACACGCAAGATGCTTCAAGCTAGGATCGAAACCCGACTGACATAAAGTCAGCCGGATATCTTACTGCAGATCCACCAGCGTAAGCGAAGCGATTATACGTACAAATGTTTTGGTAAGTAGAAAAAAGTCAGTAAAGTTGTTGACCTTCGTCGAGAGTAACCCGAAGTCTCCCTTTTCAATAGCTACTACACCGAGGTGTAGGGGAGGGCACTACTCCATTTACCGTTGATGCTTAACTTATAATGCTGAGTGTTAAACAAGGCGGCATCAGGTACTATTTTTGAGTCTTTGATATGACTCGACCTGAAATTGAATTTCGGTCTCCTGGACCATTGGCGAACACTCTACTCATTATACCAATGGCCCGGTTGTTTTACCATATATCAACGCTTTCGGCGTATTTTTTGCCAAATTCCATTTTTATTTATTTATGATCAAGAAGTGAATAGTTTGAAGACAACTTTATTTTTAAACAAGTTGTTAAAGCTCACTTGTGTTCATAAAGTTAGATAATTACCCAAATTCCTATCAAGCACTGTTAATTCTACTTGATATTAATCACTTGTTTATACATAGTTTATAACACTATTTTCTGGGTCCGGTCACGAAATGTAATACTTTCGCTTGGTCCGATTACGGTACCAATGCCGATATCAGCGCCAAATGTAATACCGTAGTTCACAACAACATTTGTGATACCAAATGTAATAATAAGTTACAGAGTTATAATAATTATTCATGTTGCCCAGTCAGCTGGGGTACCTCTGCAGAGGGGTAAGACCCCCTGCCAATGAGTGTCTTGGATATGACACAAAACAATTTGATGATGAGGTTCCTGTGATGCTGGGACTTTGGGAAATGTGGAGCACCCCTTCATTGCCATTGCTCCCAGGTCCACTCTGGCCTGGATTGGTAGCACCTGATAGGGCCCTATCTATGGGTTAAATAGAACTAACTGCATACTTATGCTAAACTGAATTGTTTGATTTAGAACTGTTTGACTAAACTGAATAGCTTGAAATAGAAATGTTTTTGATAATTAAACTGTACTTACATTTAAACTACTTGCTTATGCTGAACGGAAAGGTTTGAAATGGAACTGTTTTTGACATTGCGTACTTACAGTAGACTGAATTGTTCAATATAGAACTGTTTTTGACATTTAACTATGTGTAAACAAAATCTGTACTTTTACTAAACTGAATTAGCTGAATCTGAACAGTTTAAATAAACTGAATAGCTTGAAATAGAAATTTTTTGCCATAAACTGTGTACTCATACTAAACTGAATTGTTTGAAATAAAACTAACTATTTGCATAAAAACGGATTTGGCGTTAAATAACATCTAAAGGTTGATATGCCATAAAAACATAAACAGCTTAATTATGATGATGGTCTTATCCTGGTAATGGCGCCAAATACATTTACAGGTAGTTTGTTTATGAATCCACTCTGTGCCAACGCTGTGATTGATAGATCAAGAATGATACAATTCATCCAGAACTTCTTATGAGATGACTGACCAATTTTTAGGATTTCAGGTTTAAATGAACAGCTACAGCAGCAATTCGAATACACCCTACTAAAGCCTGATTGTCATAGCTGGTGAATTTCAAAAATGCAATCTAACACTTAAGAAGAACGATATGCAATAAATTTGTGTTTTAAACTTGGATAAATTGTCACAAAAACGTATGGAATGCTTCAGACTGCTTTTCGATCATCTTGCATAAATCGAGCATCAGTTTTTGAGTGGCATAAGTGATTCAAGGAAGCCAGGGAGTCTGTGAGGGATGATGAGAGGTGTGGAAGGAGTAAGGAAGTCAATACACCACAGTTGATTGGCCAAAGGGTTAGGGGTAGGGTTACTATGTTGAGGTTTTAAGGGAGTTCAGGAAGAGATTCCGCCGGAAGAGGCCAGCACTCTTCAAATCGGCTCAGTGGTATTTCCACCAGGACAATGCACCAGTCCATAACTCCATCCATGTCACAGACTATTTGAGCAAGATGGGCATCCAGACAGTTCCTCGGCCTCCCTATAGCCCAGACCTTGCTCCTTGTGACCTTTGCTTATTCCCTAAGCTGTCGTTATGAGACAATTGAGATGAAAGACGCTGTGATGAAGGTCATAGACACGCTGCCACAAGAGGACTTTAATGGGGCCTTCCAGAAGGTGATTCGTTGGAACAAAGTTGCCTGGCTGTTGGCAACTCAAAGACAAGAAGAACTCTTCGTCAACAATTAACGATCATTCAAGAGAGAGAGAGAGAGAGAGAGAGAGAGAGAGAGAGAGAGAGAGAGCGAATCTCTGAGGGTCTATGAACAGAGACACAAAGAGACGCCCCCAATCCGACCGAAGTTTAAATCCAATCGACAACGTTTTTCAATGTTAACTTGTAACTGTCAACTGACAACTTTTTCAAAATTTGCTAATTTTTATATATCTAAATTCAGGATATCGTTCGTGTGATGTCATCTCATTAAGTTATAACGTCATCTCACACGGATCACCAATTTTTACCCTGTTTTTATTCCCTCAACCCAACTTGGGACAAGACATGAATCAATTGGTCTTACATTTGGTCTTCTTGTCCTGGTCGCTGGTGCACTCGCTTGATTTTTCCAATTTGACTTACATTTCTGCTCAAAGATTTTCGCTCACTTAACAGCTAACTGAAAAACTCACGGCCCTACCAAACTAGACAATTGAAATAATTAATACAATCAACCATCACCATAATTAGTTCATAAGTTGAACGGTTTCAAATATTTAGATTTAACACTTGCACTTCAATTAAGTATTTATCATTTGTTTGTACCCATTTAATGCTTTCAACACTAATAATTTTTGTCAATACTATTCCTTTACTTTAATTATTAAAATTCAACGCTAATAATTCAAGTCAACAATATTTATTTATTTGACCAAGTTAAATTGTTTCAAGTATTGTTTTCTAATACCAATAATTCAATTTAATATCATTCATTTATTTGCTCACAGTTAAATGGTTTCAAGTATTGCTATTCAACCCTAATAATTCTAGTTAACATTATTCATTTGTTTGCACATAGTTAAATGGTTTCCAGTAATGTCATTTACCATTAATAATTCAAATTGTAGCCAGTTGAATGGTTGCAAGTATTACTATTCAAGCCTGATAATTCTGGTCTACATAATCCTCTTTATTTTGAGACAGTTAAATGTTGCCTGGCATTGATTTCTCATACCAATATTTCAATTTAATATCAGTCATTTGTTTGCATGCATTTCAATACTTTTCATAAACATTATTCCATTGTATGCACACAGTTAAATAGTTTCAAGTTTGTTGAATGATTAAATTGTCCTATATGATCTATATTTGAAAACCTAACAGATACTTCCATTCCAAATCAGAGTAAACCTGGGAGTAATAATAATGAAGGGGTGCTCCGCGTTCGGCACATTTCCAGTGCTAGAGTTTCAACATCAGATTATATATATATATATATATATATATATATAATCTGATATTGAAAATGGTATTATATATATATTATACCATTTTATATATAAATAGATAGTACAGTCGTAAGTGTGATCGACTGGCAACCCAGAAATGTGTCTACTTTTCTTTTAATTCCTAAGCCTTATCACAAAGATCTATTTTTCTGTCATAACAATTGAATTGACCTTTGGTTTTCGTGCGAATTAATGAATAAATAAACGTCATAAAAACGAAGAGGAATAAAGACCTTATGGACAAACGAAGAAAAGAATTTGGGGATAGAGAATAAAAGAATTAATGAATAAAAGAACAAAAGAACGCGGGAATGAAAACATTAAGGCGGACGAGAGAAAGGTAAGCAAAAATTGCATTTTTGACGTCAAGAAAACAAAAAAGTTGTGAAAACAAAAGCAGACGATTGTGTGTGTGTGTGTGTGTGTGTGTGTGTGAGAGAGAGAGAGAGGATATTGTTTTTGATTGTTCGTAAATTGCATCCAAAGTAGAGTTTTTTGGGGGTTTTGTTTAGCCTAGCTCATTTGATAGGAAAACGGTATTTATATGGGAGTATATATTTTTCAAACGTTTTACTGACACACTGATTAAACTAAGTACATATATAAATACACACATATATATATATATACACATCATCATCATCATCATCATGTCGTGCCGCTAGCACGGATATCCCTGACCCTCTCTTGCCACTTCTCCCAATCGTTCATCGCAGTTCTTCACGGTTACATCCCGTATCCTCACATAGCTGCTGTATGTATGTTAGAGCTGGTCGTCCTGCTCTTGCTTGGCCATATGTAGGGGTCCATATGAGTACATCACTTATGAGCTCGTCCTTGCTTCTCCAGCAGTGTCCTGCATGTCTGATTCGTCTAACTTGGATATTTTTCGTGATAGGAGGTAGGTGGCCGTATAGATTGTGCCTTGTAGGGTGTTGCCGCCAGGACTTGTTCAATATTGCTCGCAGCATCCTTGAGTAATCCTATTTACCAACCCCTCCGCTCGGGCAGGATATGACACAAGGTCAATTTTTAAGCGGAGTTTAACAGGTTTGAATTCAGAGTTTTCCTTCTCTTAGACTAGTTGCCTCACCAAGGCTGCCCTACTATTTACCCATAGCTGGAGAGAGAAATAATTGGATTCATACCTTTCCCAAGGGTATTAGTGCTATGTGAAATGCAATCAGTCTCATCGAGGATTTGAACTCGTGTCACTGTGTCCATTTCCTATGACGATAACCGTTACCCCACGGGCACCTCCAGCATTTTTGTGTAATTGCCGTCTAGCTTCTTCTCCAGCCGTTTTGTTAGCGTCCAAGTAGTGCATCCAGATAGCAGTATCAACACGACCGCTGCCTGGAAGAAACTACTCCAAGGTATATCTGATCCAGAGTGGTAGTACCTGTTAGGATTTCGCGAATGGGTCATAGAGATCTGTTGAAAAATTATTTGAATTTGGTAGTGCTGTGTGCAACAAAAAAATTATAATCTCGGCAGAAATAATTCTCATCCTGTATTTGTGCAGATTATACACCGACTTATAAACATTACTATTTTATTATTCTTAATTCAATTGTTAATATTCTAAAAACAAAAGTTTTCTTTGTCGTCTAACTGCATAATAGATTGGTGATATCTATTATCGACAAATAATTTTAAATTTGAAAATGTTTCTTTCTGTTAAACGCTTCGTAAAATACCGTCGGGTTTGAGATCAAATGAAGGCACAGCTCTCAGTGGGTTACATGATCCTCTAATGTTTAGAAGCTACAAATCAGCATCAGTTGTCGAGCCGCCTTCGAATGGAGCGGTTGGCTGTTCTACCTATACTTGCAAATTTCCCGTAAACTTGCGTTGGCTGAAGAAATGGCTGTCATCGAAGAAATTAAAAAAAAAACGATTGGTACATAAATAGCATTCACGTTAATTGTTATCCCAGCAATAATAAAAATTACGAAGTTTGGTTTTGTAACAACAAACGAGGCAAACAAGATTCGACATTAAGAAGAAAACAGACAAAAACAATGATGGCAGCCGACAGAACACGAGAGACAAATTACAAAAGAACAAGGGAATTTCCACAGAATAACCAATTAGACGATCCAAGATAAAAGGTTGGTTGGTTGTTTTTTTGGGTTATGGCATATCAACCCCTGTGGGTTATTTAATGCCAAATCCATTTTACGTAATTACTTTGATCGCGAAAAATTCAGTTTTGCATGAGTACACAGTTTATTTGTGAAAAACATTTCCATTTAAAGCTATTCAGTTTAATCAAACAGTTCTAATTCAGTTAATTCAGTTTAGTAAAAGTACAGATTTTGTTTACACATAGTTAAATGTCAAAAACAGTTCTATATTGAACAATTCAGTCTACTGTAAGTACGCAATGTCAAAAACAGTTCCATTTCAAACCTTTCCGTTCAGCATAAGCAAGTAGTTTAAATGTAAGTACAGTTTAATTATCAAAAACATTTCTATTTCAAGCTATTCAGTTTAGTCAAACAGTTCTAAATCAAACAATTCAGTTTAGCATAAGTATGCAGTTAGTTCTATTTAACCCATAGATAGGGCCCTATCAGGTGCTATCAATCCAGGCCAGAGTGGACCTGGGAGCAATGGGATCTTGTTTATACACAGTTAAATTTCAAAACAGTTCTATATTAAACAATTCAATTTAGCATAAGAAGAGTTTCAATGTCAAAAACCATTTCATTTCAGACAGTTCAGTTTAGCATAAGCATGCAGTTTAATTTTAAGTAGACAATTGCAGTGTCAAAACATTTCTATTTCAAGCTATTCAGTTTAGTCAAACAATTCAGTTTAGCATAAGTATGCAGCTAGTTTTATTAAACCCACAGATTGGGCCCTTTCAGGTGCTACCACTCCGGGACAGAGGGGACCTGGAAGTAATGGCAACGAAGGGTTGTTCCACATTCCCCAAAATCAAACCCACACACACATACATACATACATACATACATACATATATATATATATAGGATTTGCCATTAAATAACCCACTAGGGTTGATATTCCTTTAAACGAATAAACATTACAATGACGAAGGAATCTTTTGTTCTACATATTGTACCCGTTTATAGAACAATTATCAGCAACCGATGTGCGTCCAATGTTTGTCTTTATTACAAGTCCCATGCATGCAGTCTTGTACTAAATGTGGCTGTAGAATACACCGATTGCACCTCTGCTGAGGAGTGAGACTACCCCCAAATGAGTGTCCTGGATATGACACTAAACAATCTGATGGTGAGGTTTCAGTGATGCTGGGGGTTTGGTGAATGCGGAGCACCCCTTCATTGCCATCGCTCCCAGGATCACTCTGGCCCGGAATGGTAGCACCTGATAAAACTCAATCTATGGGTTAAATAGAACTAAAGTTCATACTAAACTAAACTGTTTGAATTAGAACTTCTTGACTAAACTGAATAGCTTGAAATAGAACTGTTTGACTGAACTGAATAGCTTGAAATAGAAATGTTTTTGACAATTAAACTGAGTACTTACATTTATACTGCGTACTTATGCTAAACTGAATTGTTTGAAATAGAACTGTTTTTGACATTGACACTCTACTTACACTAAACTAAATTGTTTAATATAGAACAGTTTTTGATATTTAACTATGTGTTTACAGAATCTGTACTTATACTAAACTGAATTAGTTGAATTAGAACTGTTTGATTAGACTGAATAACTAGATATAGAAATGTTTTTGACAGTGAAACTGTGTACTCATTCTAAACTGATTTTTGTTAAATAGAACTATTTGCATAAAAATGGATTTGGCGTTAAATAACCAACAAAAGTTGATATGCCATAAAACCCAACCAACAAACCAACCAACCAACCGACCAGCCATTTATAGCGTAATAAAGGGGGTTAAAATTTGGGATTAAATCTTGTTTAATTGCTGTCCTTACAGTTAACTCAAGGACTTTCAATTCATTAGCGTGTTTTCTTATTGACATGGAGGGATCCTTCTTAATTGCTGTAGTGAGTGCTGTTAAAAGGCCTTCTTTTCGTTTTTTTTTTGTTTTTTTGTTTGTTCGCTCCTCCACTCGTCGTTTTCCTTAAAAATCTTTTTTTTTTTTAATTTTTTTCTTTGCTTTGTGTACGGTGGACAAAGAAACTTTGCCTTGGATTCGGCGTTTAGCAAATCATAGATTTTTTGTCATTTCTTTTCCTACTCACTCATATTTGACTGAATTTTAATTAAAAAAAGTGCTTGAATAATAGAGCTAATTATTAAAATTTAGATTTATTTGGATTTTTTTTAAAAAATTGAACAAATCAAACTCAAAAAAAAGTTTTAGAATTATTCTCTATTTTGCTTCTTGACCCTGTATGTTTTTACCTAACCTAAGGGCAGGAAATGACCTAAGGTCAATTTTAAAGTGCAGTTGTAATTCTGCTTTTACTTCTGATCAAACGCACCTTAACCTTCTGCACAAAAAGTTTTTGGTTACTTTTGCGGCGTGGTGATCCAGTTCGAACTCGAATGTACAAGTTTCAAATCCCGCAATGACTACCATAAAACTCTGAATCTCTGTGGTTCCCATTTTACGGTTCGAATTGTTTCGGTACGTGGCCCATTCCACTAGAACTATATAATACACTGACAGCATCACTGCAGAGGGTTAAGACCCCCACCACCAACGAGTGTCCTGATATGACACTAAACAAGCTGATGGTGAGGCTCCAGTAGTGATGGAGCCTTGTAGAATGCGGAGTACCCTCTTCATTGCCATTTCTCCCAGGTCCACTCCGTCCCGGAGTGGTAGCACGTGACAGGGTCTTATTTATGGGTTAAATATAACTAAACTGAGTACAATGCTAAACTGGATCGCTTGAAATAGAATTGTTTTTGCATATAACTCTGTGAAAATGACTGACTGATGTTTAACTCAATTGTTAGTGATACATAGCAATGCTTGGAACCATTTCATTTTGCTGACTAAACCGAATAGTTTAAAATAGAAATGTTTTTGACATTTAAATCGCGTACTTATGCTATACTGATTTATTTTAAATAGTTTAAGCATCAAAAAATAGTTCTGTGTACTTATGCTAAACTGAGTTGTGTGAAATAGAACTGTTTTAACATTTAAACTGCACATTTATGCTAAACTGAGTTGATTGAAATAGAACTGTTTGATCATTTAACAATGTGTAGATAAATGACTGATGCTTAATTGAATTGTTACTGATACATAGCAATAGTTGGAACCATTTAATTTTGTTGATTAAACTGAATAGTACGTTTTTGTCTAAATTTTTTAGACGAAGATTGAAGATTTTTATTGTTCAGGGTTTTCGGATTATTGTCTTCATCTTTATTTTTATAATCATAACGGTTAACGGAATCAGAACAAGCGATCCCCGTAGATTAAATAAAGGATGTGGTTCAAAGTTCCGTGTTGGTTCCCGAGTCCGACAAACACCTGAAGAAGGACGGAGGACATATCGACTGAAACCTTGTAAATAAAGCTTAATACAATAGTCCGAGAACCCTGAACGATAAACTGAATAGTTTGAAATAAAACTGTTTTTGACCTTTAAACTCTGTACTTATGGTCAATTGTATTGTTTGAAATAGAACTGTTTTGACATTTGAACTGTGAACTTATGCTTAACTGAATTGTTTAAAATAAAACTGTTTTGACAATTAACTGAGTGTAAATAAATTACTAACACTTAATTAAACTGTTGGAGATACATAGCAATACTTGGAACCATTAAACATTAATGACTAAGTGAATAGCTTGAAGTAGAACTGTTTTTGTTACATTTAAATTGTGTACTTATGCTAAACTGTATTGTTTGAAATAGAACTGTTTATATGTATAAAAATTAATTAACCTACAATGGTTTATATGACATAAAATCAAACCAGACCAAATCATATATATTTAATATATATGTATATGAGGATTTGGCATTAAATAAACTACAACGGTTCATATGCCATAAAACCTAACCAAACGAAAAAAAAAAATTAATATATATGTATAAAGAAGATTTAGTATTATATAACCTACAGTGGTTGACATGCCATAAAACCAAACCAAACCAAACCAAACCAAACAATATATATTTAATATATATGTATATTGAGATTTGACATTAAATAACCTACAGTTATTCGTATGCCATAAAACCCAACCAAATTATATATATTCAATATATATGTATAAAGAGGATTTGGCATTAAATAACCATCAAAGGTTTATATGCCATAAAACCCAACCAAACGAAATTATATATATTTGATATCTACGTATAAAGAGGATTTGGCATTAAATAACCAGCAAGGGTTTATATGCCATAAAGTCCAACCAAACGAAATTATATATATTTAATATCTACGTATAAAGAAGATTTGGCTTTTTTGCCTTCTTTAACTTTTTCTTCTTTTTCATTTTTCTTTATTTTAAAATTTTAATTTTTTTTCTTCTTTTCTTTTATTTCTTCACTTTTTTTCATTTTTCTTAAATTTTCAAAAATTGAGAAATCTTTTTCATTTTTTCTTATTTACATTTTTTTACTTCTTTTGTCTTTTTCATCTTTTCTTTCTTTTCTTTTTCTTTTTCTTTGTTTCTTTTTTTAAGTTTCAAAATTCAAAAAAGATTTTTTGTTTATTCTTCCAATTTCTTTTTTTTCTTTTTTCTTCATTTTCTTTGTCTTTTTTTATTCCTAAAAAGTTTTTCTGTTTTTGTTTTTTCTTCTTTTTATCATATCTTTTTTTTTTTTATTTCATTTTTCTTTTTTGATCTTTTTTTTTCTTTTTTCTTATTTTTCTTTGTTCCTTTTTTCTCCTTCATTCAAATCACTATTGAATATGAATATTTTTTTGGCCCAAAGATAAGACCCTGGCTGGTGGTATTAGCCATATTCTGAATGGAACTGACATTAAAGGCATTAAAGTGGTGACACGGTGACCCTTCCCTAAATCATTAAGAGTAAAGCCTAAAAATTAGATGCAGTCTGGGGTCATAATCAGAATTTTTTTTTGGGGGGGGATTGGATTTTTACCCTTCAGCAGGGATACAGAAGGCATATTACAAACACTACTTTTTTATTTCAAACATTTATTCTCTAATACTGAATATTGCTTGCTCTCTCTCTCTCTCTCTCTCTCTCTCTCTGTCTCTGTGTCTGTGTCTCTGTCTCTGTGTCTCTGTCTCTGTCTCTCTGTGTCTATCCCTGTTTCTGTCTCTGTCTGTCTGTCTGTCTCTCTCTCTGTTTCTCTCTCTCTCTATATGTATATATGTTTATATACATAAATGTGTGTGTGTGCGTGTGTGTTTTCAGTTAAGATTATTAGCGTTTTTATTTTAGAGATAAAGCAATTTTGATTCAATTCTTCCTTATTATGCATAGACAACCGTATTCTACTGATTTAGCGATGAATTTTGATTATATATATATATATATATATATATATATATATATATATATATACTCATCTATGTATAGCCGTTTCCTTAAAAAAAAAAGCTTAACAATTATAGTGTATTCACACTTTATTATTTATTAGGGCTTCAATATGGATAATCTTTCTCTTTGGAAGGTAAAAAAGAAATAAGAAAAAAATAAGAAAAAAATTCTTGTCTCTCATACTGGATGAAACATATCGAAAAGATCACCTGATGCATATATATTTATAAATACACGCACAGACACACACACAGACACACACACACGCACATATATGTGTACGTATATATATATATATATATATACACATGTATATGCATTCATATATACATATATATGTATACATGTACATATATGTATGTATAAGTATACGCAGGTATTTATATACATAAACATATATATATATATATATATATTCATATATATATGTATACATACAAATATATATATATATACACGTATGTATATGTATAAAAAGATATATGCATGTGTACATATATATATATATATATATATATATATATATATATATATATATATATGTATCTATATATATTCATATACACACACACACACACATATATATATATATGTTTATATATATATATATGATACATGACTCAGCTACACGTACATATGTCCGTCTATTTGTATATTAGCGGGGAGGACTTATTGTTACCTCGGATGGCTACAGTACAAAATAACACGTTAACGTCAATAACAAGCGATCGATATTGGACAGCGTAAGAATATCTGATTGTGAACCGAGTGTAAGATTGCGGGCTTGGGGTTACAGAGACTATAGGGAGGTGAAAAAGCCGAGGTAATGGTTGGCGTTTGGCTGTCCAGTAGGACGGCCAAACGTCGTCACTAACTGTCTACGTCACCTTCGGCCAGGTGTATTTCTGTAGGTGATAAACAACTCTTAGAGTTTTCCAGGTACAAGTCTGCAAATCTTCAACAACAACTTATCTCCAATCCAAAACTGGCAACTCCTCTCTCACCACCAGACAATTTAAGAACTTCTTTTTTTTTTAAATGAATCACTGGCTATTTTATGATTAATAAACTGTCATTTAAAATTAATTTGGGTAAATATATAGAGCATCTAAATCATGTTAGTCGATATCTGCACGGTATGCAAAAGCTACTGAACCTTGTTGGCTGGTGTTTGTAGAACGCACCGACTGCATCACCGAAAAGGGGCAAAACCCCACCTTCAAAACAAAATGACTCTAATCTATCAGCAAATGTGATGTACTCCTTCATTGCCATTGGAGGTGTCCTCATGGTTTAATGGTTAAAGCGTTGGACTGAAGAATCGTAGTCAACGAGTTTGAACTCCAGTCACGGCATCACGTTCACTTTCGAACGAATACCCTATGGAAAGGTATAAACCCCCTTATGCTCACAGCTATGGGTTAAATAATACCATTGCTCTTATTTTAGAACGGTGAATTTAACATTAAATAACCCCAAAAATATGTTATGCCATTAAAAACAGACAAAGCTAATTTATTGCCATTATTCCCAGTGTATAAAGTGGTGATACATATTTGGCTACAACCTATGAGTCAAATAGAGCTTTTTAATCGTTCACAAGGGTTAAAACCACTTAACTGTGTGGAAACAAATGAATAATATTAAATTGAATAATTAGTATTAAATAGCAGTACTGGAAACCATTTAACTGTATCCTATTTACCAACCCCTCCGCTCGGGCAAGATATGACACAAGGTCAATTTTTTTAAGCGGGGTTTAACAGGTTTGAATTCAGAGTTTTCCTTCTCCTAGACTAGTCGCCTTACCAAGGCTGAAGAACCTAGTCTGCCTTACTATTTACCCATAGCTGGAGGGAGAATAACTGGATTCATACCTTTCCCAAGGGTATTAGTGCTATGTGAAATGCAATCAGCCTCGTCTAGGATTTGAACTCGTGTCGCCGTGTCCATTTCCTACGACGATAACCATTACACCACGGGCACCTACGAAACGATAACCATTACACCACGGGCACCATTTAACTGTATGCAAACAAATACTTATTATCAAATTAGATTGAAATATTTGATAGTTATAATTACTAATGTAAATAGCATCCATTTAACTGTGTGCAAATAGAACTGTCATTGTTAGATTGCCATACTTGAAAGCAATTAACTGTGTGCAAACAAATCATTTACAGTAAATAGAATTACTTGTGTTAAATAGCGATACTAGAAAATATTGAACTATGTGCAAATATCATAAATACCGTTTGATAGCAATACTTGAATATTTAACTGTGTGCAACCAAATTTTGAAATGGTCGCATCGATACTGCTATATGGATGCACTACATGGACTCTAACAAAACGGCTGGAGAAGAAGCAAGATGGCTATTACACAAGAATGCTGCGAGCAATCTTGAACAAGTCCTGGCGGCAACACCCCACAAGACACCAACTGTACGGCCACCTGTCTCCTATCACGAAAACTATTCAAGTTAGACGAACCAGACATGCAGGACACTGCTGGAGAAGCAGGGACGAACTCATAAGTGATGTACTCCTATGGACCCCAAAACATGGCCGAGCAAAAGCAGGAGGACCAGCACGAACATACATTCAGCAACTATGTGAGGATACGGGATGTAGTCCAGAAGACCTGCCAGAGGCTATGAGCGATTGGGAAAAGTGGCGAAAGAGGGTCAGGGATATCCGTGCTACCAGCACGACATGATGATGATGATGATGATCTGTGTTAAATAACAATACTTGACACCATTTAACAGCGGGCCAACAAGCGAGTTTTAACACGTTAAAAAAAAGCTTACCAACAAACCATTCACGTTAGAATCAAACATATATATATATATATATATATATATATATATATACTGCCCTACCCCCGTAGGGTTGAGTTCTCTAGCGAATGAAGTAATCGTGTTGCCATTAGCGTTTATTGCAAGTCTCTTCATATATGAAATGAGGTCTCGGTAGCCGTTGAACGGATGTATGTAAAGATTAGTTATTGTAATTCATAACTGTTTAAAATTTACTTCGCTGCTCCTCGTGGCTGAGGGTTAGAAGCTTGGTTTGGCGCTTGAGTCAACCGGGTTTCGATCCCAGCTACGGGAAGCTAATATGTCTAGCCACACTGATGAGTCCTGAGACAACGAAACAGATCTTTCAGTGGATGACTATATATATATATATATATATATATAAACAGGATTTGGCATTAAATAACCCACTAGGGTTGATATTCCTTTAAACGAATTAACATTACAATGACGAAGGAATCTTTTGTTCACTTAACCAAGTGAGTGTCCTGGATAGGACACTAAACAATCTGATGGTGATATTTCAGTGATGCTGGGGCTTTGGGAAATGCAGAGCACCCCTTCATAGCCATCGCTCCCAGGTTCACTCTGGCCCGGAATGGTAGCACCTAATAGAGCTTTATCTATGGGTTAAATAGAAGTAAAGTTCATACTTATGCTAAACCGAATTGTTTCAATTAGAACTGCTTGACTAAACTGAATAGCCTGAAATAAAAATAAGATGCTTCATATGTTTCCCGATGATATTTTGCCCAGTCGGCTGTGGCTGTAGAATGCACTGACTGTACCTCTGCAGAGGGGTAAGATCCCCCCCCACAATGAATGTCCCAGATATGACACTAAACAATCTGATGGTGAGGTTCCAGTAATGCTGGAGCTTTGGTCAATGCGGAGTTCCTCTTCATTGCCATCGCCCCTAGGTCCACTCAGGGCCGGAGTGGTAGCATCTGATTGGGTCCTATCTATGGGTCAAAATGAACTAAACTGCGTACTTATGCTAAACCGAATTGTTTAAAATAGAACTGTTTTGACATTTAACTGTGTTGGGACAAAAACTGTACTTGTACTAAACTGAACTGTCTGGATTAGAACTGTTTGACTTAAACTGAATAACTTGAAATAGAAATGATGGTGAGGTTCCTGTAATGATGCAGCTTTTGGGAATGCGGAGAACCCCTTCATTACCATTGCTCCCAGGTTCACTCTGGCCTGGAATGATAGCACCTGATAGGGCCCTACCAATGGGTTAAATAGAACTAAACTGCACACTTATGTTAAACTAAATTGTTTGAATTTCAACTTTTTGACTAAACTGAATTGTTTCAATTAGAACTTCTTGACTAAACTGAATAGCTTGAAATAAAAATATTTTTGACAATTAAACTGAGTACTTGAGGATACAGGTTGTTGTCCTGAAGACCTACCTAGGGCGATGAACGATAGGGAGGAGTGGCGAAAGAGGGTCAGGGATATCCGTGCTGCCAGCACGATATGATGATGATGATGATGATGATGAATTGTTCGAAATGGAACTGTTTTTGACATTCAAACTGTACTAACACTAAACTAAATTGTTTAATATAGAACTGTTTTTTCATTTTACTGTGAGTAAACAAAATCTGTACAAATTCTGAAATGAATTAGCTAAATTATAACTGTTTGACTAAACTGAATAGCTTTAAATAGAAATGTTTTTGACAATTAAACTGTGTACTCATGCTAAACTTTACTGTTTCAAATAGAACTGATTCTTTGTTCAAAAATGGATTTGGCATTAAATAACCTACAAAGGTTGATATACCATAAAACTCAATTAACCTATCAACCTACTAAATCTAAGCTAATTCTCCTGACAAAAAATTAAGGAATTTGTACACAAACAGAATGTTCAGCTTGGTATTTTTTTAGCAGTAAATAAACTCATAAAAAATGAGACGCAATTTTTTTTTCAATTTAATAACTGAACATCCCATCTTCAAAAATTATTCCTTAAGCAGAATCGATTAAAACTATTAAATTAATTGTATAATCTTTTTCCAAATCATACTCAAGAAAATGTTATGGATTAAACCAATATTAAGGAAACACATTATGCAGTAATCGTGCTATTTTAAATTTTGGTAAAAAATGACAACACATGCAAATCGATCAAAAATATACTTTAAACAGACAACATCAAATAGTTCACATTAACGGCATAATTATTTTGAATAATTTTGTTTTAATCGATGCACAGGAAAAAAATCGGTTTTACCAATCTTTAAGAAAAAAAAATGGAACATGAAATGAATTTTAAAAAAATGTGGAGCCGATGCGTATTTCCAGTCATCCTGGGAAGACGTGGCCCTGGAGGTGACCGTGTCCTCTGTAAAGAGTACGGATGTGACTTGCAAGATACATTCAGGTTAATTGGCTGCGCAATTACCATGACTAGTTAATCTGGTGTCACTTGTGTGCAATATGAACGGTGGCTCACTTGTAGAGTTTCGGCTCTGCACTCAGTGGTCACTTGTTCGATCTCCTGTGGTGAAGACCACGGTATACTCTGCTGATGAGACCTAATAAGGTCGAAACAGCTATCCAGTGTTTCTATATGTCGTGCGTAAGTGTTAGCTGGATTTTCTGGTCATGGTAATTAAGATCTGAGGCGCCTCTGGTGGTGTAATGGTTAGCAAGCTGGACTAGCAAACCTACACGAGTGAGTTCGAGTCTCATTGGGTGCCTCTTTCATATGGCCTTGTGCCACATCTAAGCAAAAAGCTTAGTAAATTACCATGGTAATTCAGATCTATACATGTTAGAATATTTGGAACCATTCAACTGTGTGTAAACTGTTGTAATATTCATGCGCCAAGAAAATAGCGCTGTTTCATTTAAAAACAAGATTACCTACAAACTACTGACTTACTTATCATGTTCATAAAGATTTAAATGTACAAAAATAAATGATATCTGGCTCGTTCAAAAATGTTATCTACAAACAATACGTTCACAAATCATATATACAAGCAAAATATGGAATAATCTTTATAGGTTTTTTTTAGTCTGATTTGTCCAACTTTTGAAAAAAAATCGAGAAATCTAAATTTTCATGATTAGCACTTTTAAAAAAAAATAAAATTCAGTCCAGTATTAGTGAGCAAGAGAAGAAATGTTAAATAATCTATGATTTGCTTAACTCCGAAACCAACCCCCAAAATTTCCGAAATAATTGGAACTTCTTCATAACCTTCACCAAGCACAGACTTTGATCTCCTTGATTTCGCTATATGGGGCGTTTTAGAAAACATTACAAATGCAACACCCGATCGAAATATTGGTTCGTATAAGACAGCTATAGAGAAGGAATGGAATAAAATGTCAGAAGAATTTATTTTGAAAGCGTGCAAATCGTTTCGAATGAGTGTTAATACAGTAATATTAAAAAAAAGGGTGGCCATTAGAATTGGTTGGGTTTAGTTTGGTTTTATGGCATATCAACAATTGTAGGTTATTTAATTCCAAATCTATTTTTATTGATACAAACAATTCAATTTCAAACAATTCAGTTGATCATATGTACGCAGTTTAAATGTCAAAAACAGTTCTACTTCACACAGTTCAGTTTAGCATAAGTGGACTTTTTAGTTCTATTTAACGCATAGATTGGACTCTATCAGGTGTTACCATTCCTGGCCAGAGTGAACCTGGGAGCGATGGCAATAAAGATGTATTCAGCATTCCCAAAAGCTCCAGCAATCCTGGAGTCTCACCATCTGATTGTTTAGTTTCATATGCAGGACACTCGTTGGAGGAGTCTTGTCCTCTGCAGAGATGCAGTCGGTGTATTCTGCAGCTCCAGCCGACTGGGCCAGTAGCCATATTGAGTAAATTTGGTTCATGTCTATCTTTCTTATTTTGTTGTTATTCTTTTTAAATCAAAATTAATCTTGCTTCATTATGGAATCTTTTATTGTTATACTAGAATATTTCTAATTTGCATCTTCTAATTTGTATAAAAATGATTTGGCATTAAATAACCTACAATGGTTGACGTGCTAAACTAATGCTAATTAAGGATTATTTTAATAGAACAATTTTCTCTCACTATTTAAATTCAGGTCATACATTTATACATGAAGAGTCAAGCTTTGTACTTAATTTACAAAAAAACTTTTAAACCTATATTTTTATAGCTGGCTAACTATTTTATTACTATTATGAATATTTTCCGATATAATAAAATGGGGTTTCTTTCACGCTGTGTCCATACAACTATATATATATATATATATATATATATATACAACACACGGACGCTCACAAAAGATGAATAAAAACCTAGATAGGTACTATTTACCAACCCCTCCGCGCGGGCAGGATATGACACAAGGTCAATTTTTAAGCGGGGTTTAACAGGTTTTGAATTCAGAGTTTTCCTTCTCCTACACTAGTTGCCTCCCCAAGGCTGAAGAACCTAGTCCGTCCTACTATTTACCCATAGCTGGAGGGAGAATAAGGGGGTTCTTACCTTTCCCAAGGGTATTTGCCCGAAAGTGAACGTAATAGCGCGACTGGAGTACGAACTCGCGTACTACGATTCCGCAGCTCATCGCTTTAACCATTACACCACGAGGACACCCCATTAAAAGTTATTTTTATACATTGATGTACTCTGACAAGTATCGTTAATTTACTTGTGATACTATTTACCAACCCCTCCGCTCGGGCAGGATATGACACAAGGGCAATTTTTAAGCGGAGTTTAACAGGTTTTAATTCAGAGTTTTCCTTCTCCTAGACTAGTTGCCTAACCAAGGCTGAAGAACCTAGTCTGTCCTACTATTTACCCATAGCTGGAGGGAGAATAATTGGATTCATACCTTTCCCAAGGGTATTAGTGCTATGTGAAATGCAATCAGTATCGTCCAGGATTTGTACTCGTATCGCCGTGTTCATTTCCTACGACGATAACGACTACACCAAGGGCACCTCCTCAGAGAAGTGAGGTACTTATCCAACCTCCCATCGGGTGTACTTATGCTAAAGTGAATTATTCGAAATAGAACTGTTTATATGCATAAAATGGATTTGGCATTAAATAACCTACAATGGTTGGCGTGCCATAAAACAAAACAAAACCACTCGTACCTTCAGTTATTTTTTTTTTCTTAGGATTTTTAACGATACAGCAAACTTAAGTATAACATATTGTTGTATTGTGGCTCGTACCACGTGACTTCCGGTACCGCGAAGGTATAAAAGACATTATGTTTCTTAAGCACAAAGAGGGTTCTGCAAGATCTTGGTTAGTAGTATGACCAACTTCGGACGTAACACCCATAGGGCGCGACTTATGATATTTGTTGGACTGTACCACTTCAGTTAATAAATAGTTAACTCTTTATTTCACTGTGTATCTCTTCCAAATCAAACCTGACCGAAAAAATGAAACGCAATTTCTTACAGGCCGCGGTCGTGTCGATACTGCTGTATGGATGCACCACTTGGACGCTAACAAAATGGCTGGAGAATAAGCTAGACGGCAATTACACAAGAATGTTGCTAGCAATATTGAACAAGTCCTGGCGGCACAAGGCACCAACTATACGGCCACCTGCCTCCCATCACGAAAACTATCCAAGTTAGACAAACCAGACACGCAGGACACTGTTGGAGAAGCAGAGACGAACTCATAAGGGATATACTCCTATGGACCCCCACATATGGCCGAGCAAAAGCAGGACGACCAGGTAGAACATACATACAGCAGCTATGTGAGGATACGGGGTGTAGCCCTAAAGACCTGCCGGAGGCGATGAACGATAGGGGGAAGTGGCGAGAGAGGGTCAAGGATATCCGTGCAAGCGGCACGACATGATGATAATGATGATGATCTCCTCCTTACCACAATACAACACATGTCAAGTTACATTTTTATGTATAAACATTCAAACCATTCAAACAAAATCCATCATCATCATCATCATCATTAAGGCAAACCGACAACACGTATTCCTCTCTCTGTCTCTCTTTGTCTCTTCGTCTCTTTATCTCACTTGCCATTCGTCCTGATCGGCTGTCGCTCTAGGTGATTCGTTAAGACGACATCCAGTATCCACAGAGAGCTGATGAATGTAAATTTTTGCCGGCCGGCTGACACTGATGTGTCCACAATAGAAGTCCACAGGGGAACCTCACTTATGGGTATGTTCTCACTTTTTCAACAGTGACCGGCCCAGTTGGCTGGGGCTGCAGAATACTCCGACTGAATCTCTATAGAGGGTAAGACACCCCAACAAGTGTTCTGTATAAGATAAAAAAAACAATCTGATAGTTAGGTTCCAGAAATGCTGGAGCTTTGAGTACCCCTTCAATGCAATCGTTCTCATGCCCACTCTGACCCAGAGGGGTAGCACCTGATAGGGTTTTATCAATGAGTCAAATAGAAGTAAACTCTATGTTTATGCGAAACTGAATTGCTTGAAAGAAAACTATTTTGAAATTTAATTGTAGGTAAATAAATTATGTTTAATTGAATTAATACATAACAGTATTTGCGACTATTTAACTTTGTTGACTAAACTGAATAGCTTGAAGTAGAAATGTTTTGACATTTAAACTGTACGTATGCTAAACTCAATTGTTTAAAATATAACTGTTTATATGTATAAAAGTGGATTGGACATTAAATAACCTACAATAATTGATATGCCATGAACCCAAACTAAACCAAATCAAACCAAACCCAACAGTGTCCAGTATTTCTTGCTCGACTTACTTGGATTGCTTTTGAGATGAAAGCTAAGTGGTCATACAACTGCTGCGTTGAACGGTACTGCTTCCTGGGTCCATTGAAAACATCAAACAGCATTCTTGCCTTATTTTCTCCATACGTTTCTTTTGAGTCCACGAGGTGCAACCTTACATTAGTAATGATATGGCTACCGCTTGGAAGAATCTTTAGATTTCAATATGGTCAATTACTTGTCAATAGCAGTATATGCTTTACCGACAACACTTTAGGTCGATGAGAAGTTGCTACCGAGATATATGGACTAATCAACTAATTTCAAAGGCTTTCCATTTAGTGTGGAGATGATTCCATCTTGATTAAAACAAATGAACTCTATTTTATCTGCTCTCACGTAGAGACCTACGCATCATGTTGCCTGCTCCAGGCTATGCAGCAGATATTCGGTTTAAAAAGGTGTATTTTCAAGAAGCACTTGGTCATCTGCTTGGTCTGCATATGTAATTGTTTCTGCAGAATATCGTCTGCTTCTTGGCTGCTTTCAGCGTGAATAGCAAAAAAATATCCGCAGAAACATCAGCACAATCTAGATTCTAATAGAATACAGACATGGACACAATGTGCAGTATATATGTGGGTGTTATGCTGTGAAGAATATGGATTGGTTGATATTGGGTCGGTATGCAGAATTGGTACTTGCAGGAGGGGCAATGTAGGTAGTAGGGTTGACAGGGTGACGCATGCAAAGATGTGCAGCATTTGCAGTTGATGTGCAGATTATAATTAATGTGCCATAAAGAAGTGATGCAGACAGAAGTGCTGTATTTGAAGTGCATTTAGATTAGAAACAAAAGCAGGGTGGCTGATTTATTACAAGGTGCAGTAACTGCGCATTCAAGGCACAAGGAGCGCAGAACTCTTAATTTAGACATAGAAGCAGGATTTGGGGTAGGAATAGTTTTCTTGTAAGCAATACATGAAAATGTCAACAAGGTTATAATCTTGTTAGTTGCCTTGTTTTGGTTTGTTTATGGCATATCAACCATCGAGGTTACTTAAAGGTTACAGAAAGTCGTCCGTAGTCGAGGGTGACCCAAGGATCCCTTTTAAATACCCACTACACCGAGGTGTAGAAGAGGATGCCCTTTTTTCCCCTGGATTGTTCAACTCACCCTCGATCCGTACTTGATAATGCTGAATCTTAAGCAAGGAGGCATCAAGTACCATTTTTTGAGTTTTTGGTATGACTCGACCTGGGATTGAACCTTGGTCTCCCGGACACTTTAGACACTATGCTAATAACTAATACGTTGGAGGGTAATGGTGTTCATAACTTTTCCTGGGATATTAGTCTGAAAAAGAACGTAATAGCACGACTGGAGTTCGAACTCGCGTACTACGTTATTGCAGTCCAGCACATTAGCCACAACACAGTAAAGACTCCCGCAGTATGCCATAGGTATTGGACACGATGATATCAACAAGTAAAACCCATTCTAACAAACCCATTCCCTAATTGAATCGGTGGCAGGTGTCATAATGAGAGCCTATTTTCTTTTTATATTTGCTATAATCTTTGCAGATTGGTTTTCCGTTTAGAAACGCTGGTACTTCAGCTTTTTTTTAAAGGTTTCATTAGAAACGTTTCTTCAGTCAAAATTCCAAGCCAGCTACGGCTAGAGAATACGTCAATTGTAACCCCCTCTGCAGCAAGTGACCTGTATATGACACTAAACTGGATTTGATGGTGAAGCCACAGTCCTGGACCTTTGGGGACTGTAGAAAACACGCTCATTGCTATTATTAGCAGGTCCACTCAGAACTGGAGTAGTAGTACGTATGGGTTAAATAAAACTGTTTACCCATTTAACTGTGTGCAAACAAATGAGTGATGTTGAATTGTTAGTGTTACATTTTAGTACTTGAAAACATTTAAGTTTGCCAATTAAAAATAAATGGTGTTAGAAAGCAACACTTAAAACTATTTAGACGTATGCAAAAAAGTGAGCTCTGGCACGTTTAAAATTGTTATCAATAAACTATGCGTTTACAAATCATACATATATATATATATATATATGTTTGTGTGTGTGTGTGTGTGTGTGTGTGCAGCATTTCTTCATTAATACATGTTTGAATAAACAATAAAGACATCCATTGTCTACATATTTTTGCATTTATCCTTACGAGTTGCCGCACTGATTTTATGGTATCCGGCGAATTGCTTAATTAACCTCCCATGATTAATTGGTTCCTAAGTACTATCTGCCAAATATTGAGCCATCATCAGGGGTGTGTATATTGCAAAAGCAATGTGATCTTTGCATATACATAACTACTTTGTAAGTATTTAGAATTAATTATTTATACTGGTGTGTTGTGGTAGCGTTTGTTTTTAAATTTGGTTCTATAAATAGCAGCAGTAGCTAAAGACATTTAAATACATTTGTATTGGATTCGAAATTAATAATATTGAATTTAGGTACTTTCTTTCTGAGGTGGAGTGCTTCGAGAATCAATGATTTTTTTTAATCCTAATATTGTTGTGTTTTCGATAAGTTTTTAGGCAGTAATGTTTTTTAGATCTTGTGCTATTGAACTGGTATCAGAGAGATGCATTGTGACTCGTCTCGGTAGGTTAGCTGAGATTAAACCAACGCATATTTGTCTTTTGTTGGGATACAATTTACTGATGGACATTTAAATTGATATATAACGTATGACTTTGCAAAACCTTAATCGAGGAGGAAGAATCATTGTTAATAAGTAACATATATATAAATATATTTGTGTGTGTGTGTGTCTGTGAGTGTGTGTGTGTGTGTGTGTGTGTGTGTGTGTGTGTGTGTGTGCGTGTGTGTATGTGTGTGTGTGCGTGTAAAAAGAATTAGGAATTAAATAACCAGAAAGGGTGGATATGCTATAACACCCAAAAAACCAACCAACAAATGTTTCGAAACAGAATTTCACTCGAGCACTTTGCTCATCAGTTGTGGAAACGTGAGGAAAAAAAAACGACTAGCAAACGATCACCATGTTTACCTAAGTAGTTACTAAACAAGCTTGATGCTATATAACTTGACAAACGTAACGATTTTCCCAGTATGATTTGCTAAACTTCAAGTTTTGCTGATTAATAAGAAAAATTAAAATGATAATGAATTATTAAGTTTTATTTTTTTATTTTCAATCTTATTTTTCGACCAATTCCCTCGTTTTCTTTTTCTTTGTTTTGTTTTGTTGGTAGAGAAAGTAGGAATTTAAATTCTTTTTGCAGATAGAAAAAGTAGGAATTTAAATCAAAATAAGAAAAAGGGAATTTTACCTAAGCTGGAATTGAGATGGTAACAAAATCAAAAAATATATATATTCGTTTATTTTCAAGAAATAATTTCGCCTTAGCCATTCAAATATATCCATGAATATTTTACAGAAGGAAGAAAGACAGTCAGTGAGAGCGGGGAGAGAGATGAGTTTCAGGATAGACTAATATAGACAATGATACAAGGGTGTGAATGCACTCAAAAATGCATAATATGGTGGAAATAAGGACTACGACCTCATAAAACGTATTGTTCTTGGGAGTCTAATGACCCTGGGGAAACTGCCGCCTTCTTTTTTAAATCTCGTCCTCTTCCATGAGAGGCGGTTTTGATCTGCGTCATGGGCACCACTTAGCATTAATCTGATGGAATTATCATAGACTTTCTTCTGTGGTCATTGTTCCTTTATATTTGACGATTGAAATAACCCACTCTTAACGAGTTAGATCTTATAATATATATATATATATATATATATATATATATATATATATATATATATATATATATATATATATGAGATAAAGAAAATCTGTTGTTTACTGTTCGGCCGGTGAACACCTAAGGCTCTCAATGAATGGAACTTGGTAAAAATATTCAAAGAATAAAAGACACTGTTTTGAAGAATAAAGAAGAGAAAAGAATACGGTTTCACTTTTTGTGATAATTTGGTTCCTTTTACATTGGGAAAGTTCAACGGAGGCATTGTTTTAGAATCCAATGTTCTTATGAGGTCGTTTTGGTAATAAAAAGAATGTAATGCTTGTAAAAACATGAATATATATATATATATATATATATATATATATATATATGTGTGTGTGTTCATAGGAGGTGGTTTCAAGAATTATCGAGACTAAAACTAGTACAAATAAACAAGAAACGAAACGTTATTTTTTTCTTATATTGTAGCACACAATTTTTATCTAGTTTGACATTGATCAAAGAACATTTGAAACATTTCTTTTGAAATAATCAGACGTTGCACTGTCATTTATCTTTTAATGGCTTCCATATCCTTAAAGCATGACCCGGAATAATTTTCTCGGTTTAAAAAAAGAATAAAATGTCATAGGGAACTTGGTCTAGTAAATATGAAAGGTACCATACTTTCGTCCTCCCCTTGTAGAATATTGAAGCTGGGATTGTATTTACTGAGATACAAACGAGCAACAAGAAAACTTTTTGTTTTTTTGTTTTTCTTTTTTTGTAACTAGCATATTCATACCATCTGGTCTTACATTAGTCAAAGCAACTTTGAAATTTCTTTTTTTTTAATGGTGTGAAATTTTATCGTCGTTTTTTTTTTCAGCCCAGTCGGCTGGAGCTGTAGAGTACTCCGAGTGCATCTCTGCTGGAGAGTAACGCCTCCCCGACGAGTGTCATGTGGCCCAGTCTGCTGGGACAATAGAATACACTGACGGCATCTCTGCTGAGGGGTAAGAACTCCTTAAACAGCATGCCGTGGCCCAGTCGGCTGGGGCTGCAGAATACACTGACTACATCTCTACTGAGGGTTAAGACCCCCCCCCCCCCGATAAGTGTGCTGTTGCCCAGTCGACTGGGACAAGAGAATACACTGACTGCATCTCTGCAGAGGGGTAAGACCTCCCTAACGATTGTCCCGTGGCCCAGTCGACTAGGGCGGCAGCATACACAAACTGCATCTCTGCTGAGGCGTAAACCTCCCCAACGAGTGTCATGTGGATCAGTCGGCTGGGGCTGCAGCATACACCGACTGCATCTCTACTGAGGGTTAAGACCTTTCCATCGAGTGTCCTGTATAAGCAATCTAATGGCAAGTCTCCATCCTTGGAGATTTTAGAAATGTGGAATACCCCTTCATTGCCATAGGTCTCAGGACCACTCTGACCCGGAGTAGCTGCCCCTTGTAGGTTCCTATATATGGGTCAAAGAGAACTGTTTGACATTTTAACTGTGTGCAAACAAATCCCTTAAGCCAAATCGAATTGTTTGAAATAGAACTGTTTGATCATTTAAGTGTGTACGTAAATGACTGATGTTTAAAGGAATTTAAAATCAATTTAACTGTGTACTAACCAATGGCTATTGTTGAACAGAATTATCAGTATTTAAAAGCAATACTTGGAACTCTGTCAGTATGTGCCAAAATAGAAATATTGGTCTAACAAAGCAATACTTGGAATCATCTGTGTACAAATGAATGAAGTGTGCTATTGAATAATTAGTGTTAAATAGCAATAGTTGGTACCACTTCATTGAATGTAAACAGATGATTAATATCGAATTGAATTATTAGTAATTGATAGCAATAATTAAAACCATTTAACTGGTGAAACAATAATAATATTTGTGTGCAACAAATTTGTTCTAACTCATTTAAAAATGTAATTACCGACAACTTATTCACTTAAAATCATATATGTATATTCATTTATATATGTATATTCATTTAAACTTGTGCAAAGAAATGATAGATGTTAAATAGTTACTGTTATATAGTATAAATTGAAACCCTATAACTGTGTTAAAAATGAGCTTAGATTCATTTAAAAATGTTTTCTCCCATATGTGTTTAAAAATCTTACATGTTTGGTATTTGTATATAAAGAGGATTTGGTATTAAATAACCTGCAATGGTTAATATGGCATAAAACCAAACCAAATCAAACCAATTCGATTTTTTACAAGCGACATCTCTCACGAGAAAACTATCCAAAGTACAATTTTGTTGAGATCGGACAGGATACTGAGAAGAGTCCTGGAGACCTGAGAAGACTTGCTGTCACTCACACTCGAGAAAAAGACCATCTGTTAATGCTGGTTTGAAAACTTCGCATGGAGTTATATAATTTAACACAAATAATAGATTTAAATAAACATTTTGCAATTCCCCAGATACGTTAAGCCATAGACACATACTCACACCAACACACACACACACATATGTGTGTGTGTGTGTGTGTGTGTGTGTGTGTGTGTGTGTGTGTGTGTGTGTGTGTGTGTGTGAAAATGTGGGTGAGTGTGTGCAAATATTTTTGGTATATATATATTAATTATTAAAATTAGTAATCAGTTCGAAACAATTTTATTAAAATTTTGACTTTAAGGCCCATGGTAGATGATGTGTTTTGTGTGCAATTAGACATTTGAATAATTGGATTGAATATTAAACAGAAGTCATGTTCCGTTACATCAAAAGCGATAATTATACTTATTTAATGATTACAATTATCATTTATATTAATTATCATTTTAATTTAATCAATACGATTCTATCAAGCATTTTGCATTGTACATGAAATAACAAAACAAACAAACACACACACACACACACACACACACACATACATACATATATATACACATATATATATATATATATATATATATATATATATATATATGATTAAACAGTATAGACATCTTTTGTCCACAATTTTTTTTTTTTTTTGATTCCTTCAAGTTGCTGTATGGATGTTTTGATAACCAGTTCGACTCATCTTGGGTCATCATCAAATGCCAAATTCTTCCTTCTAGAAGAACAGTAAAAGTAAAGTTAGCGACCATAGTCGAGGGAGACCCGAAGGCTCCCTTTTCGATAACTACTACACCAAGGTGTAAGGGAGGGTGCTACTCCATTCCCAGGATTGCTCCACTTCACCCTTGAACCGTACCTTACAATGCTGAGTGTTAAGCAAGGTTCCATTTTTAAAGTCTTTGGTATGACTCGACCTGGGATTGAACCCAGGTCTCCCGGGCCATTGGCGAACACTCTAACCGCTGGGCCAGGGGGTTCATTCTTTTCCTAAGGGTATTAGTCGGAATGTCAACGTAATAGCACGACTGGAGTTCGAAATCGCTAACTACGATTACACAGTGCAGCGTGTTAACCATTAAATCACGAGGACACCCGACCAGAAATTTATTTTTTATTAGACATTGTTATTCCGAACTCATTGTTTAAGGACCAGCCAGCAAATAATTGCATGCACGCACGCCCCGAACCCCATATATATATATATATATATATATATATATATATATATATATATATATAGTTTTGCAGACAAAAGATGAAATTGCAATTAATGAATGAACAATTTAAAAAAGAGGTACTCCATATCGAGATGATAGAGCAAATATAATTCTCAGATCAGAGAATAAGTTATCAAAAAAAAAGAATTATTTATGAATCTAATATAATGCTATATATATATATATATATATATATAGTCTCACACACGCACATATACCAAAAATCAAATAACTAACCTTAACAACTATATCTCTGTGTGGTATATATATATATATATATATATATATATATATATATATATATATATATATATATATAGCTAGTAAAAAATAAGAGGAGGGGATTTCTGTTAATTGTTCATTATCTTTATCTTTTGATGTCTGCCTGTCTTGCGCTGTTGATATCTATCTATCTATCTATCTATCTATCTATCTATCTTCTTAACCTTTTCTTGATTGGTTTGTATCTATCTATTTATGTTCTTAAGATATTTCTTGTCTTTTCTAGATCTATCTATCTATCTATCTATCTATCTATCTATCTATCTATCTATCTATCTCACATCTAATTCCCTGTGTTTCTTTCTTGCCCAGTCTCTCTACCCTTCTGTCTGTTTCCATCTCCCTCTCCCTCTTAGCCATTTCTTCAATAACTGACTCATCCATTCAATTCAATATCTGGCTTCGACAGCAAATATTTTTAACAATGGACTGAACAATTTCGTTTGATAAATGTCATAGAAATTTATTCAACCTTCATTTACAAAATTCGTACTCTTTTCCCTCTCGACGTAATTGCTATTCACTTTTAAGATCATTTCAAAATAATGTAAACAAATTGTTTATTGAAATATATTTAGACTCAGCTGTCAGCCTAGATTTTCAAATGCATTTCATTGTATTATGACCCATATTAGCTGCTCAGGTAAATATAATGCAGATTTGTATCGACAGTAATACTTCTAGTTAATTTCCACGGAAACTACAAAATATTATCTTTTTCAAATCGTCACCACCATTCCTCAACGAGTACGGAGTACTCGAGAGAGGATTACTCGGAGATTAAAGCTTCCTTCTTTATGATGTCTTACCGCTACATTAAAAGCGGATGTTGATGATATGGCATAAGAACGTACACTTGATTTTTTTTTCTTATTCAAAAGAGCAACTGAGTAGGAGTCTGGCAAAATGGCATCTGACATTAAAGCAGAAACGTATCAGTGAATTTCTAACCCGATGAAATATATATGTATATATATATATAGTCCCACTCACACATATTCCAAAAGTCAAATAACTAAACTAACCAACTTTATCTGTGTGTGGATAGATATATATATATATATAAACACACACACTCGCACACAAATATACATATATATATATATATATATATATAAGCACACACACACATACACTCACACAGACACACACGCACACACACGTATATATATATATATATATATATACGGTTAAAGAAAGATGACAGGAGGTGATTTCTCTTCATAGACCAATATCTATATATTTAGATGTCTGCCTATCTCACACTGCTGATATCTATCTATCTGTCTGTCTAGATTATTTCAATTGACTTTTTTTGTCGTTTTTAATATCTGATTATTTCAAATTGCATTCATAAACATTCATTGACGCTTGGTACATTTATGATGACCAAATAGCCGATGAGAGTGAATAATGCACCTTTTTTTCAATCACGGTGTAAAAACTATTGTTATGTTGTCCCTAAGCGTCAAAGATAGATATTGATGTATATATATAGTAGTGAAGGTTGAACTTTCTCGATGGGAATTATATTTGATTCGTTTTTTTTTTATCATTAAAGGTTTTCGGACTATTGTTTTCATCTTTATTGTTATTTCCACAACGTTTCGTTCGATATGTCCTCAGGCCTTCTTCAGGTATTTGTCGAACTCAGGAATCTATATGGAACTTCGAACTACGTCCTTTATTGAATCCACGGCAGTCGCCTGTTCTAATTCCGTTAGCCATAACCGGGTACAAGTGTTCAGTATTCCTGTATTGTTACTTGCCTGTAGTCAGGATTGAACCTGCAACCACCAGATGATTGTCTCCTTTGAAGCTAAGGGAACCAGCGCCAATAACCGTTACAGTATGGGTTCTGCTGGATGTAGTTAGAAGTTCTGTTTAATTTTCCGAGTTCGACAAACACCTGAAGAAAGCCGGAAAACATGTCTGCCGAAAGGTTGTAGAAATAACAATAAAGATGAAGACAATAGTCCAAAAACCTTTAATGACAAAATTCATCAATCTTCGTCTTTGAAATTCAGACAACTAATTTCTTCCTTATGAATAGCAGCGAAATAGTATATCGAGATAATTGGTGTCTGACATAAAAGATGTATCATTAAAATACTCAATGCAGAAACTATTGAGCTTACCGATATTCACCATTGCACGCTGAAAGTGTACGAAATCATGTATTTCAAGATTAGCGGGGGAGCAATGAGAGTGACAAGCCATGTTCAACACAGTTGATGAAGAGCAACGCAATTAGTTGATACGTGTGAATCGTGTCGGTAAAGGATGGACTACGTAGACAACGTCACTGTCACTACCGCAGAGAAAGAGTAGGTCCCCTCAGCTGGAGCAGAGTCCTTCGTATCTACTTAGTTTTGGTTGGTTGGTTGTTTTGTTTTTCGGTGTATCAACCCTTATCTGGTCACTTAACACCAAATTAAATTTCAAACAATTCACACACATGTGTGAGTATGTGTAGTTTTTTTCTTTACAAACGGTTAAATGTCAAAACAGTTCAGATAAATGCCATAAAGTGTTGCGTTCTGGTTAGTGAACGCTTGTAATATCAAATAAAGGACAAACCACGATATGAGAGGAAATAGAGATATATTCTCAGGAAAAAGTATAAACAATAGAGAGACTATTAGTAGACAAAAACATAGGATTAGTGAATACAGAATCAAGATATAGTCCAACGATAGAATTGGCTTCCGTTATTACGGTAGCAAGTAAGGTGATATAGTGCGATCTCCAGTCTCTAACGCTCTAATACTATTCCTATAAGAAGCTGCTCTTCACCTTCTAGTCTGCTTTATTTCTGTGTAGTGTACACAGAAGGCACAAGGCCTTGAAGTTTTTGGGGAGGGGAAGGGAGCGGTCATACTTTTCTATATAAACTAAGGAGACCTAGCTAGCCACATTCGCCGACCCATTCAACAATACAATAAATATCCATTCATCCATCGCCTTTGGCGCTACAATCACCAAAATACCACATTTGCTCTATGAAGAAATCCTACTTAAAATCCCGAGATTCATGAATGATTTTATGATTTATTTACAATGAATGTGATGGGAATGGGAGAAAAACCCCGAAATATATATAAAAACAAGGAAAAATCCCCCGTTTGGTTGCCCTCCCATCCCCCCGTCTATAAAATTGGAGGCCGACTGTTTTCCGGGGCGAAAGAACCGGAAACAAGTCGGACCTACCCTAGGTGGGGCAGGGATCCTAATCTACAGGGGTGAAAAGAATTTAGGGGTCGGGCGCGGTATGGGTTAATACAAGTAGGTGATATGATTTTTATACATATGAATGTTCAAGATCTTCAGTAAACGTGGACTGGGATACGGATTGAGGTACAAAAATAATGGGGATGGGGAAGATCTTGAGAACTACCAACTAGATGACGGGGACAATGACTCACAAACATACTGCTAACTAGGTACCTGGGTACCAAAAGAAAAAGGGAACAGTTTTACTCACCAGGGGTGGGGTCCCTAAGGACCCGTACCGTAGACGCCATGAGCCGGCAGAGGAGGGAAGGATGACTCCAACGTTGCTCCCTTTCGCACGACCAGGCTCGCTGCATTCACCCACCTTTTGCTGAATGTTATGCGATCCAAGCGTTTTCTATCGCATCTGATTTTGACCCTCAGCTGATGCCGAAAATACAAAATCAGATCACGATGAGAAAAGTTTGCATCGTCATACAATCCCTTGTTTCGCGTCGTCCAAATCACCATTCTAGCTACAGCTAGGATCGCGAGAAACACCACACGCTTCTCACCCTGATACGGAGGAAGAACGTTGTCCACGACGTAACCAACGTCGAGCAGCACGAGCTGTTTGGGTTCGATGCGAGCCGTCCACTCGCCGACGTGATCCCAAAACGGGCGAACTCGCTCGCAGTAGTAGAAGGCGTGCTCAGCCGTTTCTTCCAAGCCACTGCCGCAGCGAGCGCAATCGGGCATGTCTGCCAGGCCCGCTTTGTAGTTCAAGCCGACAAGGGGTAACGCATTTCGCACAAGTCGCCAGGTGAGCGAGAACTCGGAGTTGTTCAAGAAGCTCGATCCTGGCGCCCAATTCCAATGAGAGCGAATCTCCTCCGTCGTCCAGCCGTGCCGCTCGCTGAGAGGATCAGAAGCGGAACCCACCACTAGCTCCCGATATAGTTCTTTTCGAGGCCGTGAAAGGTCACTGGACCCAAGAAGGTTACGAAGGGCCGTTCGGCACTCGCGGACAAACAGTGTTTCGCCCAAAGGCCTACGTCGACCTTCAGCCTTTGGGTCTGACTTTAGGCGAGGAAAAGTCCGACTCGCCTTCAGTCTCCACACTGCGTCCCCCGTCAAAGCTCTGCCCAGGTATGCAAGTCTTTCAGCAAGCCAGTGGTTCTCCAGATCAGGCATACCTAGACCCCCGTTGCGTGTACGTTGGATACAGACCTGCCTACGGACCATCGGCCTTGCACCTCCCCAGAGCAATCTGGAAAGGGATCGTTGCAGCGCCAACCGATTTACCTTAGGCAGAGGAAGTACAGCCAATCGGTAAAGGATCAAGGGGAAGACGTACACGGCGCACGCCTCCGCCCTGCCCTTTAAGGACAACCTCCTTGAAAGCCAGATTCCCACCTGAGCATTCACCTTGGCTTGTATTTCCGACCAATTTCGCTCCAGTTGGAGGCCGGGCCCGAACCACACCCCGAGGATGCGGACGGGTCCGTCACTCCAGCGGAACGGCCCCGGAAGAGTATTGCTACCCCTCCAAGCACCGAGCCGCAAACCTTCGCTTTTGTCAAAATTGACCTTGGCTCCTGCAATCCGCTCGTACTCGCTAACCGCCTTCTTCACAGCCTTTATATCCAGACGGCGGGATACAAACACTGTGATATCATCGGCGAACGCGGAAACCCTTGCCGTAAGAGGGCCAGCAAAAGGGACACCGCGCAGGGCCGGATTTGCCGTCCTATCCCTAAGCCTACGGAGCAGGGGCTCCAAAGCTAGGACATAGAGAAGAGGAGACAACGGGCAGCCCTGCCGGACCGACCGTTCGACCGCGAACACCCTCGAACGCCTTCCGTTCACCTGCACCACTGCCTGAGGGTTGTGGTACATCATGCTAATCCATCTGCGGAACTCCGGTTTGAATCCGGCAGTCTCCAAAACAGTCGCCAAAAACCGATGGTCAACCCTATCGAAGGCCTTGGACTGATCTAAACTGATCAGCGCGGCCTCGGTGCCGTCTTCTATACCCTCTAGGACCTCGCGAATCAAGTGCAGGTTGTCCTGGATCGATCTTCCCTTCACAGCAAAGGTCTGCTCAGAGCCGATCAGATCGCTAATGACAAGCTGTAAACGATTCGCTAAGACCCGGGCCAAAATCTTTAACTCTGTGTTAAGCAGAGTTATGGGCCTGTAATCGTCTAAACCCTCCCAAACATGCCTGCCACCTTTCTTCAGCAATGTGATCACGCCCTTGGTAACGCTACCAGGGATGGCTCCCTGGGCGAACCAATGGTTGAACATATCCGTCAGAATAGGCACAAACATGTGCGACATCCTCAAGTACACTTCGTAGGGCAAACCATCTAGTCCCGGCGACTTGTTCAGGCCGACCTGCTTCAACGCGTCACGGACTTCGCATTCAGTAACCACACCCTCGCAGCTAGCCGCTTCAGCCACCCCAAGGCGGGGAAAGTCGGCAAGATAGCTACGAAACTCCCGGAGCGGGAGATCAGTACAGCGGGCAAAGCGATCCCGAAAGTGCGCCCGAAAGGCGTCACGAATCTCGCGAGCCGATCGCAGCAGTCGCCCATCCGGGGCCTTGACAGAACCGATATACCGATCGGGGAACCTTCGCACTTCTTCTTCACGCGCAGTCGCGTTCGTTTTCACAGCTTCGTTGAGAACTCTCTTTAACCTAGATCTAACTACGTATCCCTTGTAGCGCTCGCTACTCTCGCGCTCAAGGTCCCCCCTAGCTAGCTCTACGTTTAGGGAGTCCCCCCCAGCCACCGCCCGGGAAAGTCTATCGTCTATAGATTTCGCTTCCTTGGTCCTATCTAGGTTGAGCTGTTGACCGTACTTGGTAGCGAAATCTCTAATCCTATGTTTAAGAGATCCCCACCACCTATTCCCGGTAACCGCCCCCACTAACGCCCGCTGAATTAGGGATTCCAGCCGGTCCCGGAAGTCCCGTATCTCCAGTAAGGAGGTATTGAACTTCCAGTAGCCGGCCAGACTAGGCCTATTTGCTAACCGTAGACTGACTCTAACAAGTTTATGGTCAGTCCACGCTATCAAGTGGAACGTGGGACAACTAACAAAATCAATGTCAGCTCGTCTCACTAACACTCTGTCCAAGTAGGAGCCTACTTTGGCAGAGGGCGAACTATCTAGCCACGTCCACATCTCCCGCCCTGGGTGATCCAGACGAAACCTGTCGACGAGGTCATGACGAGTCATGAGGCCGGCAAGGCTGCTTTCACACCTTCCCACACGCCTAGCTCCCCGCCCGACCTTATCTATCTTGGGATCAAGGATCGCATTCCAATCACCCATTAAAACTAGCCGCTTCGTATCGTCCAGGAACGGCGCCAACCGACGAAAAAAGGAAACCCTCTCCACAACGATATTGGGCGCATAAACCGCAACCAGACGAAACTTGAAACTTTTCACGGCAACATCGGCCACAACCAGTCGGCCCCCGTCACCTGCAAAAACAACGTCAACATCAGCATCAAGGCTGCGTCCAACTAGCAAAGAAACCCCAACGCTGGTACGGCTGCCGTATGCTGAGAAAACGTTAAAATCGCTTTCCAGCACACGACAGTCGGCACCGCAAGTGAAGTGGGTTTCCTGCACTGCAGCAACATCTACGCCGAGAGTTTTAAGTTCACCAAGCAAGCGCGTACACTTGCCCGGATCCCTCAATCCCCTCACATTCAAAGTAGCAAGGTTTAGAGCCATCAATCCCACTTACCTTACTCAGTGTCGACTACGGGCCGGAAATCCTTCGGAGTAAGGATGCCGACGGCCTGACGCAGGGATCCGGTGCCGAGCTCAGTACTTACTCGGTCGTCCCTGGTAATTCCACCGACATCCACGGGGTACCGCAATTTTAGGGACCTATAGAAGGTAGGGTGAACTAAAATCGGGACCCTGCCCGAACAAAAAGGAAGCAATTTTTTTAAACTTTGGTGGCGCAAATCCGCCAACATTGCGTCCGCTCGACTGGCCCCCTCAAGAAAGTGCCAAAGCTCTTTGGTTCGGGGTCCAGCCGAACGGACGAATGTGGTCACCATTGCGGCACTCTTAAAAAGATACGGGTTGGTGATGTCCTTGCCGTCTATTTTTTTAAGTGATGATAAAGGTTTTAAAGTTTTTTTTAAAATGTGGTCCATGTTTTGGGGCTCGAGGATGTCCTCGCAGAAATGAAATGCGGTGAAGGCACGTCGGATTTCGTTTGAAGCCGACCGTGACCTTGGCTTGAGTTCTGTTGATGATGGTGATGCTGCTGCTGTTGGTGACTCCCTGGTCACCGATTGTGCCCGTGTAAGGAGCTTAGGGGTTGTGATGGGTGAGAGTGAAGGTGATTTTGGGGAAAGTGGGAAGTCAGAGAGGTGTGCTGGGGTATTTGGATGTTTTTGTGGGGGAGGAATAATTTGGGCTGGTCTTTCAATTTTTTTCTTTTCGCCCTTTTCTTGAGGTTGGGAGGGTGTTTGGGACTGTGTTGGTGTTTCTTGGTGTGGTCCCTTAATGTGTTTTTTCTCCCCCTCCCCAGCTACCGAGTCATCACTATCCCTTCTCCGTTTTAGGTTAATTGAATAATCCATGGCTTCGTCTTCTTTTTCAATGTGTTTTTCTTTGTTTTTCTTTTTTGTTAATGACGATGATGATGATGATCTTGCAGATGTCGATGATGATGATGATTTGGCTGTGCTTGTGGTAGGAGTACTATTAGAGTCAATTTTAGCAGTCGTGGTGATGTTTGGTTTGTTTGAAACTGTTGCTGTTGCTGGTTCTTTGATGGGGGTTTGTTTTGCTGGTTCTTTGATGGGAGTTTTTCTCTTTTTTCCCCCTTTTACTACTTGGGTCCAGCCCTCTTCTTTGTTGGGGCTGTCCCCGGTTTTAGTTTTAGGGGTTTCGCTTTTGTTTTCTTCGGTCGCTGCTGTTGTCGCTGTTGCTGCTATCGTTGTCGTTGTGTTCGTTGTCGTTTCTGTTGTTGTTGTTGTTGTGGCCGGAGTTGTTTTGGTTGTTTTTTGAGGGCAGGATTTTGAAAAGTGCCCCAGCTGCTTACAATTCCAGCACTGGGGCTTCCTGCCCTCAACTACCACTGTCATGACTTGGTTTTCGTACTCAAGTACGTGGGGTATGGCTGTGAACCCCCCTCTATCCAGACACATGGTGAAAATATAATCCCCATGTGCTGTGCCGTTGGCCGATTTGCATTTTTCTATGTTTTCAATGTCCCCATGAATTGTTAAGAATGCGGCCAAAACTTCTTCATTAAGCTGGATGGGGACATTGCAAATTGTTACTTTGATCCTTCGCCGACCCATGTATTCGGGCTGTAGTCGAAAGTATTTTGAATTAACACTTTCGCTGGCCAGTTTTTTGGCTATGTCCTCTGATGGCAACAATACATCCCATGTTGCGAAGCTGCGTCTGCAGTAGTATTTGGCTGGGATGTCTGCTGCCCTCAGTAAGCCTTCAAAAATGTCTTTCTTAATCCCGGCCAACCTCCGGGATTTTAAATCGGTTACAACGAATGATATGATTTTTGGTTGGACTTCGTTGACTAGTTCGGGAATAGGAAGAATCCTATTCCCTTCAAAGTATTTTTCATATTTTGCCCTAATTTCTTTAAAATTTTTCGGGCATTTTTGGGAGGTGATTTTCTCCGTCCATGATGCTGGTAGTGAGGGGACTTTTTGGGCTGGCGGAATGGTACTGGCCGGCGAAAGTGATGGCCATTTGTTTTCCGGCTTTGAGGGGGGCGTTAGTCCGTCGAAGATATCAGTGAGTGACGGTGATGGTGATTGTGATGGAGATGTGGCCTCTGCCATAGTTGCTTACCAAGCAACCAGGCGAGAAAAAAAAACAAATGTTCTTGTTATAATTCGTGTGAGAAGCGTGTTAGTGATCCAATGTTGAAATGAAATGATGTATCGTTTTTTTTTTTCCAAAGGTAACAAGAGTTGACCCCCCTCAACAAACAAAATAACAATTGTTTGGGGGAGGGGCAATCAACGATAACAGTTCAAAACGATAACAAACGAGTTTCAAGAATTCAAACAAATAACAATATTTTTTAAAAACAAGAACAACTTTAACATTCAAAATAACACTTACTTGTCAGTAGTAATTTGCGACACAAGAAAAAAATTCACCTTCTCGTCTGCTCAGGTATTAGTAGCTACTACTATATATGGCAGATGGACTAGTTCATTGCGTGGAAAAGGTGGGTGATACCCAACATAAAGGTTATAGTTTAAACATTTCAGTTCAGCATAAGTATACAGTTTCAATTTCAAAAACAATTTTATTTCAAGCAATTCAGTTTAGCAAAAGTTCAAAAAGTTCTATTTAAAACGGTTCAGTTTAGCGTAAGTACACATTTTAAATGTCAAAAACAGTTATTTTTCAAGCCATTCAGTTTAGAATAATGACACAGATTAATTCTATTTGATCCAAAGATAGGACCCTATCAAGTGCTACCACTCCGGGTTAGAGTGTACCTTGGAGAGATAGCAATGAATGAGTACACAGCATTCCCCAAAGCTCCAGCAATATTGGAATTTCAACATCAGATTGTTTAGTGTCATATCCTGGACACTCATTGGGGGGAGTCTTAGCCGTTTGCAGTGAAGCAGTCGGTGTATTTTACAACCCCAGCCGACTGGGCAAACATGTTTTTGATGAAAAGCTCTAGATATATAAGTTACCTAGCAAGAACCCTACTCGTTACTTGATATTGGTGTTTAACAAATAATAATACAATTAATGGTAATGCTAATAATAATACTTATGGAAACGACGCATGATGGAGGGAATGGAACTACCAAAGTCAGAATGCTCGGGGAAAAAGAAACTTACAAATTCTTGGGAATAATAGAAGCGGATAACATCAAACAAGTGGAGATGAAAGAAAAAAATGAAAAAGAGCATCTCAGGAAAACGAGAAAGCAACTCGTTACCAAATTATATAGCATGAACCTCATCAAAAGGAATAAATACCTGGGCTGTTTCCCTTGTAAGATACTCGGGACCATTTTTGAAGTGGACGAGGGAAGAACTTTAACGAATGGACGAAAGAACAAGAAAACTAATGACGATGCATAAGGCCTTACATTCCAGAGACGATACAGACAGACTGTATGTGTTATAAAAAGAAGGAAGAAGACTACCCCACGGCCTTTTGGCTGGGCCGTCTGGCATTCGTGCCGGATGGGTGCTCGAAACCAAGAGCAGACTCGGGGCCGAATAGGCTGGGCAACCTTCGGGTGGGCAAGCTGCACTTTTGTCCCCTTTGTCACCCATGTACGGCACTAGACCAAGCGTCTAGTTTAAGCCGTAAACTGGCATACGTGCCCGGACCCACATTTGAGTTCGTGAAACTGCTTGCCTCATCAGGCTCACATTGCACTAAGTGAGCCGATCGGCAGCACTGACAAGCAGGGTTCGAGTCTCGATTCGTTCCCGACTTCCCCTCCCCTTTATCCCCACTTTAATCGGCCTTCGGGCTTTTGACCTTGTGTCAAGTCGTGTCTGGTGGGAGGCAGCGACAAATAAAAGAAAGAAGACTTGCCAGCATTCAAAATAACGTTAATGCATTGATATAACAAATCGACAACTAAGTACATTTACAAGAAGGAAAACTGATTACAGCCATCAAAACCAATGCAGACAACAATCAACAGAACAGGAATAAATAGGAAGGAAAAATGGAAAGAAAAACAACTGTATGCACATTTCAAGCGACAAACAAACGAACTCTCACACGAGAAAGCATGAACATGGCTAAGAAAGGAAAGCTTTAAGAGGGAAATAGAATCTCTTCTAATAACTTCCCAAAACAACGCCATAAGAACCAACTATATAAAATCGAGAATAGATATGAAGCAGCAAAATAGCAAAGGCTGAAAATGTGGTGATATAGACGAAATGATCCATCATATAATAACCGAATGCAGTAGTTTAGCCGGGGAAAAGTATAAGATGAGATACAAGTGGGTGGGCAAGGTGATCAACTGAGAATTGTGCAAGAAGATAAATTTTTACTATAAAACAAATATTATATACACAACCCAGAGATCCACCCTGGACAATGAGATGCACAGAGTTTTCTGGGATTTTGACTAATAAACAGATCACCTAATCGCGGCCAGACGACCAGACCTAGTAATAATAAAAAAAAGATTAAAAAAAAATTGCCGAATTGTAGACTTTGCCGTTCCGGCTGATCACTGGGTAAAACTGAAAAAATAAACAGAGATAAGTTCCTGGACCTTGCCAGAGAACTAAAAAAAACCTATGGAATATCAAAATGAAGGTGATATCAATAGTAATTGGTGCTGTTGGTACTGACACCACTGGATTGATATAAGGAATGAAGGACTTGGAAATAAGAGGACGAGTGGAGACAATCCTTACGATAGCATTATTAAGATTGGCCAGAATACTGGAAAGAGTCCTAGAGACTTGAGGAGACTTACTCTCACTCAGACTCCGGCGGAAAACCATGAGTTAATTCTCAAATGAGTTGGAAAATAATAATAATAATAATAATAATAATAATAATAATAATAATAATAATTTTCATAAAATGAGAACAGGATTAGGCACAAGAACATGGGGACGGTGTCCCGCTGGGAATTAAGATTTGACGATATTACCAACTGTTTTTTCCACAAACAAGAATTTGCCTGAGAGAATATGACACGCGAAAGTATCTGGGATTCTGCGACAAACGGATCCCATAATCTCGGCCAGAAGACCACGACTAGTGACTATGAAGAAAGTGGAGAAAAAAAAACGAAACTTTGCCATCCTAGGGAACCACTGAGTGAAAACCAAAGAAAGCTAAAAGAGAGACAAGTGCCTGGACCTTGCCAGAGAACTGAGATAACTTTGAAATATGAAGGTGGCAGTGATACCAATAGTAATTGGCGCGCTTGAAACGGTCCCCAAATGCTTAGAAAGGGGCTGGTAAAGTTGGAAATCTCAGAACGAATCAAGACAATCCAAACTACAGCGTTATTGAGATCTGAAAACCTGGGGAGGGGGCTTGCTGTCACTCAAACTCCAGTGAAAGACCATCGGCGTTAACTGGTGTGAAAAAGTCGTTAGGAGTATTATAATAATAATAATAATAATAATAATAATAATAATGAATTTTACCATAAGAACAAATGCTATATGCACAACCCAGCATCTATCCCCCCCCAAAAAAAATGACACATAAACTCCTTTGGGACTTTGACATACAAACAGATCACATAATCTCGGCCAGAAGACCAGGCCTAATAATAATCAACAACAAAAAAAAAAGAGAGAGAATTTGCAAAATTGTCAACTTTGCAGTCTGTGCTGACCACAGAATAAAACTGAAAGAATCTGCAAAGAATGATAAGTACCTCGACCTTGCTAGAGAATTGAAAAAAACTATGGAACATGAAGGTGACAATCATAGCAATCGTGATTGGTGCTTTTGATACAATAACTAAAGGATTACCAAAGGGAGTGGGGGACTCGGAAGTCGGCGGATGAGTGGAAACCATCCAAACTACTGCATTATTGGGAATGGCCAGAATACTGAGAAGAGTCCTGGAGACTTGAGGAGACTTGCTGTCATTCAAACTCCAGTGAAAACCATCAACGAACGCTGATGTGAAAGACTCTTATGAGTAAATAATAATAATAATCATTTTTATTTCATGTATTGTGTTCTGTCATCTGTTTTGTTTAAAAGTATAATATCTTTGGTTGTTTGTGTCATTTCTTCAAATTTGTTCTCGGACTGACACAATCGATTTCGCATGCGTCAGTGCTTACGTATTCAGAGACTATATTCCCATGCATGTGTAAACACACGCACACACACACACACACACAGATATATATAATGTTTGGAAATACATATATATATATATATATATTTATTTATTGTTGAGAAATAATTTGGTTGAGAAGAATGTGTTTTCGCTATTACTGTTCTAGTACCCATTGGCCATGACACCTTGATCGCTTGTGTTATCGGTACCTGTTCAGAAAAACACGTGTTGGAACGGGCTGGAAGCAGAAAAAAGTAAAAAAATAAAAAATAAAAATCCCAAAAAACTGGAAGTTTTTGCTACATCGATAACTACCTTTTTTATTAGATGCATTAACAGCAGCAGTGATGGCGCGCCAAAAGTAATATTTTTGGTGAATGCTGTAACTGAGCGAAAGAATAATGTTTACTGGCTGAACTATTCTTAATACGATCGTGCTATACGTTCATAATTCAGTATTATATTATAACATAAATATGCATGTTCCCACTTGTTATCTGGGTGATGCCGTTGCACGTCTAGTAACAACAAGTCACCTAAAATCTGAAGCCCCTTCCTCAGTATACAAGGAGCATCCAGCAGTTTAAAGATCTGTATCGTCTCAATTTGCCCTTAAATTTTCTGTTCTCCTTGTGTTAATTCTGTCTTAGATTATAATCTGTATTATACTGATCTGATTTGTATACGTAGGTTATCGTAATATAGCGATTCATAGTTATCGTCGTAACAAGTTTCTGCCTGAAGAAACTGCGTTTCATTTTATCGGTCAGGTTTGACTTCCATATGAACGATAGGTTATTATTAGCTGTCCATACCTTTGCTAATCGCGTGTCGATGCCTGTTTCGGTTGATGAGACAGTTTCCTAAGTAGGTGAACTTGAAAATCTTAGGAAGCAGTCTTTGTCTTGAAGAAGTTCGTGAAGGTTAAATAAATCCGAACGAAATATCACACATCTAAATTTGAATTAAGTGTGTGATTTATCTAACTTTCCACAAATTTCTTTCACATATATATATATATATATATATAATTTGAAAATAATTTGAAAATACATTTTGTAGATACACACAGTAAGATAATCAAAGTTCACTTTAGCATTAATCAAAGTTAAATGCCTCCAAGTATTGCTATGTATTACAAACGTGATTTTTATCATGCCATTTCTTTTCACTGTTTAAATGTAAAATAATGTATTTGACCCATAGATAGGACCCTATCAGGTACTACCACTCCGGGTTAGATGCACCTTGGAGCGATAGCAAAAAAAGGGTACTCTGCATTTTTTAAAGCTTCAGCATTTCTGGAGCCTCACCATCAGATTGTTTAGTGGCATAAACAGGACACTCGTTGAGGTGGGAGTATTACCTCCTCTGTAGAGATGCAGTTGGTGTGTAGCATATCCACGTCCAAAAATATACGACCAAGATATTCACATGCATAAAACATTCAGAAATGTTCATAATGTTCATATGCATATATCATCATCATCATGTCATGCCACGAGCACGGATATCCCTGACTCTCTCTCGCCACTTCTCCCTATCGTTCATCGCCTCCGGTTGGTCTTCAGGGCTACATCCCGTATCCTCATATAGCTGCTGAATGTTTGTTCGAGCTGGTCGTCCTGCTTTTGCCCGGCCATATGTGGGGGTCCATAGGAGTACATCACTTATAAGCTCATCCCTGCTTCTCCAGCAGTGTCCTGCATATGCATATATAGGAATCCGAAAACACTCGAAATTCGTTCAGATACAAAACTTTTTATGACCTTTTTGAGTTTAAGGTTTTTTGACATGAGGAGAGATAGACACAATTTCATTTTATGCTGACTTTTCCAACTGACGCCACCACGTTCGGCACATTTCATAGAACCCAACTGGTCGACTACCTTCCTCTACTAGCTGTTTTATTTTCAAATCCCCCAAATCCTCGGCGCTTCCGGGCATGATATCATTAACCACCCCCAGTCCTATTTCCTATCTGGGGCTTTTATTGTGACATTTCTGATTGTCACAGCCGCCCCGCGCGCGTGAACACCTGCGCTCAATGTCTGCACCTAACTAACCTATGCACTAAGCGAAAGGTTCTCAGCCTAACTAACTAGAAAGATAAAATATACAAATCGAAAAATGATAATATAAAAAAAAATATCTCTGCAATTATATTACAGGTGTATTCAACAGCATTACCCGTCTGGGCTGAACCGTAGGAGAGTAGTGGTAGTATTTAAGGATATGGGGGCTGATATTTTTCCAGGAGTATCAGTCCGAAAGCGAACGTATTCACGCGACTCGAGTTCTAACTCGCTTAATACGATATCACAGTCTTGAACGTTTGCAACTACGCCACGACGATTTGGGGGTGGGTGGAGAGAAGCAAATCATCAACAATTGTTTCTTATTTTGTTTTTTGTTTTTTGTATTTTTGGTTTTGTTGTGGGTTGAAGAAAATAATTTGTTCTTAATCTTTTTTTTTTTTTTGAGAGTTGAACAGCAATAGTTAGATTTAATTATCAGCCCGTGAGCTACTTTGTCACGAGAACTACTCCATCCACTTAAATTCTAAAGTTGACTTAATTATTTTTTAAAAAACCTTGTAAAAGTCATGTGCTATATCTTTCTTTCTGATGGTACTATCTCTTCGTTTACCCCGTCGCTCCGCTAAGATATTTTTGTATTATAGAGTACCAGTGTCTATTATTTGAGAAGCTGTGTATATACAAGGTGGAACGATAAAATTGTCGTCCTAAAGAAAACAACACTACTGCTTTATTTTCATACCTTATTGAAAAAATCAATTCAGGTAACTAGATTATTTAGTAGAGCTGACATCTATTCAATGTAGCCGCCTTCAGCCTCAATCACCGCCTCGATACGGATCTGGAACTAGGAGCACGCCTTTTCCACAAGCACCGGCGGGAGCTCGGCCAATACTCAGCGGATGGTGGTGTTGTGGGAGGTCATGTTAGTGATGTTCTCGACGTATGACCAAACGAAGTTGTCCATCGGGTTCAGGTTAGGTGAGAAAGGGGGCCAGTGAGAGAAGGGTACAAAGTCGTAGCACTCCTTTGGAATCTAAACCTGGGTCTCTTTGGACTTATGGGATGGTGCCGAGTCCTTCCGTCAAACCCAGGGTCTGCCACCGGCCACCTGATTGCACCGGGGGATTACCACACTCTTCAGCACATCCAGGTACACTTTGGTGTTAACTTTCAAGCCGACTTCGAAGATATGAAGTTGCATGATGTTCTCAGCCTTGGGCTTCCGCTCCACCACTTCCAAAGGGTCGTCCGATGCGTTGAGCTGTGCCCTCAAGCGTTGAAGCGTCCAGATTTGCATTTTGAGGGTGCTGGCAATGGTCCTGTTGTCATAATTTGGATCGGTAGAGAGCATGAGTTGAGCGGCGCATCTCCGATATCGCTCGTTGAACATTGTGTCACTTTCAGACATGATAGAAGGCTCCTATCGCTCTTGGGATTTCTACACAACTGGCCAACTAGTAGATAGTCTGCAACAAAAAAAGAAAACCGGTTTTCATTAAACGGAAATGGAATCATGTCGTCTTTTCTAGGGCGACAATTTTATCGTTCCACCCTGTATATTTACCCAACACCAGGACAAATTCAGGATGTGACACAAGGTCAATTTTAAGATGAACTTAAGAGGCTTAAAATCGGAGTTTTCCTTCTCCATGACCGGTCGCCATATCAAGGCTAAAGAGCTCAGTCTATGCAACTATTTACCTATAGCCATATTTACCAACCCCTCCGCTTGGGCAGGATATGATGCAAGGTCAATTTTTAAGCGGAGTTTAACAGGTTTGAATTCACATATTTTTCTCCTAGACTAGTTACCTAACCAAGGCTGAAGAACACAGTCTGTCCTACTATTTACCCATAGCTGGAGGGAGAATAATTGGATTCATACCATAGTGCTATGTGAAATGCAATCAGTCCCGTCCAGGATTTGAACGCCGTGTCCATTTCCAACGACGATAACCATTACACCACAAGCACCCAATAGCTAAAGGGAGAATAATTAAATTCATACTTTTCCCAAGCGTATTAGCTCTATGGGAAATGCAAACAACCCTCTCCAGGATTTGAATTCGGGCCGCTGTGTCCATTTCCTACGACGGTATCCATTACACCACGAACGCCTCCCTAAGAGAGGCTTGGTATGTTTGTTTGATTAAGTTAAACAACCTGGAAAAAGACTGTAGAGTCATTTAGTTGAGTGATGGATGGTGACCTTGGGATAGTTGAAAGCTCGGATCTCATGGAATACAAGTTATCACGTGATCCCAGGAAGTTAGAAATTAGAATGGTATTTTCAATTGGTTTCTAGAGTAATATGATCAGGGACACCGTGTGATTGTTTTAGTAATACGTTGTTTCCCAGCAGGATTTACTGGTCGACCACAGGATGGTGGCAAAGAATCGAGGCAAGCAAAGATAGATAGATAGATAGATAGATAGATAGAGAAATGAATGGGAACGTAAACGGGTGTTTTTCCCCCAAAATCTAGGTCGGGATAGTAGCAGACGGCTGGCTAAAAAACAGAAAGGTATTAGCAGAAAATAAGGAACGGATTCTAATTGGGAACTCAAATGAAAAAAAGGGATTGGTGGTGAGGACGTGGGATAGGTAACAGGAAAGAGAGTCAGATGGCAACGAGGCGTGATGATGTGAAGACTGTCGAAAATCGTAGCATCCATTTTGGATGAGTTTCGCGAAGGGGTCCTACACCCGCTGCGAAGCTGGGAAGACTGAACCAGCGCGTAAGTACGTGCGAGTATAACCACAGAAAACTAGGAAGATAATATCAAGGTCAGTGTCTGTTCTCTCTCCTCACGACGTTTTATTTCTCTCAGTCGAGTTAAAGAGGTGGACTAATTTTTCATATGATGTTTCTCTCTTTTCGACGACTATAAAGAGGTGTAGTAGCGAATAGACTTTTGTATTAGTAAGCAAAGACAGTGTTTTGTGTGTTCGTCATTTTTCTCACGGCGAGGTTAGAACGGGGGTCCGACTGACTCGTACTACAGTTATGGACTCTTTAGAACCATAAGTGCACAAATGTCAATGTAGTGCCGTTGTGATATCAGGTCTACTGAAAACCGCTGTGTTGCAAGCGTCTATTTGCTGTGGTAGTATTATAATTGTCTGTTAGAGAACCAAAACGTTACACTAGGCACCGAGATGCACACTTACATGAAAATGGTGTGTGCATATTTCTTTATCCATCAAAGAATAACAGAATTAACTTCTCGTAATATTCCGATGATATGTGAACAGAAATGACGACATAGGTGAGAAACAATAAAGTAAATATGCCAACAAAAGTAGGTTGGTGTTTATTCTTCCCAGCAAGAGATATTTCCGTATTGGAATGTTCCATCGAAGCTGCGTTTGGTCTGAAACAAAAGAAAGGAGATGGGCCAACAAGGAAGTTTGAGGATTATCGCCATCGGACAAAGATAGCAGACCCCTATCTTACAATACAACATAAGGTATTTTTTTTTCGAAAATGGAGAACATCTTGTTTGAATTTAGAGCTTTCCTTGCTCTAGACTTGTTGCTGCAGAGAGGGTAAAGAACCAAGTCTGAGCAAACTATAGGGTGTCTTAATATACATGGGACCTATGTGACTTCACTATTATTTCTGCTCACTCAGTTTATATATATATATATATATATATATAGGGTATCTCAATATACATGGGACCTTTGTAACTGCTAATAACACAACGAATAGTTATGTTGCGTTCTTTTTTGTTTCAGATTTTAAAATAGTATACTATATCAACGAGCACAATGCCTTGGACAAGGGAGGAAAAATATTTTGCATCACTCCTTGTTTGAAGACAAAATCACTCAAAACTCTCCCAAAACAGATGCAACTAATTAATAAGATAATGACTAATTACTGATACCAGAAAAAAAATGATTACATGTTCTGAAGGCTGAAATTGTTTTGGTGACCGTAATTGAAGGCGATCAGAAAGCTCCCTTTTCAATAGCTACTACTACCGAGGTGTAGGGTAGGGCGCTACTCCTTTCCCTGGATTGCTCCACTTTATCCTTGATACGTACCTTATATTGCTGAGTGTTAAGCCAGAAGGTATCAAGTACCATTTTTAAAGTCTTTGGTTTGACGTGACCTGGGATTGAACGCAAGTTTCACGGACCATTGGCGAACACTCTACCCATAGGACCAATGAGAAAACACTGATTTGATGTCTCCAGCTCACAGGATGTAGTTTTTACAGGATGTTTTCCAAATGATCGCTATTGCATTAATCTCATTGTCTTATTAATCGGTTGCATCTTTTTCGAGACACCCTGTATGCACCCGTAGCTGAATGGAGTAGACAGAGAAGAGATAGCCATGCTTTTCACAATGGAATTGGTGTATGGTGAAAAGCAAATGAACTCACCCAGGACCTTTGAGTCCACTTCCTACGACCGTAACGGTTATCCCATATGCATCTCCGACTGGTACCTAGCTACGCAGTACAAGCTGTCACATGTTGGTTGGAGAAGATAGATATATTAAAAATAAACCTTCCATTGTCCTTAGAGATACCATAAAAGGTTAATTATTCGGGAAGACACCCAAAACATGGGAAGATGATCACACACACACACACACACACACATATATATATATATATATATATATATATATATATATATATATAAAGAAATGAGACGTTACGATTGTTTGAAATTTTTTGATGAATTAAAAAGTGCTCAAATGGTCATCAGTAGAAAAGTATGAAAACTAAATTAAGATGTCTTCTTGTATTCGTTTGAGCCCAGTCGGCTGGGGCTGAGGACTACACCAACTGCATCTCTGCACAGGGGTAGACTCCCCATAACGAGTGTCCTCGATATGACATCAAACAATCTGATGGCAAGGCTCCAATCCTAGTGCTTTAGGGAATGTGCAGATCCCATGTCATTGCCATTGCTGCCAGGTCAACTCTGACCTGGAATAGTAGCACCTTATATGGACCTATCAATGGGCCAACATTTTTTTTTACTATTTAAGCTGTGAAAACAAATGATTTATGCTAAATTGAATAATTTGAAATACAATTGTTTGATCATTTAACAGTGTGTAAATAAATGACTGATGTTTAATGGAATTCTTGGTAATACTTGCTAATATTTGAAGCCCTTTGACTGTGTGCAAGGTAATGAATAGTGTCGAATAAAATAATTAGTATTAAATTGCAATACTTGTAAGAACTTCAGTAGGTACAAACAAATTATTAATATTGAACAGATTTATTTGTGTGCATTTGCAATAATTGGAATCATTGAACTGGGTAGAAACAATAGCAATACTAGTGTGCAAAAAATTAGTTCAAACTCATTTAAAAATGAAATTACCTCCAAACAATAACCAAACAAATGATGCAAATTAGATTGTAACTGCGATATAGCAATAATTGAAACCATTTAACTGCGTGCAAAAAACGAGCTCATGATCATTTTAGAATGTTTCAAATTACATATAATTGATATATATATATATATATATATATATATATATATATATATATAAACAGGACTTGATATTAAATAACCTACAAAGGTTGATGTCCCATAAAACCTATGGAGGTGCCTGTGGTGTAATGGTTATCCTCGTAGGAAATGGACACGGCGATACAAGTTCAAATTCTGGACAAGGATGATTGCATTTCACATAGCACTAATACCCTTGGGAAAGGTATGAATCAAATTATTCTCTCTCCAACTATGGGTAAATAGTAGGGCAGACTAGGTTCTTCAGGCTTGGTGAGGTAACTAGTCAAGGAGAAGGAAAACTCTGAATTCGAACCTGTTAAACTCTGCTTAAAAATTGACCTTGTGTCATATCCTACCCGAGCGGAGGGGTTGGTAAATATAGATATCCCATAAAACCTAACCAAATGAAACCAATTTTATTTTCGTTAGTTTCATATTTCTTCAAATAAAACTTTCTTTTGATGATCATTTCTTCTATTTTACTGGAGAAAAAAAGTTACAGGTTTTTGTTATAGATCTACAATATTAATTATAAAAATTACAGAAAATTATAGAAAATAAAAATTAATGAAGCAATAATAAGAAGATGAAATCTTGATTACTTTTAGTATATATATATATATATATATATATATATTGTCATTCACAATATATATATATATATATATATAGTGTATCACAAAAGTGAGTACACCCCTCACATTTCTGAGGAAAATAAATTAACTCTGTTATATAAGCTGCACACAGACTACTTTTCATTGTGTCAAAGTATCATTTTGTCAGTGTTTTCCCATGAAGAGATATACTTAAATATCTGCAGAAATATGAGGGGTGTACTCACTTTTGTGATACACTGTATATATATATATATATATAGTACAATAAGATTAAGACTCAAACTCGGTTAAGCCGTCATAATAAATTTATTTCGGCGGAGAATGTTCTTGGTATATTCTCCGTCTCGTCAAATGACTCTTTTACATGCTCTGTATTGTCCCAGAGATGCGAATGAGGAGTTACAGTTCGTATTCAGAAGATAAATAGGAAAATTAAAGAAATTAAAAAATAGATTAAAAATCAGAAAATAAAGATAAAGATAAAAATAAAAATAAAAAACATAAAAATAAAAACATAAAGTGGAACTCAAATTACAAAGCTACAAATTCTTTCGTTCATAGGCGGGAGCAGTGGGTGTGAACATATTATATGTTAGAACGATTAAGAAACAGGAGTGGAATTAATCTACTGGTCAGTCCCTTCTAATTTTGTGTTCTGTTTGTGGTTTCTTCTACTTGGCAGGTGTGCTTTTCTAAACAGACTATGATCGTTTAACTAATGGCTATCTCATATATGATTTACATTTATTTCTTATATGTCTGTTAATTAACCCAGCTGTTGCCATCTTAGGTATTCCTCTTGTTTCGATTAGGATCGAGATACTTAAACCAGATAAGGTGGGGACATTCATTATAGTCGTCAAGTGTTTTTTTAAATTTTACCCTAAAAATGGTCAAGGGGAATTAACCACTCTAGAATCACAGGCCCTATTTTTGGATTAATATTCCGTGTTCATCTGGCCCTTATCTATCTTTATCTTTCCCTGTCTTGGTGATATCTGCTGTTGTGTTGATCTCTATTATTTACTAATATTTCCTTTATTATTTAAGATAATTTAAATTTTCCTCTATGTCTACACTTAAGGACAAGCTCATTTCTTTCGTTCAATAAAAGTTTTCTATTCTTGAAATTAATTATGCTAATTTTTTAAATAATTTTAAATAAATAATTTTTTTAATATATATATATTTCACTACGAACGCCACCCAATATATATATATATATATATATATATATATATATATATATATATATATATATATATATATATATATATTGGGTGGCGTTCGTAGTGAAATGGTTATTTTCACTAGAAATGAACATGGCAACTTGAGTTCAAATGCTGGATGAGGCTGTTAGCATTTCATCATTTGACATAGCACAAATAAATTTGGGTATGGTCATAAGTAAACTTTTCTACCTACAATTTTGGATATATAGTAGGGCATATTGTGCTCGTTAACCTTTGTATGGCAACTGGTCTCGGAGAAGGAAAAACATTTAAATTCAAACTTGTTAAACTCAACTTTCAAAAAATAATCTTCTTTCTCATCCTCTCTTTAAGGAGAGCGTTAATATATATATATATATATATATATGTACATTTCAGAAATGGCAGGTCAGGGTACATAAGTACTGAATGTAGTCTGACTTAATTCAGAGTTTGTCAGCTATACAAAAAGATTAACGGGGAGAGAGAGAGAGAGAGAGAGAGAGAGAGAGAGAGAGAGAAAGAAAGAAAGAAAGAGAAACACTCACATATATATATATAGAGAGAGAGAGAGAAAGAGAGATTATCATCACATTTTATCTCCAAACTCGTTATCACAAATGATATGTGACTACTGCGGTTCAACACTCCGGAAAATTAATAAAAATGATTTTCAAATTAAAAAACGAAAACAAAAAATAAAAGTAAAAAAAAAAAAAAAAAAAAAAAGAAAGATATGAATCCCTTAATTCCGTCAGTTAAGAGTTATATAATACTACTTCACAAGAATGCCACACGCTGTTTTGAAATTTTTTTTTTAAAGCGCCCTATGAAACAGCAGTTGTACACCCACTTAACTCCCATGTCATAATCCATCTAAATAAGATGAACATCCTGACTACGGCTGGAGACAATAAAGACGAACTCGTAATCGACGTTTTCTTATAGACTCCTACAAATGAACACACCAGTTTTGATCGACCATCAACAACTAACATTCAACTGTCCAGTGCGGCCTCTGGATTTAGTCTAAATGACACTGCCAGAAACGATGGACGATAGGTATAGATGACGAGAGAGAGAGAGAGAGAGAGAGAGAGAGAGACTCTCATGACTCAGTGCCATTAGAAAGACTTTATGATAATGATGGTGACTGCTCTTCTAAAAGTATAGTTTTCCAATCAAATACCCCACGAAGCCTTTGGTAAAATATGGCATGATGTATAAAGTCTAACGGTCATGTGACTACACGATAAAAATCAACGTTGTTTAAAATAAGACAAATAAACATTTTAGATCTTTAAATGAACCAAATGATTTACCTAAGTTCCAGAAAAAAAAACATTTACAGTTTCTTTTTTTAATGGCATATCAACCTTTGTAGATTATTTAATGTCAAAGCCGTCTTTCTAGAGGAACAGGAGGAAAAAAAAAACAGTTCCCATGTTAATTTGTTGCTTCAGCGTGGAAAAAATATAATTAACATCTATTGATTTTCTATAGTCTTTTTGATTTCCTCTCAAGAGGAAATCCTGTCAATAAAAACAGTTTTATGTTTTCCCCGATAAAATGTCTTTAATTAAAGGGTGTATAATAATAATAATATTATAATAATAGTACCGAAAACCCTTTTGTAAACAGCACCATATCAGGTGGTGTGTTGATCTTGCTGACTGTGGTCAGTTAGTTCGATAAATCTCTGCATGTTCCACACATCATGGAAAATGACTATTTCCTAACCGCTCTAAAAACATTGCGTCATCCAAGTCAGCACAGATGTTATATTTTTGGAATTCTAAAGAATGGCCCGAACCAACTGATCGTGAACCTGAAAGAGATCTTTATAGACAGCTTTAAAAAGTGTACCGTGGAATAAGTTTTTTTTAAATCCAATTAGTATGGAATGAGTATTTGAGATCCTATAAGTGTCGGACAAGCATTTGAAGTCCCAGCAATGAGGGATAAATCTTTGAAGGTTAATATGTCTAGGACAAATGTTTGACGTTTCATAAGTGTAGGAATAGTGTTTGACGTTTCATTAGTGTAGGACAAGTGTTTGTCGTTTCATTAGTGTAGGACAAATGCTTGCCGTTTCATTAGTATTGGACAAATGCTTGCCGTTTCATTAGTATTGGACAAATGCTTGCCGTTTCATTAGTATTGGACAAATGCTTGCCGTTTCATTAGTATTGGACAAATGCTTGCCGTTTCATTAGTATTGGACAGGGGTTTATCCAAGCAATGTTGAATTCATGTTTAAGCTCTTATAATGTAGGACAAATTGTTGACGTCCACTAAGTATTGGACAAGTATTTTAGTTCAATTAAGTAGAGAACAAGTGACTGCGGTCTAATAGTATAAGACAAATGCTTTAAGTGGAGGATTATTGTCCGAGGTCCCATAAGTGTAGGACAAGTGTTTTATCCAAGCAATGTATAACTCGTGTTTTAGATCAGGTAAGTACAGGACAAGTGTTTGGAGTCCCAGAAATGTATAGTAAGTGTTTGACGTTTAGTATGTAAAGGATAAGTTTGTGAGATCCTGTAAGTGTAGGACAAATTTTTGAGATCTACAAGTGTTTAAAATTCCATAAGTGTAAGATATTTGTTTGAAGTCATACAAGGGTAGGAGAAGTGTTTTTGATCCTCTGATTGTAAGATAAGTGTTTTAAGTCCCATATTTTTCTATTGCAGTTAGAATGTGACTCAAGGTGAATTTTTTTTATCTCTGTAAAGATGGTTTGAATCGAGATTTTTTTTATTCCCATGGACTGGTTATTCTACAAAGGTTAAAAATCACTGTCTGCCTGACTATTTACCCATCACGGGTAGGTTTGGTTTAGTTTGGTTTGGTTTGGTTTGGTTTGAATTAGTTTTATGACACATCAACCATTCTAGGTTATTAATGTCAAATTCATTTTTATACATATAAACAGTTCGACTTCAAACAATTCAGCTTAGTATAAGTATAGCTTTTTGTTTATACACCGTTAAATATCAAAACAGTTCTATTTCAAACAATTCAGTTACGTATAAGTACATAGGCTCAATGTCAAAAACAATTTTTTTCGAATAATCCTGTTTAGCATAAGTGCATGGTATCAATATCAAAAGCAGTTCTATTGCAAAAAATTCGGTTTAGCATGAAAACGCAGTTTAAATGTCAAAACAGTCCAATTTCAAGTAATCTATTTTAGCTTAAGGACAGAGTTTAGTTTTATTTGACCCTATCAGGTACTATCACTCTGGCCTTGAGTGGAACTGGAAGCGATAGCAAAAAAGGGGTACTCTGTATTCCCCAAAGTTCCACAATTGCTGGAATCTCACCGTTAGATTGTTTAGTGTCATATCCAAAACACGCGTTGGGGAGGTCTTACCCTCCGGCAGAGAAGCATTCGGTGTATTCTACAGCTCCAGTCAAATGGGGATATCATTGATGGGATAACATATTTATTTATACATTTCTTAAGGGCATTAGCACGAAATAAAATGCAAAACAGCCTTGTCCAGGTTTCAGCTCGGATCACCGATTCCATTCCCTATGACAATACCCATTATGCTAAGAGCGAATCTAAGAGTAGGATAAGTGTTTAAGGTTCAGTAAGTGTAAGATAAGTGTCTCGGCTTCAATAAGTGTAAGGTCGGTGTTTAAGGTTCAATAAGTGTAAGGTAGGTGTTTAAGGTTCAATAAGTGTAAGGCAAGTGTTTATAGTTCAGTAAGTGTATGATAAGTGTTTATCGTTCAATAAATGTAAGGTACTATTTACCAACCCCTCCGCTCGGGCAGGATATGACACAAGGTCAATTTTTAAGCGGAGTTTAACAGGTTTGAATTCAGAATTTTCCTTCTCCTAGACTAGTTGCCTCACCAAGGCTGAAGAACCTAGTCCGTCCTACTATTTATCCATAGCTGGAGGGAGAATAAGGGGGTTCATACCTTTCCCAAGGGTATTTGCCCGAAAGTGAACGTAATAGCGCGACTGGAGTACGAACTCGCGTACTACGATTCCGCAGTTCATCGCTTTAACCATTACACCACGAGGACACATCAATAAATGTAAGATAAGTATTTAAGGATCAATAAAAGTAAGATAAGTGTATAAGGTTCAGTAAGTGTAAGATAAGTGTTTAAGGTTCAATAAGTGTTAGATAAGTGTTTACAATTCAATAAGTGTAAGATACGTGTTTAAGGTTCAATAAGTGTAAGATAAGTGTTTACGGTTCAATAAGCGTAAAATAAGAGTTTACGATTCAGTAAGTGTTAAAATAAGTGTTTAAGGTTCAATAAGGGTATCGTAAGTATTTAAGGATCAATAAGAGTAAGATACCCGTATAAGGTTCAATAAGTGTAAGATGAGTGTTTATGGTTCAATAAGTGTAAGATGAGTGTTTAAGGTTCAATAAGTGTAAGATAAGTGGTTATGGTTCAATAAGTGTAAGAAAAGTGTTTATGGTTCAATAAGTGTAAGATAAGTGTTTATGGTTCAATAAGTGTAAGATAACTGTTGGAGGCCCCATATTTGTAAATAAGTGGTGGGTCATTTTAAAAGAAATCTAAGCTCTGGTGGTTTACTGAAAAGTCCAGTGGAAGTAGAATACACCAATTGCATCTCTTCAGAAAGGTAAAACTCCCCTAACGAGCGTCCTATATGACACTAAACAATCCGATGGTAAGGCTCCAGTAATGCTGGAGTTTTGGGGAATGCGGAGGACCCCTTTATTGTCATTTCTACCAGGACCACTCTGGATAGGAATGGTAGCACTTGATAGGGACTATCTATGGGTCAAATAGAACTAAGCTGTATGCTTTTGTTCAACTGAATTGCTTGAAGTAGAACTGTTTTGATATTTAAACTGCATACTTATGTAGAATTGAATCCTTTGAAATGGAACTATTTATCTGTATAAAAATGGAACTGGCATTAGATAACCTATAACGGTTAACATGCCATAAAACTAAACCAAACCTAAACTAGCCATAATCTACAAACTCTGAGTAGCAGAACATTCTAAACATGGTACTTCAGATTATAATGTTAAGTTTGATTCATTAAAGACAGTTGCAGTAGGTCTCTTCGCCACAGACTTTCCACCCGTGTGTGAAATCGAATATCATCGAAATCGGTAAGCAATAAGTTAATCTATTCTACGTTCTTCTTAGGTTTTCATTTCACCGACATAATCATTCTCATCCAACCTCTCCTTCCTATATTTCCTGTATCAGCTATTTTAGAGCTGATTGATCTCGCCTTAATGAAATCAATATTTCTTTAATTATATCTTTTTTCTGTTTGATTATATATATATATATATATATACTTCATTTCGGCTTTTTTGTTTTCTCCACTTTCATCTTCCATTAAAAAGTTTAGTGAGATTGATTTTCTTTAGCATGTAATTTGTTCTTTGTGTTTTGGTTTGTTTTTGTTTTTTTTTTTTTGTTTGTTTGTTTTTTTGGCTTGGGTGTGCCAAGCCGTTTTTGTATCACCACCCTACCAAATTGTCAAAGATTTAAACTATAATAATAATAATAATAATAATAATAATAATAATAATAATGATAATAATAATAATAATAAATGCCACCTTAACCGAAAAAAATTCAAGACAAAAAATAATTAAAAAGAAAATGAGCTACGATTAATAAACGAAGCAAAATATTTTCGCAAGACATTGATCGTATGTCCCATATATTTTTCAAAGACGAGACTTTCTTGCAATAAATGCTTCAATTACTTTTATTTTCAATCGACGGGAGATGGGTTCAGTATATAAAAAAAATAGGTTAAGACCAACGTTGTCCAGGAATCATATCCAGCCATTTTCAATATTTCGACTGTCCTGGTCTCCCACGCCAGAAAAGTAGAAATGTGACAGTTGAATAAGACTGTAAAGTTTGTCTCATTCAAGAGGGATACAAAAATTGAAATGTATTATCTACAGTGCTACCTCAAACATTATAATAAGTTTTTTTTTTTAATTTAACAATAATTAGTATTGCACCAAATCGACTGGAGCAGTTGAATACACCGAATGCATCTCTGCTGAGGGTTAAATTTCCCCTCTAACGAGTGTCCGATATATGACACTAAACAATCTGATGGTGGGGCTTTAGTTTTAGGGAACGTGAATTACCCTTTTATTGCTAGTACTCCCAGGTCCACTCTAACCCTGTTAGAGTCCTTTCCATGGGTCGAATAGAAGTAACTATGTGTGCAGACAAAAGGCTCTTGCTAAATTGTTACTATATTGTAATACTTGAAACCATTTAACTGTGTGCAAAAAATATGCTCAGGCTTGTTTAAGTGTGTTATCAGCAAAATGATTTTACAAATATATATATATATATATATATATATATATATATATATATATATATATATATAATACCCCTGCATTTGGTTTGGTTTGGTTTTATGACATATAAACAATTGTAGGTTATTTGATGCTAAATGTTGTATATATATATATATATATATATATATATATATATAAACAGTATTTGGTATCAAATAACCTATAATTGTTGATATGTCATAAAACCAAACCAAACCAAAACAAACCAAATGCAGGGTGCAGCTGGTATTTGAAGATATATATTTTAGATTAATACCGTTTTATCTTTACTTTTAATGCCTTTATTTTTCAGAAATTAATAATGGTAGACCATACGCTAACAAATGAAATGAAAAGACATGATACGATTGTAACATTAAAGGTTGATCATGGGCATTTAGAAAGTGCACGTTTTCTCAGAGTTACAAGATCGTTTGTCCACAAGATACGTAAAGAGTTAAAGAAAGAAAATGATAAAGTAATGTCTGTATCAAAACGTAAAAAAACAGTCCACACTTTCCGATTCAATGAGAACACCCGAATTTATTCATAAAAAGTTAATCGATGAATACCGAGGTCAATCAATGAGGTCAATTGCGAAAAAGTTGCATTTGTTTGAAAAGACAATCAAAAGGTATGTTCATGAAGACATTCTTTTCAAATCCTACGTGATGAAGAGAGGTCAATTCATATCTACAAAATCAAAAGAAAACCACTTAAACAGATGCAAAAGATTTTTTAAATAAACTCAAAATCCTGTAGAAGTAAGAATGGATGATTGCTAATCCGATCAAACCATCCTCAACATTTGGCTTCCTAACTCTCCAGATCTCAATCCACTGGACTTTTATGTGTGGAGCGTTGTTGAGAAGGACCTTAATGAATATGGCCATGACACCAAAAACTTTTTAAAAGCTGCCATAGTTCGAGTAATGTCTGACATGAATAAGGAGCAGTTAATCAGAGCTTGCAACCGATTTCGTCCTCGTATAGAGGCAGTTATTAATGCTAGTGGTGGTTTTATTGAATAAAATTAATTAATCGTTAGCTAACTACTGTGCTTGTTATTTGTAGTCGAATACAATTGACTTCTTTTGTTCTATAAGACTTATTCTAATCCATAAAACCTGTTCTCAAATACAAGCGACATTCTATTATTGGTATTGTCCAATTTTCCTGATAGCTTCTGTGTTTATCAATTTTTTTTTCGATCTTATCTATAAATGAAACTTAATAATTTGTATATATAGAAACACGAATAGTATACAAAGGTTTATATTGTATTGTATACAATAACTCTATTCTTTGTAAAAATTGCATTAACGTCTGACCACAGACAATCTATTTCTTTTGGATTTTAATGTATTTCTCTGGATTTCTTTTACGATGCATTTGGATAGCTAAAATCATTTACAGTGTATGATAAGACCCTAAGCAATTTAAAAAAAACGTCTATGAACCAAATGGATATTTTTGCTAATAAAGTAATATATTTTAGAGACAAATGGCTAAATAAGATTAAAAACAGCCATAGTGATAAAAAAAAACTGTTTGAATTGGATTCACAGAAACAAAACTGACAACATGAGGACCAACAGAACAGAAATAACCAGAAAACAAAGATATGAAGAAAAGACTCTAAGAACTGACATCTCACACGAGAAAACGTGGACGGGGTTAAGAAAGGGAAACATTTAGAGAATAACTGAATCTTTTCTAATAGCAGCAGAAAACAATGCCATAAAGACCAATCCCATCAAAGGAAGAATAGATAAGACACAACAAAACATCAAATATAAGTTATATGGTGATAGAGACGAAACGATCAATCACATAATAAGCGAATGCAGCAAATTAGCCCAGAAAGAGTATAAGACTAGATACGACTGGGTGGGCAACAAATCTTTATTTGACAATACGTACAAATGGTATATACCCAACCCAGAATTGGAGGTGCCCGTGGTGTAATGGTTATCGTCGTAGGAAATGGACACGACGACACGATTTCAACTCCTGGACGAGACTGATAGTATTTCACATGGCACTAATACCCTTAGGAAAGGTATGAATCCAGTTATTCTCCCTCCAGCTATGGGTAAATAGTAGGGCAGACTGTGTTCTTCAGCCTTGGTTAGGCAACTAGTCTAGGAGAAGGGAAACTCTGAATTCAAACCTGTTAAACTCCGCTTAAAAATTGACCTTGTATCATATCCTGCCCGAGCGGAGGGGTTGATAAATAGGATCTCATAAGCGAATGAAGCAAATTAGCCCAGAAATAGTATAAGACTAGATATGACTGGGTGGGCAACAAATCTTAATTTGACAATACGTACAAATGGTATATACACAACCCAGAATCTTTCCTAGAGAATGAGACGTACAAACTCCTCTAGGATTTTAAGATACAAACGGACCATCGGCTTTGGTAACAGCCCCTGTAATAATCAACAAAAAAGGAAAACTTGCAGAATTGTGGACTTTGCTGTCCCACCTGACGACAGAGTAAAATTGAAAGAAAGTTAAAAGAAGGATAAGTACTTGGACTTTGCCAGGAATTGAAAAAAATGTGGAACATGAAAGTGAAGATTATATCAATTGTAATTGGTGCTCTTGGTACTATCAACAAAAGATTTGGTACAGGGACAGGAGGACTTGGAAATAAGTGGACGAGTGGAGAAATTCAAAATTACAGTATTATTGAGATCGGCCAGAATACTGAGAAGAGTCCTGGAGACTTTAGGAGACTTGCTGTCACTCAAAATCCAGTAAGAAATCATGAGCTAACGCTGATGTGAAATACTCGAAAAGGAGGAACAATAATATATTTTTCTTCGAAGTAAGTATGTAATTCTTCACAAAACGTTTATTTTCATTTAATTGGTTTCTTTGATCTTGAATCGATCATCAATTAAGAAAATAGAAAACTTGAGAACAAGCAGGAAAAATGTAGGCACAAAGTTCATAAGAAATCTCTGGGACAAAGTTGGCGCTGAAAAGTTCTCGGCTTGACCATGCATCTAATGAAACGGACATGTAAACCGTACATGCTATTCATACCGCAGTTAACCACATTGGGCTCATCGTCTTTTAAATATCTTTAAGCATTCAAGAAAATATATTTTCTTTTTTAATAAAAGTCTTTTTTGTCTTGGTTTGGTTGAGAACTTATCTGTACACCTTCCTTTATTGTGTTATATTGTCATCTACAACATCATAACGACACAATGATAAAGACGCAGGAAGACTTCTTTAACACATATGTACCTCTCACTTTATTTGTAAGGGTTCGAAAAGGGTTACTCAAGGTTTGTGTGAGAGAGTGAGTTGGAGACCGAACGGAAACTGCAATACTTTGACCCCTACTCTTATAGCCGTCAACGTTGTGTCTTTCTCGTTATCCAGATTCTCAACCGGAGGCCCAGCGGCCCAGCTCTCTGCTGGATGATGGCTTTCTTTACTGCATCTTATTATCATCTTCTCCGGACCTCAACTCATCAGGGCCCCAAGCCCCTTCGGCCTGGTGTGGCTTTCCCTACCACTTCTCGTCTATAACTCCGTCTCCAACTGTAACTGGAACTCGAACTGTCTGGCTTCTGTCTTGACTGAGTTATATGATAGTTCAACGTCCACTCAATCGCCTACTCGATCTTTGGAATCGAATGTTGGATCGTCGTCAAGCGGAAATAACTGTCAGGCAGTTCAGAGGTCACTCTCTTCCGGTGCGTCAGTCTATGAGTGTACCATGGGAATTTTTTACATCGTCCCATTTCATCAACCAATTTCCGCCCACGCGATTTCCTCTCATAACTGCCATTAAAATGTGTCACTTCCTTCCGGTGCATCACTGTGAATGGCATTTTTGGCCGGGTCAAAGGTTAAAATGCCACAATTGAAGGGTCTGTTGGATATTTAAAGAGAACTACTATTGCTCTGCCTCTAGTCATGTTCAATCGACGATCTGAATTGAAAGGGACTGAAAAGAATTTTTGCTTATAATAGCCCCATTCCCATCAGAAAGCAGTGCATTCATTCTTGACCCCTGATAATGTCTTACATTTTCATTTTTGATTCATTTTTCTGGCAAAATCAAATACAGAGTTCTTTGGCCGTTGACATTTTCTATCAAATAAGCCTTTATTTAAATAAATCTACCAGTTAAACCTTTGCTTAAATTCATCTATCAAGCCTTTGCTTAAATTCATCTCTAAAGTAAGACTTTGCTGAAATTCATCTCTAAAGTAAGACTTTGCTGAAATTCATCTCTAAAAGAAGACATTGCTGAAATTCATCTCTAAAGTAAGACTTTGCTGAAATTCATCTATCAAGTAATCCTTTATTTAAATTATTCTACCAGTTAAACCTTTGCTTAAATTCATCTCTAAAGTAAGACTTTGCTTAAATTTATCTCTAAAGTAAGACTTTGCTTAAATTCTTCTACCGAGTAAGTCCTTCCTTAAATCCATCAATCTATTAAGCCTTTACTTAAATTTATCTATCAAGTAAGCATTTGCTTAAATTCTTCAACCAATTCTTCTACCAAATAAGTCTTTGCTTAAATTTTTCTACCTAATAAAGCTTTGCTTCAATTCATCTGTTAGGTTGACCTTTGCTTGAAATCTTCTATTAAGTAAGCGTTTACTTAAATCATTCTAACAATTAAGCTTTTTGTTGAATTCTACTAAAAAGCATTGGAAAATCCGTAACTAGTTTAGGCCACAAATAAGGAACGAGTTAGGACATGACAATAAGATCAAGTAAATCGATATGAAAATAGCTGGAAATCGATGGCTAAATAAGGATGAGTATATGAGTATATGGATGGGCAGGGCGTAACATAGACGGCTAACGATCAATACGATAGTTATTGATCTCGTATTTAAAGAGATCAAGATCATATACTGTTGACATTCACTCACCGAGGTGTTTGTTCCGTTTCAGCTGTTCTTATATTCCAGCTGCTTGCCTGAAAATTACATCAAGAATGAGAGCTGTCAAGAAAATTTTGCGAATCTAGTTTTGACTGGACACTTCCGGAGTTGGTTGTACCAAGTTATGGGGCGACTCTGAAAACTTTCCATGAAAGCAGCAATAGAAAAAGGACAAGCTAGGTACATTACACCAACGGGAGAGTAGTTGAAGAGATAAAATAAACAGAACTTTGATGTTTATTATGTAGCCTATTTATAACACTTTTCAATGCATTTTTAATGGTAAACAGAGTATGCATCCTCTCTTTAAAACCTGCGTAAAATCCCGATTTCCATTCTCTTTCTGATTTTAACACATTTTTATTTTTCAAAGATCCTTAATTATGCTTTTCTATATCTTTATCAGTTCAAAATGGGAGTAGTTCAGTTCAAAATGAGAATAGTTCATTTCAAAATGGGAATAGTTCAGTTCAAAATGGAAAAATTATTATAAGTATAAATATAAATTTATAAAATATTTTTTATATTTATACTTATAATAATTTTTCGATTTTGAACTGAACTATTCCCATTTTGAAATGAACTCTTCCCATATTGAACTGAACTACTCCCATTTTGAACAGAACTATTCCCATTTTGAACTGAACTATTCCCATATTGAACTGAACTACTCCCATTTTGAACTGAACTACTCCCATTTTGAACTGAACTATTCCCATTTTGAACTGAACTATTCCCATTTTGAATGAACTATTTCCATTTTGAAATGAACTATTCCCATTTTGAACTTAACTATTCCCATTTTGAACTGAACTATTCCCATTTTGAACTGGAAAAGGTATATAGTAAAAATGGTAAATTACGGTGGTTTTTTTTTTTTGTACTTTGCCCTTTTGTCTTTTAATTTAAGACTATCACAACATGTTCAAGTACTGCGGGAGAAATAACGACGAACTCAAAAATGATGTTCGCTAGTGTTGGCCGACCAGAAAAGAGCAACATTTATCAGTGTTCAGTATTGCCCAGGCGGTTGGGCCTGTAAAATACACCGATTGCATCTCTGCAGAGGGGTGATATACCCATCGACGACTGTCCTGATATAACGCTAAACAATCTTATGATGAGGTTCTAGTAATGCTTTGCCCAGTCGGTTCGGGCTGTATAATACACCGACTACTTCTCTGCAGAGGGGTAAGTCTCCCCCAATGAGTGTCCTAGATATGGCACTAAACAATATGATGGGGACATTTAGTAATACTTTGGGACTGTGGAATACACCGACTGCATCTCTGCAGAGGGGTAAGACACCCAAAACGAGTGTCGTAGATATGTCAGTAAACAATCTGATGGTGAGGATCTAGAAAGGCCATGTCTAGTGTGCTGGGACTGTGAAATACACCGACTTCTTATCTGTAGAGTGGTTAGACTCCCCCGATGAGTGTCCAAAATATGACAGTAAACAATCTGATGGTGAGGCTCTAGTAATGCTTTGCCCAGTCGGCTCGGGCTGTAGAATACACCGACTACTTCTCTGCAAAAGGGTAAAACTCCCCCAATGAGTGTCCAAAATATGACACTAAACAATCTGATGGTGAAGCTCCATATCCCTTTATTCCCATTGCTCCCAGGTCCATTCTGGCCCGGAGTAGTAGCATAGGGTCAAAAAGAACTAAACTATGTGCCTATTCTAAACTGAATTGTTTTTAATAGAAATAGAACTGTTGTTGAGAGTGAAACTGTGTTCTTATGCAAAACTGAATTGTTTGAAATTGAACTGTTTTGAAATTCAACTGTGGGTAAACAAAAATCTATACTAATCTTATACTAGACTGAATTGTTTGAAATTTAATAGGACGTTAAATGACGCGGAAAGGGTTGTTACGCCCTAAAACAAACCAACCAACCAACCAACCAACCAACCAAACAAAGAGAGTTTTATAGGGACACTGGATTCAGTCTAGCAGGCCTAAATTTGAATGGATGACAGTGATGCATGGAGAGAGAGAGAGAGAGAGAGAGACAGGGACAGTGGCAGAGACACAGAGAGACAGAAACTCTGTGTATCTTAATGTTTGGGAACTCTGTGCTTTCAGCCCAATTTGATGAGGATAAAATAAGATGGTAGTACAAATAGGGGGATTGAATTTTTATAGTAAGGACAAAAACAATTGATTAATACATTGTTTTATTTTCATCAAGAGTGGCATTAATTCCTGACTACAGATGATCCCTTTTTCAATTTACCTCTTAAGCATTTTCCCAATAGATATGGTTAAAAAATCAATACAATGGATTTCTATTTGAAAATATTGGCAATAAATTTCTATAGAAACAGAATTAATTAATTTACCTAATTTCTACAATAGAAAGAATTGAATTCTACAATTATAAGAATTGATTTCATTTGTCAGACTATCTATTGCTTTTTGGATTTTGAATATTTTCAAATAACATTCAAACAATGGATTTGAAGAAGAAAATTATTTGTAATGTATTTCTTTTATTAATTTATTAGCAATGGTTTCATATTATAAATATGATATCTTTATTCTAGCAATAACGCTAGTATTCATTTCTTTTCATTGAGAATACTTTTTTCTTGTTATATGATATATGGGTTTACCAAACTCAACACGCGAGCAGTATGCAATATAAGATATTTTTATAGGAGTTAAACTGGTTGGAATTAAGAGATTTCCTTCTCCTAGACCTGTCGTCAATCAAAGTTTAAAGCGTCCTGCCTGCCCGACAATTTTACCCATAACTAAAGGGAGAATAGTTTAAGTCATATCATTTCCAAGAGCATTATCGCCTTGTGAAACACAAACAGACTCGTCCTGGATTTGATCTCAGGTCACCGTGTCCACTTCCTACAACGGTACCCATTACCTCAAGGATGCCTACTTGGTTTTTAATATATGAAATACTGTAATCTATGTATTGACCTGACCTTTCCGCCACTTGCATGATTGGATACAAGGCCAATTGCGGGACAAATGGTTTCTCCCAAACCGGTTGCTATACCAAGGTTAAAGAGTTCAGTCTGCCCTACTATTTATCCATAGCTTGGAGGAGAATAGTTGGATTCATGCCTTTTCCAAGGGTGTAAGTGCTATTTGAAATGAAAACTGCTTTGCATAAGATTTGAACTGAGGTTACGAAGATAACTATTACGCAACGAGTGCCAAAAAATACTGTCATGTAAGAGCCAATCACAAATAACCCTAGTGTCCGGCTGTGCTATCGATAACAAAAATACAATTCCAAGAACTTTCATTGTAGGTCACACACGAGTGTTGGCGATTTCTGAAAAGGAGTTGCTGATAAGCGACCAGGAGAACGATAAATAACGACTAAATTTGGAAGGAAAAAAGAAACACTGATGGCCCCTTCCATAAAAGATAGGCCACAACTTATCAAAGAATATATATTTTCTTAAAATAACTCTTCATGCCATCCTGTTTCGGAGACTGGTCCAGGGTGAAGTTGAAGGCTCAGCAATAAAGTGAGTGGTATTTTTTCTGTAACTATCTGTTTGACTTTAATCTTTTTCTGCTGTGGATTCATCGTTATCTCTTTATTCCATTTTTGTCTCTTCGACTTGGGTCGTTTTCCCAGCGATAACCATTACGCTACAAAACAAGTTTATTGACGTAAGATGCTAAAAGAAAAAATTGGTAAGAAATTGAAATGATTATTTTCTTCCCTCTAAGAAGACTTCATTTTTAAAAGTTCTTTCTTCCTCATTTGAGGGGTATTTAACATGTTGCAGTGTCGGGAGAACTAGATTAGCAGACCATTGTTTGCGGTTTAGTTTCTCACTGGGTGCTCCATACTTCTGGCCTTGTGTCACAACTCATTTTAATGCATTTGTAAATTATTGGTTGATTGATTGATTGATTTAAGCGTCTTGTCAAACCGTACAGGATAATTTTATGCCGAGAGCCAAGGGAATTGCGTTCATTTCTCGTTCATCCATTTTTTTGTGATGTTCTTAATTAGAGAGAAGTCCTCGTGGTGCAGTAGGTAACGTGCTGGATTGCAGGACCGAAGTAAGCGAGTTCGAATTTCTGTCGTGTGTTTTCTATCATTCACTTTCGGACATATGCATTTGGGAAAGCTATGAACCTCCTTATCGTTCCAGCTATTTGTTAAATAGTACACACGGTGGTTTTTCTTCTCATATGGATTTGGCACGAAATAACCTACGAAGACTGATGTGCCATTTACAAAGAAATCACATTAGTGATTTCTTGGTGAAGGGGGCTAATGTGCTGGACAGTGACATTGTTGTGAGAGGGTTCGATATCCAGTCGCGCTACTGCGTTCACTTTCGGGCCATTGCCTTTAGGAAAGCTAAGAAACCCAGATCCCTACAGTTATGGACTATGTAGTATAACAAATTTCCTACAAGTATAACTTTCGGACTACATAACCCATGAAAATTGACGTGCCCTTAAAAATTGAAAATATTTTTTGATATGTTCTTATCGAAGACGAATAATTTTTAAACAGATCTATTTGACCAATAGGTGGGACACTAAGGGATTCTACCACTCCGTGGTTACTGTGGACCTGGGAGTAATAGCAATACGAAAGTACTTTCTAATTCACATTCATTACAGTTTTGTGTCATACCAAGGACATACATTTTTATAGTAAAAACCTTTTATATGCAACATTTACTTGATCAACTTTAAAAATCCATTAGGTTTAACAACAGCATCTTCCTTGCTAATTTATCTTTTTCAAATGCCAAACAAACGTTTCGTAAACACCTAGAAGCATTTTTTTATGACGACAGCCTTTGACGTATTTTTGTCAGAAAACTTTTACGGCAAAACTGCAGAAATATGTATCTATTCTCTTTTTGTTAACGTATTCTGTGTGAATAAATTCCATGTCTTTTTTGTTGTTGTTGTTGTTTTTTTTTCTTTTTTTTTTTTTTTACTTCTGTTCATATCCTCCTTGTTTTGAAAACGCTTTTAGACAGGCGTTCTCAGTATTCTTTTTGAAAGTGCTACGACGAGATATAATCAAACGTAACAATGCTGAAAGCATTCTCTTACATACTTTCGGCTGACTACGGTATATTGCAAAGCTATGCTATGCTGACTAAGCCTAATTGTTCTTCATAGAATTTCCCCAGCGCAAATGATATAGGGTACTATTCATATGGTACAGCTCATAAGTATGTGATCAAAATGTTTTTATAGCCGAAAATTGCTGCGACAATTAAACGTTTAGAGATGGAGCCGATCGAAATTAACTTTGGAAGGTCTTCAAATTAACAACACGAGTTATCTTCTTTGATATCTGTAAGTTGTAAGTTGACCTACCGTAGCCGAGGGTGACCCAAAGCTCCCTTTTCACTTAGAAATCAAATTGTGTCTCATGTGGCCCTCAGCGGTGGGACTGGACAAATTTATATATATATATATATATATATATATAAAGGTACTATTTACCAACCCCTCCGCTCGGGCAGGATATGACACAAGGTCAATTTTTAAGCGGAGTTTAACAGGTTTTGAATTCAGAGTTTTCCTTCTCCTAGACTAGTTGCCTGACCAAGGCTGAAGAACCTAGTCCGTCCTACTATTTACCCATAGCTGGAGGGAGAATAAGGGGGTTCATACCTTTCCCAAGGGTATTTGCCCGAAAGTGAACGTAATAGCGCGACTGGAGTACGAACTCGCGTATATACGTACGAACTCGCGTACATTACCTTTATATATATAAAGGTAATGTTTTAAAGTTGGTGACGGTAGTCGAGGGCAACCAGAAGGATCCCTTTTCAATAGCTACAACACCGAGGTGTAGGGGAGGGCGCTACGGCTTTCTCTGGATTGCTCCATTTTACCCTTGATACGTACCTTATATTGCTGAGTGTTAAGCAAGGAGGTATCTAATAACATTTTTAAAGTCTTTAGTATGATAGAACCTGGGATTGAACCCAGGTCTCCCGCACCATTGGTGAACACTCTACCCACTAGGACAATGAAAGTTGACCAAGCGTAGTTAAGGGCCACCCGAAAGCTCCCTTTTGAATAGTTACTAAATCGAGGTTGCTCCACTTACCCTTGATCCGTACCTTATATTGCTGAGTTTTAAGCAAAGAAGCATCACGAAGTATTTTTGGAATCTAAAGGTATGACTTGAGCTAGGAATGAACCCTGCTCTCCCGGAACATTGTCGAAAGCTCTCACTATGTTGTCAATGGGCCGGTCTGAAATTGGAGAGGAATAATTAACGTTATTAAAAAAGTACCTCTCAGTTGGCCAAAATATGTGTACTGTTGGTATAAACGAAATATAAGTAATGTTAAAAGTAAGTAAGGTACTCACCGATGCAGAACGTAGTTATTTTAACGAGACTTTTACGTAATATTCACACACGAACACTACCGACAAAAACTGAATTTGGCAGGTCTTCGTCTAAGAATTGGTGTGTAGTATGTGAATATCTCGCTCTACCGAATTTTTGTTTTCAGATAGGAAACAGCCAAATGAACGCACTTTTAATTCTTAAATTGTTTTTTTTTTTAATGGATGATGATTTGGGTGGACACTGAAATTACGTATATTAATTTGTTATTTTGTGAGTTTTAACCAGAAATTACAACGTTCTATGTTGAGAGTGATTCTCTGTTTTGTAAATAATGCATCATGGCTAAAACAAGAATCCACTATCTCAAAAAAAAAAACTTTGCAAAGTCGCTTGATTCGATAAGCTGGATTCAGTAGATGGCGCACATTTCGGCCGACCGTGCTATCAGCGGAAAGGGTCTGGTCGAGTGTATCACGTCTTTGGATATAGGAGTAAGTACTTTTTGACTCAGCCCTACGTTACAGATATAGATATGAATTATTAGAATCCGCAAATGTTTCTTTGATAGAAGCATCAGTACCATCGCAAAGCGTAGTAGGTTAACGGATATCATCGTAGAACCTGGAGATATCGTCGCGAGTTCAAATCTTGGGCTAGGCTGTGTGCAGTTCGCTTTTGGCAAATGTATAAATCGGGGAGGGGAAGTTCCTTTGCGTCGTGGCTAATGTACTTAGCTCTTACATCTTAGAATTTGGTTTTGTTTGATAATGTCAATTCCTCTTTATACATATATTAAATATATGATTTCTAAATACATTTTGTACATCACATTTTTAAACAGACCAGGGCTCATTTTTTTTGGCACACAGTTAAATGGTTTCACTTAATTTTGAGCAATTCACTTTAGAATAAGTAGACAGTTTTTTGTTTACACATTGTTAATTGTAAAAACAGTTCTATTTTTAAAAAAATCACTTTAGTATTCGTACACAGGTTTTTCGTTTCCACGCAGTTAAATGTAAAAAATAGTTCTATTTCAAACAATTCACTTTAATATACGCACTCAGTTTTTTCGTTTCCACACAATTAAATGTGAAAACAGTTCTATTTCAAACAATTCATTTTAGTATACTTACACAGCTTTTTTCGTTTCCACAGAGTTAAGTGTAAAACAATTCTAGTTAAAACAAACAATCAAGGTCAGCATGTCAACAAAGTTTGATAGTTTCAAGTATTCCTATGTATCACTAACATTTCAATTAGAAATCAGTCATTTTTTACACACAGTCAAATGGTCAACGTTCTATTTCAAGTTTCGAGTGTTCTTTTCTGTGAGTTCATTTCTTTTTATCAGACACAACGCTTTAATTTATTTGGTCCTAATCTACAAGCGTATCAATCAATAACAATAGATTAGATAGTACTGTTTCTGTTCTTTTACAACGATGGCTTTGGTATTAAATACCCCCATGAAAGTTGATATGCCATATATAATAATAGGGCAGACTAGGCTCTTTAGCCTTGGTATTGTGACCGCTCTTTGAGAAGGACAATTTTTAATTCAAACCAGTTTCAAAGTATTTTAAAATTGACCTTGTGTCAAATCATTCTCGTGGAGAAGGGGTTAGGGAAATACATTCAAAAGGAACACAATCGATTTTTTTTTACCGATGTACCATAGCCAGATACATGAATATGAATATGCGTGAAACGTACATCGAATGTTCATAACATATATACATAGAACGTAGGAATCTCGAAACACGAAAAACACTAACAACTTCTTAGTTCAGGTTCGAAACCTTTTATTACCTTTGAGTTAAAGGTTTCGACATAAGGAAGAGAGCTACACATTCTTTAGTGGTGAAATGGTTAAAGCGATGGACTGCGGAATCGTAGTAAGCGAGTTCGTACTCCAGTCGCGCTATTACGTTCACTTGCAGGCAAATACCCATGGGAAAGGTATTAGCCCTTTATCCTCCCAGCTATGGCTTAAATAGTACCACTACTGTTCTTCTAGGAGAATAGCTTTGGCATTAAATAACCGCCAATGGTTGATATGCCATTAAACAAAGAAACTAAACCAAACACATTCTTTCTATTCTGGCTTTTCCATCTGCTTCCTTATTTCGTGCGGCACCCGCCACAAGGACTCCGCGAGCAAGCGAAACCCATCCGTCTTCTCCCGAGGCAGAACTTTCTTCAAAATTCCCAAAATCCCCCGCGCGCTTCTAGTGTATGACGTCATTCGCACTCTCTAGCCCCGTTTCCCATCTGGGCTATTGTGACATCTCTGAGTGACACGTCCACTCCGCACGCTCGTGCGTGAACCCCTGCGTTAATGTTGCAACTAAGTAACCCATGCACTGAGCCGAAAGGTTCTCAGCCTAACTAAACCCAAAGGCATAAAACGAAATCCCTCGGCCATTATATTACACCGACATCTCGCGAAGTAAAAATTGGCATAAGTCATTTTATCTTGAGAGGAAACGCAATAGGTTCAAACGTCACCTGCTTCCTAATAACATGGTCACATATTTTTTTTTTAAATGAACCTTTGTCAATTATCAAGTAATTATTTTATTGTATTTCTTTTGATTTTTCTTGTAGAATGTCAGGTTGAGAATTTTGATTACCCCACCACCTAAAAAAACCAGAGGAATATGACGAAAGAAATATACATAAAAAATTCATAATAATTGATAATGCTTCATTTATAAAACTCGATATATTACTACTTCTGTAATAAAAAAACAAGTGAAATAAGATGAAAGTAACACGAGTCATACGCATTAATAGTAATGTAATCCTGTTTCTATTTTATTGATCAGCATTTCAAATCTGAGCGGTGGTTTGATGTTCTTTGAGAAGAACGTAAATATTAAGTTCCAAATTGGTAAGATTTGCATTAAAACACTCAGTCCAGTTTTGGCCTTTGAAGTTGGGTCTGCACCTACTGCGGTATTTTTATTGCCAAGATTATAGGATGCTAGTTATCGATTTCAAAAGCTGTGAATCAACCCTGCCAATGATTTTCTTCTTCTTGCAGAAATATCATCGATTAATGTGTGTGTATGTGTGTGTGAGGTGGGGTGGGGTCAGTCGATATCGACCCTTTTGCTGATTACTGGTCAAAAACATGTTAAACAAAGCAGTCTATCAAACACTCGACCACGGGTCTGCAAGACGCGTTACACTCGGCCGAGGTTTTAAAATCTATTATTTAAAAAGAAAAAAAGATATTTGAAAAATATTCTTATCCTCCAACTCCTCCTCTTCCTCCTCTCCTCCTCAATCTCCTCCTCCCCCCCCCAGGAAAAACAATGGCATAAGTGTGTCTATACTTTTTTTGTCTGTATTACACAAGGTGAAAAAAACTTTTGATCATGATTAAACCCCCACTTGTTGGTTGATTGGTTGGGTGGGTGGGGTTTAATGGCATATCAAGTTATTTAACACCAAATCCATTTTTTACAAATAGTTCAATTTCAAACAATTCATTTTAGCATGAGTACACAGTTTAATTGTCAAAAAGCATTTCTATTTCAAGCTATTCAGTTTAGTCAAAGAGTTCTAATTCAGACAATTCAGTTTAGCATAAGTATGCAGTCTAGTTCTATTAAACACATCGATACGACCCTTATCAGTTGCTACCACTCCGGACCAGAGTGGACCCGGGAGCGATGTCAATAAAGGGGTATTCCACATTCCACAAAGCTCCAGCATTACTGGAACCTCACCATCAGATTGTTTAGTGTCATATTCAGGACACTCGTTGGGGGGGGGGTCGGTGTATTCTACCATCCCAGCCGACTGGGCAATTAAAGTAAAGGAACCGGTTTGGGGCAGTAGGATCTGTTACTATTTATTTCCTCCCACATTACTGTTTCTGAGAGCAGTGAGCTTAATGCTCAGTTGGGTGGTGTTTTTTCTTTATATAGCATATCAACCCTTGCGTATAATTTAATGCCAAATCCTGTTTATAAATCGCTCATACAAAATGTGTTGTAATTCTTAAGCCGACTTAGGTCACCAAAATTGCTGAGCTATTAGATACCAAGTCTTGCGTAAAGTTAGGCAGGCTTCGGTCCCAGCCGGAAGCGTCCTGCGTTTCCAGCCACACTGAAGTGTTATAATACAACGAAACCTTCTGTCTGTAGATAACAGATAATATATATATATATATATATATATATATATATATATAGGGTGGAACGATAAAATTATCGTCCTAAAGAAAACAACACTACAGCTTTATCTTAAAACTTTTATTGAAAAAATCAATTCAGCTAACTTGATTATGTAGTAGAGCTGGCATCTATTCAATGTAACCGCCTTCAGCCTCAATCACCACCTCGATACGGATCCGTAACTGGAAGCATACCTTTTCCACAAGCCCCAGCGGGAGCTCGGCGTATACTCGGTGGATGGCAACGATCAGGCTAGCTTTAGTGTTGTGGGAGGTCATGTTGGTGATGTTCTCGGCGTATGACCAAACGAGGTAGTCCAGCGGGTTCAGGTCAGCAACCTGACGGACTTGATTATCCTGAGGTTCTTTATCTTCTCAGTAAAGATCTGGCTTGTCTAGCGCCTGTAGGACCTACACTTCAAGTTCTCTTTCACACATGCATTCACAGTTGTGTGTGAGACGCCTAAATCTCTGGTAATCTGTCGAATAGGCCGCTGGGGAGTTTAATCTATGATTGACTGGACCTTTTCAATGAACTCCTTGGTTCGGGTCTTCCTAGCGGTGTCCTCAGCCTTGGTCTTCCGCTCCACCACCTCCAAAGGTTCGTCCGATGCGTTGAGCTGATTAAAGTATTCTTATTCAACATTAACAATTGTGTTTATCAAATATTTCAATGCCCTATGAATGATTTGCTCACAGTTGTATGTCTTTATATAACAAATAATAATAATAATTCTTAATAATTCTTGATGAGTGACTGAACTTAAAATAAAGACATATCATCAGGTACTTGCACAGCTGATATAAAATACTTCTGAATATATATATATATATATATATATATATATATATATATCATCATGTCGCACTGCCAGCACAAATCTTCCTGACCCTCTATCGCCATCTGTCTCTATTGCCCATTGCTCTCGGAAGGTCTTGAAGGCTACATCCTCCTGTATCGGCATAGAGCTATTGTATATAGTTTCTAGCTGGTCGTCCTGCCTTTGCTCGTCCATGTAAGGGGGTCCACAGGAGTATGTCACTAATGAGTACGTCCTTACTTCTCCAGCAGTGTATCGCATGTCTAGTTCGTGTAACTTGGATAGTTTTCGTGAGGGGTGGTAGGTGGCCATACAGCTGCTGCTTTGTATGGTGCTGCCTCCAGGACTTGTTTAATATTGCTTGCAGCATTCTTGTGTAATTGCCGTCATGCTTTTTCTCCATACGTTTAGTTAGCGTCCATGTAGTGCATCCATACAGCAGTATCAACACGACCGCTGCTTGGAAAAAATTGCGTTTCATTTTATCGATCAGGTCTGACTTCCATAAGACCGATAGGCTATCGATAACGGTCCATGCCTTTGCTAGTCACGTGTTGAGGTCTGTCTTTGTTGACGAGACAGCTTCCTAGGTAGGTGATCTTGTCTACTAGTTTCAGAGTGCTACCGTTTTGTGTGGAGATATCGCCTCTTTGATTAAAGTACATATATTCCGTCTTGTGTGTATTGACATTGAGGCCTAAACCTGCAGCTGCTCGTAGCAGGGTTTCCGCTTGGGCGGGTGCATTTGCCAGAAGCGCTATGACATCGGCGTGGTCTGCGTCCGTAATTGTTTGTGCAGGGTACCTCCTGCATCTAGTGAGTATAAGGCCAAATCAATTTTAATGATGTGAGCAGAAAGAAAATAAATCTTCTTGAGCAAATGTAAAAGCTGCCAGCTAAGAAGAAATAGCACAGTAGTGGAAAGAACATTTCAAGAATCTGCAGTAAAACATTCCTGAAATCAAGAATAAACAACTAGAAAAATATTAATTGCCCTATAGACAAGTATCGAAGACAAAGAAATTTGATGACGTAATTCAGTTAGATCGATTCACAGTATTATAGGTTCAGACTATCCATTGGATCATCGAAGTAGTAAATGGAAAACATCACGAGGTGACTATATTATTTGTTGATTTTCTCAAGGCATTTGATTTTATTCACAAAAGAAAAGATTAAGTAGATGCTCCAAGGTCTCCCCAAAGAAAATATTACCGCTATAGCGATGCTTTACAAAAACACAAAATCAATGATTCGCTCACTTAAAGGTGTCTTGTGCGGACACTGGATGCAGTCTCTAAGACTTTTCATGAGCGATGTTAAGAAATAGATAGATAGATAGATAGAGAGAGAGAGAGAGTGGGGGCAGGGGACTTTGTGCTACTAATTTGACTTGTTGAGAATGATGATGATGTTTTGAGGTATTTCCATCAAATATGATATCTTACATAATTCTATTCAATAATAATCATTTGTTTACACACAGTTATTTCACCAGAAATAGATCAGAATGTACCATTAGTGGCTTGATATTTCTTTTTCAATTGATATCAATTCCTCTCGTATAATGTAGACCTTTAAATAGCAGTGAAAACTTCGAGACATTATCACTTTGTAATATAAATTGTTCAGTTGATCTAAAGTCTTTATTGAAATTAAATCAGTTGTCTAAATTTCTGAAACGAAGTTTGTTGATTTTTATCATTAAGGGTTTTTGGACTATTGTCTTAATCTGAAAAAAATCTCAAAATACGCACAGGTAAAAAATCATACATAATAGTGGTAATTCTAGTCTAGTAAGAACATTAAGTTTATAAGTCCCCAAAATTCACGGTTATAGGCATTGGTTCCTTAATCTTCTAAGGAGACTGGAGGTTGCAGTTTCAATCCTCACTAGAGGCGAGGAACAATACAGGAATACTTAACACTTGTACCTGGTTATGGCTAACGGAATCAGAACAGGTGATCCCCGTGGATTCAATAAAGGATGTAGTTCAAAGTTCCATGAAGGTTCCCAAGTGCGACAAACACCTGAAGAAGGCCGGTGGACATATCGGCCGAAACGTTGTGGAAAAAGCAATGAAGACAATAGTCCGAAAACTCTAAATGATAAAAATTAAATTAAATCATTTAAAAAATTAATGATTTAGTCTTGATATTTTTTATCGATCTTTCTAAAACCTGATTGTCACAGCTGGTGAATTTCAAAAATGCAATCTGGACGTGAGGACACTTTCGGAGAACGATATGCAAAAAGATTCTGTTCTGAACTTGGGAAAAATGCCTCAGAAACGTATGGAATGCTTCAATCTGCTTTTAGAGAATCTTGCATGAATCGAGTATCAGTTTTTGAGTGGCATAAGAGATTCAAGGAAGGCAGGCAGTCTGTGAGGGATGATGAGATGAGTTGGAAGAATAAGGAAGTCAATACACCAGAGTTGATTGGCCAAAGGTTTAGGGATAGGCTTAGGGTTACTATGTTCAGGTTTTAAGGGAGTTCAGAAAGAGATTCCGTCGGAAGAGGTCAGCACTCTTCAAATTGGGTCAGTGGCATTTACACCTGGATAATGCACCAGTCTACAACTCCATACTTGTCACAGACTATTTGACCAAGATAGGCATCAAGACAGTTCCTCAGCCTTCCTATAGTCCAGACCTTGCTTCTTGTGTCTTTTGCTTATTCCCAAAGCTCAAAGGCTATCGTTATGAGACAATTGAGGAGATGAAAGAGGCTGTGACGAAGGTCATTGACATGTTCACACAAGAGGACTTCCATGGGGCCTTCCAGAAGTTGTTGGAACGGTACAACAAGTGCATTGCAGCTGGAGGAGATTATTTCGAAGGGGACTAGAGTTTCATGTGTTTACTATCAATAAAAGTGCTCATACGAAAAAAGTCTGGAAACTTATTTAATAATCTTCGTACTTTGATTTTGAATGTGTTTCGTGACTGACTTATTCTGCCCAGAAATATTTGGTTTCGGTTTCTTTGTTTAATCGCATATCAGCCTTGGCGGGTTATCTAAATCTAAATCCATCCTTATAGAATAAAAACAGTAGTGTTTCTCTTCAACCCAAAGTTGGGGGAGATAAAGGAGATTAATAATTTTTCCTAGAGCATTATTTAAAAAAGGAACGTAATAACATTGTGAAAATACCCCCGCGGCCCCCAGTACTTATCAACTTCTTCAAAACAATTCTGTCTTGGCCAGTGAATCATCTAGTAGTTCCAACAGGGGTATCACACATTTCTGGAATGCTAACTCGTCTTGACTGTCTTCCTCACTGTGGACCGTTGTCGACTCAGGACTGCGAACTCATCTTCTCTGTCTTCCTCACTGCCCCTTGGATTATCTCACCCAAGTGGTCTCTTCCGCTGCCCGTTGTCGACTGCCCCTCTGCGTCACCCTTCGCCAACTGGCTTCTCTGGGTTCCTTTTTCCAACAACTCTGACTGGCGTACCCTTGCCCACTTCCGGTCGGGTCGAAGATCTCGAGCTCAGGCCTTTGTTTGGTTTCGCGCAAAAACAAACAAAAAGATCGTCTGCTTGGCGCACCCGCTTCATTGGGTCACATCATGACTAGAACCCGAATTCGCACACAACGTTCTCAAAGTCCAAGAATTTATCCACTTCGCCACAGGGACTTCCGTAGAAATTTTTGTTCGTCGCGAACATTGTCATCAAGAAATCACAGGCTCTCATGTTAATATTTTTAAAAAAGTGATTGGAAAAAAATAATTAACTTTCGTCACCGAAAATTATAGATTTTGGTAACGGTTTAACAATGTCTTGATCAATTATTTTCACACTGGCCAATGTTTGATAATACGGAAGCAAAATGTCAAACAAAATTATAACTGTAGCCATTAAATAAATATACAATTCTGAAAGTTTGATATCAAAATTCAATCTTTTTTTAGAATCGATCAAAGGTGAACCAACATTGTTGTTTAGAAATACTGCAAAATTCAAAGTCCTTCATATTCCCCGTAAGCTTAAGACATAAAAAACTGTTTAAATACTTATAATAAGAGTTTGGTTTCGAATTTTCTTTAACGACATATCAATCTCTGTGGATTATTCAGTGTCAGAAGTTTTAGATTGGTCTTGTCTTTTGTGTTTGTTTTAGGGTTTAGAGTACTGGGTTTTGTTATAAGTTTTATTATATTTTGTTAGATTTTGATAAAAAAGCTCAAGATTTCATTCGGTTTGTTATATTTGAAGAGGTCCTTTAAGTTGCTTGTCTGGTAGTATTTGGGGCAAATTTGTCTAAACTTGTCACAATTTGTGCGAATGTTTTGGACTGAGAGGTGTACTTTGGATGTTGAGCATATCTGGTGGGGGTCTACCCTTTTTAGAAGGTGTGAGTGGGTAATTAGGGTGTGGCCAGTGTGAAGTCTGGAGAGTATCACGTCTTTTCTATATCTTCTGTGGCCTACTGGCTACTAACCTATTGTAATAATTTACAAATGTTTTGGTTCGATGTGCCACAGGGCCAAATGAATTGGGCACCCAATGAGACTGGAACTCACTCGTGAAGGTTTGATAGTCGAGCTTGCTAAGCATTATAACTATCTCTCTTTCTCTCTCTCTCGATATGTATATATATATATATATATATATATATGTGTGTGTGTGTGTGTGTGTGTGTGTCCTGTCAATTTATATGTTTATTCATATATATATATATATATATATATATATATATATATATATATATATATATATATGTACCGATACATATGTCTTTCTCATAACTGTTCCCCACTTTCTCTCTACACACACACACACACAAACACACACACACACACACACACACACACATATATATATATATATACATCTATACATGTAAATGTTCGTATCTCTCAGTCAATGTGTCTGCCGTAGTCTTGTCACATCTATCAATCTATCTCACCAATATATATAAATATTCATACATATAGTGCGATATATATATATATATATACACACACACAGACATATATATATATATATATATATATATATATATATATATATATATATATATATATATATATATCACTCGTGCCAAAATATGTATTCACTAATAATCGAATAGTGAAAATAGTGCCTCTTCCTTTAAGTTATAATAGGATCTACCTTACCTCTTTCTAAGCCTCTGTATTTTTCAAACTTGTTTTTATTTTTCTCTTAGCCATTCATTGTTTCTTTCCTAAGCTTTTTCACTTTGCTTCCGCGCGTTTTATTTACAAAACTTATTTGTTGATGCATTCATTTATTATTTTGTTTTTTGGCGGGTATTTTTTTTTTTTACCTCTAAGCCCTTAAGTGCGTCTCAGACTCACACTATTCCTAACGTTCCAATTCTTCTGGTCGTTTTTGCCTCCCAATCCTTCTCCTCCTACTATTCCATTACTACTCTTCCTTCTCCTATTATTCTTTCTTATAATTATTTTTCATCGCTAAGGTTATTATTACCTTTATATTTTGGGGTGGATGTTGCTTTCTTCTTATATTTATTTTTTCTCTTTCTCTTGTCGTCATCATCATCATCATCATTATCATCATTACAATTATCATCATCGCCTTTATCATCATCATCATCATCATCAATAACGGTGTCCTACTCTTCTTCCTCCTTCTCTGTTTTTCTTTATCATCATCATCATCAACAATTGTCATCATCAACATAATCATCATTAAAAGAGTCTTACCCTTCTTCTTCTACCTCCTCCTACTCTTCATCATCATCATTAGAATTATAATCATCATCATTAGTGCCCCACTCTTCTTCCTTTACATTCTCTGACTTTTCCTCCTCATCATCGTCATCATCAGCAGCAACAATTGTCATCATCAGCATCATCCTCATTAGACGTATCCTATCCTTCTTCTTCCTTCTCCTCAACCTTCTCCCTCTTCTCCTCCTCCTCACCATCATCATTAGAAGTGCCCCACTCTTCTTCCTCTACCTTCTCTGCCTTTTCCTCATCATCAGAATCATCATCTTCATTAGAAGTGCCCTTCACTTCTTCCCACACCTTCACCACCTTACCCTCCACATCATCATCATCATCAACAATTGTCATCAACATCATCATTAAAACCATCCTACTCTTCTTCCACTTTCCCTGCTTTCTCCTTCTCAACATCATCATCATCATCATCATCAGAATTGTCATCATCATCATCATCATCATCATCATTATTATCATCATTAGAAGTGTCCCTCACTTATTCCTCCACTGTCTCTGCTTTCGCCTCATCATCATTGCCGTCATCATCATCAGAAATATCATCACCATCATGATTATTAGAAGTATCCTACTCTTCTTCTTTCTCCTTCTCTGTCTTCTCCTCCTCCGCATCGTCATCATCATCATCAGAATTGTCATCATCATCATCGTCATCATCATTAAAAGTGTCCAACTCTACTTCCTCCACCTTCTCCACCTTCTCATCAGCATCATCATCAGAATTGTCATCATAATCGTCATCAACATTATCAAAATTGTCTCCTTCTCCTCCAGCATCATCATCATCAACATCATCAATTATTATAGCAGCTAACTTTCTTTCTTTTTTTCTTTCTTTCTTTCTGTCTGTCTGTCTGTCTTTTTCGTGTTTTATTCTTCCCTTATTTTCGTATATTCTTACTTTTGGTTTCTTTTTGTATCCCCAAACACAAATGCAGAAAAACGCACACACACACTCACACACACACACACACACACACACATGTGAGTGTGCGTGTGTGTGTATGTGTGTGTGTGTGTAAGTATGTGTTTGATATTTATCCGATCTCCCACCAGATTTGATAGTAGGTCATTATACTTGGTGAATACACACGAACCTACAAGCGTACCCTGCCATCACAAAAAACGTTTGATAACTGTCGGCATTCTCCATTTTTAGGGCGGTCTCTAGCGCCACGTGATAAACTCAGCCCAGCCAAGTAGTTAATGTCCTGGGGAAGGCACCCTGAGACCAGATGATTAGCTCTGTAATACCCACCTGACGTGAACGCCTAGTGGATCCCGGAAAAAAACACGGATTGGCTGTATTTGTGTGTATTTGTATATATATATATATATATATATATATACGCATTTACACATCATACTAAGTGAGTTTGAACTCCAATATCCCCAAGAGTGACACTACTGTTCTTCTACAAGGATGGATTTGGCATTAAATGACCCACGAATGTTAATAATATTAAATAAAGAAAACAAACTATTTGTTACATATTGACCCTTGACCGAGCCGTCGATCAGAGATGCACCTGTGTAAATAAGCAGAAGAAGATCGTGTGATCTAATCAGAAGTAAGTGGGCGTTATGAAATAATATATGCAGTTGCCCGCGGCAGTTGAGTCAGTTTAAGACAGTGAAGGACAGACTGGGAGCCAGGTGGCAGTCAGTGAGAGCTCCTCGCTTGGGGCTGCAGCCTCCAATTGGGTAGCCTCCAGTTGAGAGAGTTGGAGACAGTGAAGGCCAGAGTGAGAGCCAGTTACAGTCAGTGAGAACGTTCCGCTGGGGGCTGTTGCTCTCAACGGCATCCGGTTGAGCTACCCTGGCTGAGAAGCAGAAGTCCTAAGTGGGTCTTGAAGATAACACTGCGTGCTACGGTCAAGAGAAGAAGTTAGGGGTCAATATGGCAATGTGTCTAAGTCTGACCCTGTCACCGTCTGTCACTCATACAACACAGAGGCTTTAACTCCTTTCGAAAGAATAAAAAGACGCATATATATATATATATATATATATTGTCCATAGTTGTATGTATCCCTAGTACTTTCCTCCCGACTTTGGGCCATCATATGATTATAAAATCATATAAAATGTCTATTAGGTTTAATGAAATTTGTATTAACGAAGAAATGCTGCCAATATATATATATATATATATATATATATATATATATATATATTCTTCATTATTAAGAGAAGGGGAAAGTGGTAATGGTGGTAGTAGTTTTTTTCAATGATTCATTTAAACCAACATGTTCATCTTTGTTGATTTTATAATCATATTTCTTCAATTCTCCTTTTAGCCTTTTTATACAACTTACCCCAGGGGATACATCACTTTTGTAATAGACCCTCCCTTGATGATGTCCCAAATTCGGGCAGAAAGTAATAGGGATACATACAACTATGGACAATACATAAATCAATTCCCGCCGAATACGATAAAAGCAATACGGGAATTCGAACGGATCCAGAAGAAAATATGTAGACAGAAAATGTCTATTATGTTTAATGAAATTTGTATTAACGAAGAAATGCTTCCAATATATATATATATATATATATATATATATATATATATATATTCTTCATTATATATATATTTATATATATATATATATATATATATATATATATCTTTATAAAGAAGTGTTCTTCCTCATACCCTCATTATAGCTATAGAACACACGTATAATAAGATTTAAAACTCTGAATCTTACACCAAAAATGATTTCAGCAAATACATACAAACATATACTTGACTGTATCTTTGTGTATCTAAGTGTTTGCTGTGTGTGTATTTGTGTGAAAGACAGGGAGAGATAGATAGATAGACAGAGAGAGAGAGAGAGAGAGAGAGAGAGAGAGAGAGAGAGAGAGAGAGAAAGAAAGAGAGACAGAGTTATTCTAGGCTAGGATTTCCAGTAGGAATTTTCTGTAAAAATAAGTAACAAAGTAGTTTTATATATCTTTCACATACATTTCTTATTTTCCTACGCAAATTATTTATTTAGAATGAAAAATAGAAAAAAATAGTCGGAAATGTCTGTGTTTTTTCAACTTGTTTACTGACCATTTCTTTAAATATTTAAACATAATGGAACTTGTTCATTATATTCAGTTATATATATATATATATATACAAATATTTTTTTACTAATGTATACACACACACACACACACACACACACACACACACACGCATATATATATATATATATGTATCACTACATGAACATGAACAAAACATTCATTTCTGGAGTGTCTACCTCTATGTATGTGAAACTAATATAGCAATTGTTAAATACAAATTAGTTGTTATATATATATATAAATATATATATATATATATATATATATATATATATAAATATATATATATATACATATATATATGTATATATATATGTGTGTGTGTGTGTGTGTGTGTGTGTGACTTTTTGACGGCATATCAAAATTCTCGGGTTATTTAATCCCACAGCCATCGTTTTAGAGGAATGTTTGTGATACAGTTTAACCAACTGCTCAGCAACGACGCATTAATTCGAAGATCCGTGGTAAAATGGTTACTGTCTTTGGAAACAGATATGTCGACCTGAGTTCAAATCCTGAACTAGGCTCTTTGCATTTCACAGAGAACTAATATCGTAGGGACATATATGAATCCAACTTTTTTTACTGGCATAAGAGTTAGTGTTCGCCAACAGCCAAGAAGATCGGGGTTCAGTTCCAAGTCGAGTCATACCTAAGATTCAAAGGAACGGGTCAAGGGAAAGTGGTACAATCCAAGGAAAAGAGTAGTGTCCTACCCTTCAGCTATTTGTATTAGCTAAAGAAAAGGGAGCTTTCAGGTTGTCTTTGACTACGGTTGGCCAAATTATATATATATATATATATATATATACTTTCCTGACTTTGGATAGTCCCCTTTATATGATTGTATCAGCAGCTGTTATTAAATTGCGGCAAAAAACTATATTTCTTTTTCCACGTTTTGTAATCAATACGAAAATAGGTCAATCTAAATATTGTTTTGCTCATATTTTACTGTATAAACTTGGCAATGCTATCCAGAATAAGAATATAATTAGAAAAAGGCTAAACCCATATATTCATACCCTGAGCATCTACGTATAATTTAGACTTTTAAACCTCAATAACAAATTAACATCAACACTGTCTTTCCTGGCATAACAGCCACCATTTGGTTATAGAACAAGTTGCCAACTTTAAATTGTTCTTACCATATTGCATTAGGCATTCATAGAAAACAATAATACCAATAATAATAATAATAATAATAATAATAATAATAACAAAATACCAAATGTAGACTATGCGGTGACAGAGGCGAAACGATCAATCACATAATAAGCGAATGCAGCAAATTAGCACAGGGAATGTATAAGGCGAGACACGACTGGGAAATGTGCAAGAAATCTAAATTTGACCACGCTAACAAATGGTATATGCACAACCCAGCACCTGTCCTAGAAAATGACCTCACATAAACTCCTATGGGACTTTGATATACAAACGCATCCCCTTATCTCGGCCAGAAGACCAGACCTTATAATTATTAACAAAAAAAAAAAAAAAAATTTGCAAAATTGTCGACTTTGCTGTCCTGGCTGACCACAGAAGAAAACGGAAATAATGTGAAAAGAAGGATAAGTACCTCGACCTTGCTAGAGAATTGAAAAAGCTGTGGAACATGAAAGTAACGACTGTACCAATTGTGATTGGTGGTTTTGGCACAATAACTAAAGGATTATAAAAATTACGTGGATGTTGGCGGATGGGTCGAGACGATCCAAAAGACAGCATTATTGAAGACGGCCAGCTTTCTGCTGTCACTCAAACTTCAGTGAAAAACCATTAGCTAATACTGATTTGAAAAACTCTAAAAGCGTAAATAATAATAATAATAATAATAATAATAATAATAATAATAATAATAATAATAATAAATAAGTAAATACAGCAAATTAGCACAGAAAAAGTCGAAGACTAGGCATGACTACGTGGGTAAGCTGATCAACTGGGAATTGTGCAAAAAATTTAATTTCACAATACGAACATATGGTATATGCACAACTCAGCATCTGTCCCGAAAAATGAAACACACAAAAACTCCGATGGTATATTAAAGATATACAAACGGAACAACTAATTTCGGCCATATTACCAGGCCTTATAATAATCAACAAAAAAGAGAACTTCCGAAGAGTAAAATGGAAAGAAAGTGAAAAAAAGGATTAATACCTCGACCGTGCAAGGGAATTAAAAAAACTGGAATATTAAAGTAACGTTTATACCAATTGTAATTAATACGCTTGGTACAGTCACCGAAGGATATTTAAAGGGACTGGAGGACTTGGAGATAAGAGGACGTGCGGAGAACATCCAAACTACTATATTATTGAGATCGGCCTGAATACTGAGAAGTGTTTTGGAGACTTAGGGAAACTTGCTGTCACTTAAACTGCACTGAAAGACCATCATCCAACGTTAAAGTGAAAAACTGTCAAGGAGTAATAATCATAATAATAAGAATTAAGAAAGGATTACCTCAGAAGAACAAAAATACTACTTGAAACCAAGCTTTGTAGCAGAAATCTGATTACAGGTATTAACATCTGGGGCCATACTTAAAAAGAACAAGGGCAGAACGTGGACAAATAGACCAAAGATCACTGTCATTGATGCCAATGCATGGGGCTTTACACCCAAGAGAGGAAATTGACAGACTGTATGTGTCAAGAAAAGGAAGAGAAGGACTCGCCAGCTTTGTGGGTTGAGTTAATGTCTCAAAAACTCGATGACAACATTAAGCAGAACTAAGAAAGATCTATTACAACTGCAAATATTAGATTTGGCAACATAAGTACAGATAGGGAAAAAATACAAAATTAGGCAACAGAAATAAAAAGAAAACAACTGTATGGATATTTCAACCGAAAAAAAAGGAAGACTGCACACAAGATCTGGATATGGCTAAGTGTTATGGTACCTAGCTTACGGACTATAATGAACTCTTCCTATTACTATGAATACCGGGAGAATATTCATCTTGGTGTTAAGTGTTATGGTACCTACCTTACGGACTATAATGAATTCTTCCTATTACTATGAATACCAGGAGAATGTTCATCTTGGTGTTAAGTTAACTCCAGCCTAACATTTTGACAGTCAGACTGATGTTCAACACTCTTTTACGTATGCTGTATTTATACTTTCGTTCAATGTACTTCTTTCACGTCATCCCGAGTCCGTGTCTTTCTTCCGGACCTTTTACCGGTCCACAACACTAAGAAAAAGAAATCTCAAGAAAGAAACTCTATCTCTTCTAAGAGCAGCTCAAAAAACGGCACAAGAACCAATTATGTAAAAGCAAAAATAGTGCACAACAGTATAGCGAGTAAAGGTTAGACAGGGAGAGAGATGAAACGATTAATCATATTGTAAGCAAATACAGCAGACTTGTGCAAAAGGAGTGAAAGACCATATACGCCTGGGCAGGAAAGGTTAGCTACTGATAATTGTGCAAAAGAGTGAAATTAGACCTTACGACCAATTCATATAAACACAAACTAGAACCAATCTGAGAAAATGAGACACAAAAGATTCTCTGTGATTTTGAGAGAGAGAGAGAGACATATAACCTAATCTCGGCGAAAATATTGTGCCTAGTCCTAATAAACAAAAAAAAGAGAACTTGCCTTGTGGATTTTAATATTCCAGCGGATCCGAGATTTAAAATAAAACAAAGCGAAAATATTTACAAATATATGGACCTTGCTTGAGAACCGAAAGAAAGTAAACCATGAGCGTGATAACGGAAACAATTGTCGTTAGTGTGATTGAAATGGTCTGCAAAGGCTTGTAAAAGAGAGTGGAACATGTGGAAATCAGAGGAGTACTCGAGACCATCCCAATAACAGTATTGTTGAGATTGGTTAAAATACGGAGAAGAGTCCGGGAGACCCGAGAAGAATTGCAATCACTGACGCTTGTGTAAAAAAAACTTACAAGAACTAAGCATTGAAAATAAAAATAAATAAAAAATAATCACACACCATCAGAACTAAAATGAACTAACTGCAACCCTGAGAGTAAATATATTGTAAAGCAATTAGTTTGATGAAAAACTTAGAGAAAATGAATAACTCAATTTACTTAAAGATTGCAGAAGACTGGAAAATTGTATGTAAGAAAAACTTTAGCCTTATTAACATTATTTTTTAAAATTTCGTTTTTATTTTATTATCAATGAATTAATGTGTGTAAATTTAAAGTTGCCATGACGGCTAAAAATGGGAAAAAAGTCGTTAGAAGTTTTATCTGTAAAATACAATGAAATCTCAATTGTAATACATAGGACTAATATTAAACACAAAAAATTAAGAATAAAGGGTTATGTGGTCTTATACTCTGTTAAAACATAGTTATCTTAAAGGTGTAAATATTCACTTTTATTGAAGTGTCTTCTTTCTCTGAATAATACCTGGCCCTTTATATGTCTAATCTAAATCAAAATCAACGTCGAACCCATATTACTGACCTGAGTGTTATCATCGACAGGTGTTCCCCCGATAGCCAACACGGGGGATAAAACCGGCATCCTGCAAATGTTGGCTATTCTTATTTCAGGTACACAATCAACCGTAGCAACTGCTCAACTGAGAGACACCAACCAAATAAATGAATTAGAAGAGAAAACAGAAAAGTATGCCACTGTTATCTAAAGAGTACTCCCACACAAACAGGCTATAGAAAAGTTTTGATAAGAATTTGTATGGAATGCATTAAACTTTATACAAGCCAAAGCTTTGCAGTTAAACCAAGAATGATTTTCAAGAAATGTTGATTTTCTGCCCTTGAGATAATAGAAATATATACGTCTGTTAGTCATGAAGAAAATTAACATGAACTCCCCAAACCGAATGGAAAAGCAAAATAGTAAAAACTGTAGCACCACAAAACAAATGTTACCCCTGGAAGAGAGAATAAATTTAGAGTTAGAGAAAATCATAGCAGAGAAGAAGACTATATTATCATCCCTCAGAAACCGAGTCAGAAAACGAAAATTTAATAGAAATCCCAACAAACTGAACCATATGAGATCATTTTTGGCGGAGCGAAACAAGTCTGTGATAAAATCTGTATTTCCCGAGAGAATCCGAATAAAAAATATAAAAGCAGGATGGGAAATTAGACAAGAAGGAGAGATAAAGTTGCTGTGACAACGAGCAAAAGGAAGAAAAAAGAGAAAATGTATATCGAGATGAAAAGACCAAATGTTATATACAAAATCCAGAATCATTTCTAGTTAATGAAACCCGTAGGATTTTCTAAGATTTCAAAATACAGAGGAATTACCTAACCCTGGCCCGAAGACCAGACCTTGTGTTAATTACAAAAGAAAAAAAAAAAGAAAAGAAAATTCGTTATTTATTGGATTTTGCTGTTTCGGCAGACTAGAGAGTGATAATTAGAGATAACAAAAAGGGGATAAATACTTGGACATTGCCAAAGAACTGAAAAAGCTTTGGAGCGTGAGGTTCAAGGTAATACTAATTGTAGATTATGCTCAGGGAACTGTTACCAAGGGCCTGAAGAAGGGACGGGGAAAATTGGAATTCTGTGGGAGAAACGAGACCATCCAGAATTGAGAATTCCAGAGACTGACTAGAAAACTGACAAGAGTCCTGGAAACTTGGGGAGTCTTGCTGTCACTTAGTCTGACCCTAGTAAGAAAAATGCATCAAAAGTAAATTGATAATAATAAAAATATTAACAATTAGAGTATCTCAGGAAAACTAGGAAACTACTCGAAACTAAAGTATCTGGCAAAAATCTCATCAACGAGATAAACAGCAGGGCTGTCCCCCTTGTAAGATACTAGGGACCATTCTTCAAGTGGTCGAGGGAAGAACTTTAACAAATGAACCAGAGAACAAGAAAACTAATGACGATGCGTAAGGCCTTAAATTCTAGAGAAAACACAGTCAGACTATATATGTCAAGAAAAAAAGAGGGAGGGTATTCGCTAGCACTGAAGATAAAGTCGATACGACGACTACAAGACTACATAAAAAAAGAGCGAAGAAACACTAATTACAGCGACAATACAAAAAAACAAGATTCAACAGAACAACAATACCTAGAAAAAAAAATAGAAAAATGTTGTGTTCTGATTAGTGAACTCAAGTAATAGTAATATTGAGACAAACCACGATATGTGAGGAAATAGTTATATTTACAGGAAAGAATATTTACAAGAGAGAGACTTTTAGTAATAAGAACATAGGATTAGTGATAGAGTAATGATATTCTTCAACAATAGGAACGGCTCTTCTGGTCTGATTCGTAGACTTATTCCCAGACTGATCTCCGCTACTGCCATACATGGCAGATGGAACAGCTCATTATGCTGAAAAGGTAGGTGATACCCAACAAAAAAAAACTCAAAAAAACAAGTGTGTTTATTTCATGCGATAAATAAGCGAAATCTCACATGAGAAAATTTTGATATGGCTAAGGAAGGGAAAATTCTAGAGAGACCTGAATCTCTTGGAATAGCTTTACAAAACAACGCCATAAGGATTAACTATGTGAAAGTAAAAATAGAAAAGACGCAACAAAATAGCAAATGTCGGCTATGTGGCAATAGACACGAAACGATCAATCATATAATCAGTGAATGGGGCAAATGAGTACACAATGATAATAAGACTTAATATGACTGGTGGGGAAGGGGATCAACTGGAATTGTGCAAGAAGATGAATTTGACCATGCAAGTGGTATATGCACAACCCAGAATCCGTCCAGGAGAATGAGACGCACAAAGTTCTCAGGGCTTTTGATATACAAAGAGCACATCATATCTCGATAAGTGTTGGGCATCACCCGCCTTTTTCCACACAATGAACTAGTCCATCTGCCATATATAGCAGTAGCTACTAATACCTGGGCAGACTAGAAGGTGAAGAGCAGCTTCTTATAGGAATAGTATTAGAGCGCTGGAGACTGGAGATCGTACTAGATCACCTTACTTGCTACCGTAATAACGGAAGCCAATACTATCGTTGGACTATATCTTTATTCTGTATTCACTAATCCTATGTTTTTGTCTACTAATAGTCTCTCTATTGTTTATACTTTTTCCTGAGAATATATCTCTATTTCCTCTCATATCGTGGTTTGTCCTTTATTTAATATTACAAGCATTTACTAACCAAACGCAACAATAAGACAACAAAACTTAGTGATAGTCATTAAAAAAAGAAAATAAGAGAACCTGCCGAATAGTGAAGTTTGCCTTTCTGGCTGACCACAAAGTAAAATTAAAAGAAGTCAAAAAGACTAAAAAAAGTATTCCATCTTGTTTGTGTTCACATTGAGGCCAATGGTTCCTACTGCCTTCTCCAGGCTATGCTGCTGGAATTCGGCTTGGGTAGGTGTGTGTACAAGAAGAGCTAGATCATCTGCATCGTCTTCGTTCGGTATATTTTCTACAATATTTTGTATGCTTCTTGCCTTTTTTATTGTATTTAACCATTCAAGTTAAATGTTTTAAAAAAGGAGCAGAAGAGAGAAAAAAAGCATTAAAACAAAACAAAAAACGCATTGTTAATTCCAGGCAAACCCGACAGACTATGTATTGTCTTGAAAATTGTCTTTGCTTTAACTGTTTGGAACTAAAGGTATGGATCAAGAGTAAATGGAGCAATCCAGGGAATGGAATAGCACCCTCTCCTACACCTCGGTGTTGCAGCTTTTGAAAAGGGAGCCTTCAGATCACCATCGATTTCGGTCAGCCAACACATATATATATATATATATATATATATACTTTAAGAAAAAACAACGAAACCGGTCACATAGGATTATAAATTTATTTCAATCCTGTTACGCATTTTTGAAATTTCCAAAAACACGAAAAAAGTAACAGGACTTCTTCAGATATTTTTGATAAAAAAACTAGAATAGACACATAGGAGTGGGAGGGGATAGTGGGAGGGGATAGAAGAGGGCTTAATGAAGAGGTAACTCTTCACCCCTCTTGTCTTGTAATGTTTGTTATTTTTGTTGTGTTTCTGTATAACTTGAGATATGCTTTCCGTACATAACTTGTGTTACATTTTCTATAAGAAATATGCATAGAAATATACCAACTGTTATGAGACTAGATAGTCCCATTCATTGTAAAATACTGTTTTAGCAAATACAGATTTAGTCATTTAGTCTCTTTTCAGTATAACTCATATCATTTTACCACTATCCCCTAATTCATACATTTACTATAAGAAATATATGTAGAAATGTATTAATTATTATGAGACAAATAAGTCTCTTTTAGGTTATTGATTATGAGAAATATTTCTCTATCAACCTGGAAATACATTGCCTTTGTTTATCTTTACATTTCGGTGAGTAGAACTAAATTTCTTTTCCGGTTGTGGTTTTCCTTATTTTCAGGATTGCACTGAAGATTCGATTCTCATCAACCCAATCATCCTCATTGCTTTTTAGTGATGCATTGAAGAACCTGACTGTATCCCCTGCAAAGGATTAAGATATACCTGCCCCAAAAATAGATTGTCCCATGTATCAGTTACGGTTTCTTTGTATAATGGCATATCATCCATCACGGGTTATTTACTGTTGAGGACATTCTTGTTGAAGAACAGCAGTGGTACCATCGAGTGGACATACGAAAGTTAATACCTTTCCAAAGTGAAAGTGAAAGTGAAAGTAAAGTTCAAACTCGTTTACTAAGTTGTCCCAGTCTACCTCTTAACCCTCTAGGCTACGGAGGCTGTCCTATATCCGAACTATTTGGTTAGAATGCATCTGACGGTGAAGCTGAAGGTTTGATGAAGGGTTCAAAACAAAATTCCTCTTAAGAAACAACTACACAAAAATTGTAGAAATTAACGTACGAGGGGGCGAAAATCCTTAAACAGAACGCATGAAATAACATTAGACACGTTGATATAACGTTAAAATCAAACAATCAAACATCGCCAGAATATGGACTGTTTGTCTATACTCTGCAGCCAATTTCTAATAAGCTGCATTCATTAATCTTACCGGCAATCTATAAGCTTTTTTGTCAGTCGATGTACATATCAAGTTTGAGTTTTGTATTATTTTTTGTAGTATATCAGCCCTCGTAGGTTATTCAATACCAACTCCTCTTTATACATATGTTGTATACCCACATACAACTATAGATATACGCGTAAACATATACAAATATATATATATATATATATATATATATATATATATATATATATATATAAGCGGGAATATAAGCTAAGATAATGACAAGCTTCAATGAACGAACGAACGAACACACTTCTTTATAAAAATATACATATCTCACACTTTGTTCTCGATGTTTCTGTGCAATGTGAGAGATTGGTGGAGACAGGGACAGGCTACTCTATTGACCCAAGTTCTTCTATTGACCTTAGCACCACTTCTTCCACATCTTGGCTTGGGTTGCTCCACCGGGGCTCGCTGAGGGCCACAGCCCCCAGTCTCCAAGCTGGTTCTCACGCTGGCATTCCTGTCACTAACTGACTCAACGCCGCCGGCACCTGCCTATATTCTTTCATAGCATCCACATGCTTCTGCTTATTTACACCGGTGCATCACTTGATTGAGGGATCTGATAAGGGTCAATATATAACACATACATATTAAATATGAAGGATTTGGTTTTGTCGGGTATTATGGCATAGCAATCCTTGACGGTTATTTAATGCCAAATCCTCAATACATATATATATATATATATATATATATTTGTAAACGCATCATCTTCATCATGTCACGCTATCAGCAAGGAATCCCTGACCATCTCTCACCAGCCCTCCCTATCGTCCATTGCTTCCGGTAGGTCCTCCTGTATCGGCACAGACCTGGTGTATGTAGGTTCGAGTTGGTCGCCCGGCCTTTGCTCGTCTATGTGAACGGGTTCACTGGAGTACATCACTTATGAACTCTTTCCAGCTTCTCCAGCAGTGTCCTGCATATCTAGTTTGCATAATTTTGATAGTTTTCGTGATGGGTGGTAGGTGGCCGTACAGCTGCTGCTTTGTGGGGTGCTGCTTCTAGGACTTGTTCAATATTGCTTGCAGCATTCTTGTATAGTTGCCGTCAAGCTTTTTCTTCATACGTTTAGTTGGTGCCCATGCAGTGCATCCATATTGCAATATCGACACGATCGCTGCTTGGAAGAAACTGCGCTTCATTTTATCAGTCAGGTCTGACTTTCATATGACCGATAGACTATCGTTAGCTGTCTATGTTTGAAATGGAACTGTGTTTGTATGCTAAGCTGAATTGTTTGTAATAGAACTGTTTTCGACATTGAAACTGTACTTACGATAAACTGAATTGTTTGAAACTGTATTGATATTTAACTTTTCGTAAACAAAAAAACTATACTCATACTAATTTGAATTGTTTGAATTAAAAGCTGTTTGACAAAACTGAATAGCGTGAAATAGAAATGATTTTGACAATTAAACTGTACTTATGCTAAACTGAATTGTTTGAAATAGAACTGTTTATTTGTATAAAATGGATTTGGCATTGAATAACTTGCAAAGGTTGATATGTCACAAACCCAAACAAACAAACAAACAATATTCATTCATTTGCACACATTTTAATTATTCCAGTTATTGCTACGTATCATTAACAATTCAATTAAACAGAGGCCATTTGTTATACACAGCTAAAGGGTCAAACATTTACATTTCTAAGAATTTGATTTCATGTATGTCATTTGGTTGTAAACTATTTAAAGATCAAACACTTCTATCCGACCCATAGATATCAGGTGCTTCCAATCCGGGTCAGAGTTAACCTAAGAAAAATTGTAATGAAGGAGTTCTCCATATTCCCCAAAGCTGCAGGGCTGGAGCCACACCAGCAGATGGTTAAATAACCATATCCAGGACATTCTTGGATTGAGGGCTCACCCCTCTGCAGAGATGCAGTCGGTCTATTCAACAGCCTCAGCCAACTGGCTAAGTACATATTAAGATGCAATAATGTAAATGTGTATCGATGCAGATATGTGTGCATGTCAATGCATCTGGATAGACTTTATGGACATGTATGCATATGCATGTGGGCGAAAGCATATCTATATGGGTGTGTGCGAGCACTGGCACCATATATACGTATATATATATAAAGTAAAAAAGTAAAGTTGGCGACCGGAGTCCAGAGCGACCAGAAGGCTTCCTTTTCAATAGCTACTACACCGAGGTGTAGGAGAGGGCGCTACTCCTTTCCCTTGATTGCTCCACTTTACCCTTGATACGTACTTTATATTGCTGAGTGTTAAGAAAGTAGGTATCAAGTAACATTTTTAAAGTCTTTGGTAAGATACGACTTGGCTTCAATAGCAGGTCTCCCAGATCATTGGCACACACTCTACCCACTAGGCCTCTGAACCGATTAATATACATATATATAAGAACATAGTTGTGTATGTAGTGTCAGCATGATAGCTAAACAAATTGAAGGTGTCTGGAGGTTTTAATAGAAGGCTATTTTATATGGATAAAATCTTTAATTTTTTTTTTTTGGTCAATCATTAGCAAAAGTCTTCAGCGCTAAAGAAGTCAGAGGTTAGAAGACGAGGGGATTCTTTTTTAAAAGACGTTAATTTTCGGTGGTTATCTTTTATTGTTATATAGTCATCTACAGCATCATAAAGACAGACGCAATGATAAAGACGCAAGAAGGAAGACTTCTTTAACAATATTTTACCTCTCACTTTATTTGTAAGGTTTCGAAAGGGTTGTTCAAGGGTTGCATGAGAGAGGGAGCTGGAGATCGAACCTAGCTGCAATATTTTGACCCCACTGTTATCCTATTTACCAACCCCTCCACTCGGGCAGGATATGACACAAGGTCAAATTTTAAGCGGAGTTTAACAGGTTTTAATTCAGAGTTTTCCTTCTCCTAGACTAGTTGCCTAAGGCTGAAGAACCTAGTTTGCCCTACTATTTACCCATAGCTGGAGGGAGATAAGGGGGTTCATACCTTTCCCAAGTGAACGTGAACGTAATAACGCGACTGGAGTACGAACTCGCGTACTACGATTCCGCAGTCCATCGCTTTAACCAGTACACCACGAGGACACCCCCACTTGACCCCACTGTTATGACCGTCATGTTGTGTCTTTCTTGTTCTTTAGTGCTGCTCAACCGGAGGCCTAGGGCCCACTCATCAGGGCCCAAAGGCCCCTTCGGCCTGATGTGGCTTTCCCTACCTCATTTCGTCTATAACTCCGTACGATCTTCAACTCAACTGCCACTGGCTCGACGAACTCAACTGAATTATATAATCGTTCGACGCCCACTCGATCTTTGAAATCGAATGTTTAATCATCATCAAGCGTAAATAACTGTCATGCAGTTCAGAGGTCACTCTCTTCCGGTGCATCACTCTATAGTGTACCATGGGAATTACCTTGTCCCATTTCATCAGCCAATTTTCGCCCACGCGATTTCCTCTCCTAACTGCCATTTAAATGTGTCACTTCCTTCCGGTGCATCACCTTGGGATAGCATTTTTGGTCCGGGTCGAAGGTCAAAACATAACATTATGGCATATCCAACCTTGTTGGTTATTTAATGCCAAATCCTCTTTATACATATATATTAAATATATACGATTTGTAAGCGCATAGTTTGTTGGTAATATTTCAAAAGCCAGAAATCCTTTATTAGTCTATTGTTAAATATTTCTAAGACTTGCTGTGTCATACTAATCCCTCAATTTAAGATCATTAATTTGTTTGCACGCAGTAAAACAGTTTTTCGAGTTTACAAAATGATTAAATATTTCTATCTGACCTCTAGATGGAGCCTTAACAAATACTACCAATCGGAGCCAGAGTGGACCTGGGAGTAATGGCAACGGAGGGGTACTCAGTATTCCCCATATCCCTCCAACTGGATCCTCACCATAAGATAGTTTTGTGTCGTATCAAGGATATTTTGAGGGATTGTCTTAGACTTCTGCAGCGATGCAGTCGCGTAATCTACACCACCAGCTAGTTCAGGTGCCCGTGGTATAATGGTTATCGTCACAGGATATGGACACGGCGACACAAGTTCAAATCCTGGACTTGACTGAACTGCATTTTCACATAGCAGTAATACCCTTGGGAAAGGTATGAATCCAGTTATTCTCCCTCCAGTTATGGGTAAATAGTACGGCAGACTAGGTTCATCAGCCTTGGAAAGGCAACTAGTCTAAGAGAAGGAAAACTCTGAATTCAAACCTGTTAAACTCCGCTTAAAAATTGACCTTGTGTCGTAACCTGCCCGAGCGGAGGGGTTGGGTAAATATGACCAGCAGGTAGTTCAGTTTCGGGAGGTCAAGAAGCGATAAACAGTTTTATTTATCCAGAAACCGAGGGCCCAAGAGTTAAACAGATTAGTTGCAGCCCATGGCAATTTTGGTCAGGCTGCTAAGCTGCGTGGCATGCTTTCCCTCACCGACTACAAAAACAACATAGAAAGTGGCCACAGAAAGAATATAGAACGTGGCTTCCAGAAGCATATAGAAAGTGGCCACCAAAAGAACGTGGAACCTAGCCACCAAAAAAACAAACAAAAAAAAAAACATGGAAGCAGACCACCGAAAGAACATCGAACGTGGTCACAAAAAGAATGTGGATTTAGGAGCTGACCGTTCGATTGAATTTGACGAGAAACTGATTTGGTCTTCCCTTACTGCGACCAAGATAAACAAGAAAATAAGTTATCATCAATAAAATTCGATGTACATGTGTACAATGTGTATAATGAAATTAGTTTTTAGGCCTTTGTTTTGGATTCATCTATCATTGTCTGATTATCTCATCTTTCAACCAAAGTTCGTATTTATTCTGCTTGCATATCTCTACATCTGAGAATATCATTCGAGGTTTATTTTATCATATATTCCATAATGGATTAAATGCTTTGCAAGAAATGTTATGTTAATCATATTTATTGTGTAAATCAAAAGCTTTCTTTATCATCGGGCTGCAAGCATACTGATATATATATATATATATATATATATATATATATATATATATATATATATATATATATGAATCATTTTAAGTGCTATTATGCCGGGAAGGAATGCAATATAAAAATCATCATTATATTTGTAAAACGTTACCCCCTCTCGCCCCCACACACGTTAACTTTCTTCTAACCATGTCACTTCTTAGCCGGCCGGTGATCAACTAGTGGTTCGAGGGGGTAACGCACATTTCTTTACCTACACGAGAATACGATCGAGGGAACGGAGAAAATAGAAAGACAAACGAACAAACACGAACAAGCTTGGGGTTAACCAAGGGCAGAAAAGAGGTATTGCAACACTACATGCATGTGCAGACTATCGCTAGCGTGGGTTACTAGCGAAAATTCCACAATGCTACTGGAATCAGACTCATCTTGACTCACTCTCGCTGGACCCTATCCCATGCTGCCTCGCCTCTCTGCTGTCCAACCGCCAACTGCCCTCTGCTGGGTCGCGTCGTCAACTCCCTTTCGCGTCCCCTTACCACTTCCGGATACGGCGAGATTTCATGTCCAAGAATCCTTTGTCTGGTTTCGCGCCAAAACAGACTCGTCTGCTTTGGCGGCCTACCCACATAGTGCTACATATTTACTGATTCGTCCTTTGACATGCAATGTGTTCTATATCTACAACACATACGTGTTTAATGACAAATAGATTAATTAACATTGTCCAGGCTTGATTGCTCTTGTTATGATTAAGTGAAAATAAAGAAGGCTTAAATTTTACCGAAATGTTAATTCAGACTTTATTGAATGCATCCTGATATATTTGCTTTTAATGGGACAAAAGAAAAAAAGAAAAGAAAACTCGAACAAAAATAACTTTCTGAGCTGCGGCTTATCTGATCTGAACTAAACTTGGCGGCCTATGGTTCCATTACTAGAAACAATCACAACGTGGTGCGAAAGACATCGGCAGTCCATAGAGACTAGACACACTGCCTATTCATTTTGCTCTCTCTGGTGTAGAGCAGTGTTATATTCCCCACTGCAGACACGTTTTCATTTGGAGCAGTTTATTTATTAAAAGGGCAAGTCCTAGTGGCGTATTGGCTGAAGTGCCAGACTGCAACATTGCTATAAGCAAATTCGAACTGCAGTCGGGATATTTCATTCACTTTCGGACTAATACCCTTGAGAACGGTATGAACCTGTGAAGTTAAATAAAATAAAGATAAAAATAAACAAAAACAAAAACAAAATGAAAGAAATTTTCAAAAAGTATTTGTTCCCAGAAGCTCTTGACAAGAAAGCCGGAATGGCACATGCCTGAAAGACAGACGTACTGGCGTTAAAAAGAGACAATGTCTCATTCAGCAGTGACCACTTGGACTGGAAAGAACTACTTCTCTCCAATTGCTGGAAGGGAGACTACGTGTATATTAAGAGGTACGCTGGCTCTCTCGCTTTAAGTATTAGCCTTTGCTGAACATATCTATTAGACAACAGGATAGACATTCAAACTCACAGTTCATCAAAATGACTTTCCTGTCAGCTGTGGTCTTTGCTAATATACTTCACAAAAACCCCACTAGACATACACCACTGACTTTCAACTCATCACCCACCGAAAATGACTAATATATTTCAACGCATTGTTCGGGAAACACGACTACGTCTTCTATTAAATCTCCTCGCTACAGAATAACCGTTTTAAACACTAAAAAAATTGAAATTTGAAAGTTATTCCTCGTCTCTTTTCTTCCTTTCCTTCTGAAACCCTTTTGCTGCCTTCTACAGACAAAGAAGACGCCAACAAGTTAAATGAGGTAAGAAAAAGAAAACAGTGGAGTCAGGTGCTATAACAATCGACATCCACAAACGACAACAAGTTACGAGTCACAACCTAGTACCAACCAAACGAAAATAATAACCAACCATAAACCCTCTTATCCCAACCCTTTGCTATGGGTTAAAACTATCCCTGGTGTTCTTTTACAAGGATGCTTTGGCCTTGAATAACCCACGAAGGTTGAGATACTATTAAACAAAGATACCAAATCTGATTAATTTTCGCTAAAACATCTGCTCTTGGATCTCATGTTTGCCTCAAGTTATTTGCGTTTTTGCTTTTCTCTCCCTGTGTAATACATCCTTACTCTTCATTTTATCTGTTTCCTTTGTCTTTTGTAACTATTGTTTGGCCTTCCTTTGAGTAACATTTAAAATATAAACAAAAATAGTCTATATACAAACAAGTTAAAACTAAGTGGTAGTACCCGTTGGTGTCCCATCTATTGATAAAACAGAACAGTTCAATAACTTAAAAGTATCTTTATATATATCAAATATACGAGGGTCATTCGCCAATTTCTAAGCCTCACCCAGTAGGAAGATCATTTTCCTGTGGCAGCACTACAACCCCTAATAAAACTTGGAAAAATAATTATTTACGTAAATTTCCGAGATGAGCCTTGATAATTTTTATTATGTAGAGTTTTTAGATCACTGTCTATTGTTGGTTCCAGAGTTCTACTAGAAACTCCTGAAGAAGGCCAAAGGACACATCGGACGAAACGATATGAATACAACTGTAAATATGGGGACAATAGTCCGATTTTTGTGTTGGTGAGGGTCATACAAAAGTGAGGGGTGGTTGATCTAAAATCTAAATATAGTTTAGAAAATTTTAGATTATCCTTCCATATATACATGTGTGTGTGTGTGTGTGTGTGTGTGTGTGATTGATTACATGCATAATAAAGTTCAGATCCAAAAATATATATCAACATATGAAAATATATATATGATATTTTAATAGTAAAATAAAATCAAACGGACTCCAGAAATGTTGATAAAAGCTCCTCTGAAGATCGGCAAGGTGAAAGTTAAGACTCTATATTCTAGTTGATTGTATATATATATATATATACACACACGCACACATACATATATATATATACACACACACACACATATATATATATATATGTATGTATATGCAGCAATATATATATATGTATATAATATATATAAATATATATATATATACAATGTATATTTATACAATATATATATATATATATATATATATATTGCTGAATTGCGTTGTGACGGTTAAATGGCTACTAAATCTCATACTACACCTAGTGAACATTGTTGCTGCCAAGTTAAAAATTGTTCGTTTCCCCTGTCGGGTTTCCTCTTTTCTGTTTTTCTCTAAATCCGATAGTCGCGTCAAAAACAGCATGGTGATAAAAAAAAACTGATAAGCAGTTGACCCACTTATTCCCAAAGAAGCCAAAAAACAGTTCCATGTAACACATTTTTGATTCGAGGCTCGTAAAGAGAGCTTGAAACGTTGTCATCGATTAGTTGCTGAGCAGCGCTTGCGTTAATTAAAGAACTGAATGTATTGAACAATAAAACGCTGAATAAGCTCCAGTTTCTCCAGTCGCTCAGATGGATTCCTGTTTATCTCTATTATAAACTAATAAGCTGACCCTTTTGTTTTTTGATGAACCTCTATACTTTTCTGTCTGTCTTGTTTTGACTTAGAATCTGGCATCTAGATATCCTGTTAGATGCTATCTTGAACAATTCCTGGAAGCAACACTCCACAAAACAATAGCTGTACGGCCACTACCCTACCATCTAAAAAACCCTTGTAAGACGAACAAGATATGTGGGAACTGAAGAAGAACGCTAGATGCTATCTTGAACAAATCTTGGAAGAAATACCCCATGAAACAATAGCTGTACGGCCACTAACCTCCAATCTCAAAAACCATCCTGCTAAAACGAACAATATATGCAAGAACTGCAGAAGAATGCTAGATGTTATTTTGAACAAATTCTAGAAGAAAGACCTCGCGAAAAATAACCGTATGGCTACTAAACTCCAATCTCAAAAACCACGCTAGTAAGACGAACAAGATATGTAGGAACTGCAGAAGAATACTAGATGCTATCTTAAAAAATCTTGGAAGCAACACCCCACGAAACAATAGCAGTACGGCCATTAACCTTCCATCTCAAAAATCATCCAAGTAAGATGAACAAGAGATGTAGGTCGCTGCTGGACGTGCAAGTGTTGCCCAACCAGCAAGAACTGATTTACATCAACTCTGTGGAGACGTAGAATATTATTTGGAATATCTGCCAGGAGCGATGAAGGATATGGATGGATTGAGAGAGGGAATCAGGAAAATCGGCGCTGTTGGCGTGACTTGATGATGATGATAATGATGCATCCTCTACATAAGGTTAAGGACGCTCCAAAATGGTTTTCTTGTGTATAAATCTAAACTGCATCCGATGGTGAGACTCCAGTTGTAAAAATCCCAGTTATTTGCACACAGTTGAGTTGTTTAAAGTATAGTAAATGATTAACCAGTTCTATTTGATTCATAGATGGTAAATTAACAGATACTCCCACTCTGGGTCTGTGTAGAACAGGGAATAACAGAAAATAACACCCCATTACCACCAACGAGTTTTCAGGTTCGTTGTTGTGGTGCCCGTGGTGTAATGGTTATCGTCGTAGGAAATGGACACGACGACACGAGTTCAAATCCTGAACAAGACTGGTTGCATTTTACATAGCACTAATGCCCTTGGGAAAGGTACGAATCCAATTATTCTCCCACAAGATATGGGTAAATAGTAGGGCAGACGAGGTTCTTCAGCGTGGCAGAAGCAACTAGTCTAGGAGAAGGCAAACTCTGAATTCAAACCTGTTAAACTCCGCTTAAAAATTGACTTTGTGTCATATTCTGCCTAAGCGGAGGGGTTGGTAAATATGATTAACAGAAAAAAACTGGGTACAATACTTCCCTAATGCTGAAAGATTGGAGCTGCATTATCTGATGGTTTAGAATCATATCCAAAAAAATTGTTGTTCAGTCGGCATAAGCTGTAGAGTACATCAACTGTTTCGCTGCAGAGGGGTAAAACTCCCTTGAGTTATATAATTAAGGAATGATTTATTTTTATATTAATCATTTTTTTGTTAATTATATTTTATCATTCAGTTTGGTTGGGCTTTGAACTATTCGGGTAAAGAGTCCAGGTGCATTGTCAATTGATGCAGTTTACACTCGCGCGCAAAGGATATGACAATCACCATTGCCTAATAAACCCCCAGAGAGGAAATGGGGCTGGAGTGTGAATGATGTCCCGCCCGGAAGAGATGGACCTGAGAATTTGAGGATTTTGTAAAGAGTCAGTTGAGATTTGACCATTGAGGCAAGAATTGGGTTGTATGCCTTTGAGGCATGTGGTCAAGTTTTGCAGATCTCTACCGACAGTGATCTTAAACATCACATGATGCGCTGCACGTGTGTGTTCAGCTAAAGTGGATTGTTTCAAATAGAACTGTTTTGACATTTAAACAGCGTACTTAGGCTAAACTGATTTTTTAAAAATAGAACTGTTTTGACATTTAACTGTATGTAAACAAAAATCTGTACTTATACTAAACTGAACTTATATCAAAATGACTTAATTCGGCGTTAAATGACCCCAAAAGGGTTGATACGCTGTAAAACAAAACACTCAGCCAGCCAACCAATCAACCAACTAACCAACGAACCCGAAAACTCGTTGGTGGTAGGGGGTGGGTATTACCGTTTTGTAGAGAAGCTGTTGACTCTTCTACAGCCGCAGATGACTGGGGTGGGGTGCAAAAGAAAATAATTTGTTTTTCGTAAGAAATAGTCTTAGGCAGTCTAGCATTAGGCGTAAAATCTGTGGTTATTCCTGATTTTAGTCCAAGTTGTCGCATTGATACTGGGGAAAAGTTAAAACCTGAATTCACTGTCTTCTCGATTGGTTGGTTGGTTGGTTAGGTTTTACAGCATATCAAACTTTGAATGTTATTTTTGCCAAATCCATTTTTATACAAATAAACAGTTCCATTTCAAACAACTCAGTTCATCATGAGTACATTTTAACAGTCCAAAACATTTCTTTTTCAAGCTATTCAGTTTAGTCAAACAGTTCTAATTCAACCAATTGAGTTTAATATAAGTTTAGAATTTCCTTACACAAAGTTAAATGTCAAAACAGTTCTATTTCAAACAATTTAGTTTAGCATAAGTACGCAGTTTAAATGTAAGTACCCAGTTTAATTGTCAAAAAAATTTCTATTTCAAGCTATTCTGTGTAGTCAAACAATTCCATTTCAAGCAATTCAGTTTATCGTCAGTATGCAGTTCACATGTCAAAACAGTTCTCGTAAATACAGTTTCAATATCAAAAACAGTTCTCTTTCAAATAATTCAGTTTAGCGTAAGTACGCAGTTTAAATATCCAAACAGTTCTATTTCAAATAATTTAGTTTGGCATAATTACGCAGATTAGTTCTATTTAACCCCTAGATAGGGCCCTATTAGGTGCTACCACTCCAGACCTCAGTGGACCTGGGAGCGATGGCAATAAATGGGTGCTCCACTTTCCCCAACGCTCCAGGATCACTGTAACGTTACCTTAAGATTGTTAAGTTTCATATCCAGGACACACATTGTGGGAGGTGCAATCGGTGTATTCAACTGCCCCAGCCGACTGGGTTATAATCAGAGTTAAATGTATAAAGTTTATTTTAGATAAATCATTTTAGCATTAGTACACAATTTAGATGCCGAAACAGTTCTATTTCAAATAATTCAGTTTAGCATAAGTAAGCAGTTTAAATGTCAAAACAATTCTATTTTAAACAATTCAGTTTAGCATAAATACGCAGTTTAAATGCAAAAAACAGTAAACTCTCGAAACCAGAGTTTCGTTCTATTTAACCCAGAGATAGGACCTTTATCAGGTGCTACCACTCTGGGTCAGAGTGGACCTGGGAGTGATGGCAATGAAAGGATACCCCGCATTTCCCAACGTTCCAGCATTACATTATAAACATCAGATTTTTCTGTGTCATAAACAGGACACTCTTTTGGGAGAGTCTTACTCCTCTGCAGAGGTGCAATCGGTGTATTCTACAGCCCCAGCCGACTGGGCAGTAATCTTCCAGACAACCTTGACAATCAAAGGGAGATAATTAAAGAAAAGCAATTAGGTATTGAAAATGTCGAGGGAAGTTTTTTTTTTATCAGAGGAAAAAGAGGAAGTAATATAGATTGGAAATGAAAAAAAAAAAAAAACGAAAAAGAAAAAACGAAACGATGGATATTAAAATAAATAAAGCAAATTTGGGGGAAACAAAAGAGAAACCTAAAAAAAGGGAAGAAAGACTCCAAATCGTCTTTATTTTGCGTCAAAATTTACAAGTTAATGGGGAGGAAGGAAATTGTCGATTTGGAGTATGTGTGTCAAGAGTAAACAGCGAAATTTATGACACCATGAGAAAAAAAAAGAAAAAAAAGAAAGATAAATTGTTTTGTTCACTGGTACGTTTCCAGAACAATATTACACATTTAGTTTATTTTTGTCGATGGTTCAATTGGTATTTAAGAAAAAAATTAAGGAGAACGGAAAGAAATGTATGACATGCAAAAATAGTCCGCAAAGAAAATAAAAAAATAAAAAATTCTACTACATAAAAAAAAAAAAAATTAAAGAGACGATGGGATCCTGAAACATTATCATCATTTTGATATGAAATCTTCTTTGCTTAACGTTTGATACATTTCATTATTTATTATAATTTCACTGAGTGTATTAAGAAGATTATGATGAAAAAATAATGATGGTTTGCGAAAATAAGTAACTTTCATAAGTAGACTTTTGGCTATAACCACACATACACACACACACACACCTATATATATATATATATATATATATATGCGTAAAGCGTGAAACCCTCGGTCACAGACATCATAATGTTATATATATGGGGGTTGATCACTCTAGCAAAGGAATTTACAGCAGTCACTCGCATAATGCAAAACTCTTCGAACGAACTGGGCACTCTGGTATCCGGTAAGGTATGAATATAAAAAAACGAAAGCTACTACTGAATGCCTTAAAATTCCCGAGCCGACGTGGTTCGCTTGTTGGCCGAGCTAAGTCTACTAAGCCTACAGTAAAGTTGGATGGGTTTCGATCCCAGCTTCAACCGTCTGACGTGTCTAGCCACACTGAAGAGTTGTGATACAACAACGATGACAATATATATATATATAAATATTCGTGAAAGAATAAAACTGTGGAAACAGCACTTCGAAAACTTACTAGGAAACCCACCGAAAATAACGCATGAACCAATCACCAGAATAATTAGCAAACAATTAGACATTAAACTAGGACCGTTCACACAAGAAGAACTCGACACGGTTTTCAGAAAAATTAAAAATAGGAAAGCTGCAGGGCTGGACGAAATTTCCTCCGGAAGTATGGAAGACCAGACAATTCGATAACATACTGCTCCGACACTGCAACGCAGTATACAATCAAAATCCGATAGATAGATGGATGAAAGGATGCATACTCCCCTTCCCTAAAAAGGGGGACTTCGGATTAGCCAAAAACTACCGAGGCATAACACTTACATCCATAGCAGCCAAAATCTACAATGCCCTACTACGAAACCGCATAGAACCCGAAATCGACAACAAACTAAGAAAAAACCAAAATGGCTTCCGAAGAAATAGATCCACGACCTTACAAATATTAACCATCAGTAGAATCCTTGAAGGTGTACGGGCAAAAAACCTACAAGCGACATTAATTTTTGTTGACTTTACCAAGGCTTTCGATTCCATTCACGGAGGAAAGATGGAACAAATCCTACTAGCGTACGGCATACCTAAAGAAACCGTAGCGGCAATAACGATTCTATATAGAAACACTAAAGTAAAAGTACGATCACCGGATGGAGTCACAGAATACTTCGACATTGTAGCAGGAGTACTACAAGGGGATACGCTGGTTCCGTACCTCTTTATCATTTGTCTAGACTACGTACTTAGAACATCGATTGACAAAATCAAAGAGAATGGTTTCGAACTGACGAAGAAAAGAAGCAGAAGGTACCCCGCAACAACAATTACCGACGCCGACTACGCCGATGACATAGCGATACTGGCAAATACACCTGACCAAGCCGAAACACTACTGCATAGTTTGGAACGAGCAGCAGCAAATATAGGCTTCTATGTTAATGCACACAAAACGGAATATATGTGCTATGACCAAACGGGGGACATCTCCACTCTAGAAGGAACCCCTCTTAAACTAGTAGACAAATTCACTTACCTAGGAAGCAGCGTCGAATCAACCGAAAAGGACATCAAAACGAGGTTAGCGAAAGCATGGACAGCTATCAATAGGTTATCGATTATTTGGAAATCAGACCTAACCGATAAAATGAAACGCAGTTTCTTCCAGGCAGCGGTCACATCGATACTGCTATATGGCTGCACTACATGGACGCTAACAAAACGGCTGGAGAATAAGCTAGACAGCAATTACACAAGAATGCTACGTGCAATCTTAAACAAGTCCTGGCGGCAACACCCCACAAGACACCAACTGTACGGCCACCTACCCCCTATCACGAAAACTATTCAAGTTAGACGAGCCAGACATGCAGGACACTGCTGGAGAAGCAGGGACGAGCTCATAAGAGATGTACGCATATGGACCCCCACACATGGCCGTGCAAAAGCAGGACGATCAGCACGAACATACATCCAGCAGCTATGTGAGGATACGGGATGTTGTCCTGAAGACCTATCTAGGGCGATGAACGATAGGGAGGAGTGACGAGAGAGGGTCAGGGATATCCGTGCTACCAGCGCGATATGATGATGATGATGTTATTCCTGTATGTATAACAGTCCTATCAATGATACTGAGCATTATTTGATCCGCCGTTAACTTACCAAATTTAGCAAGTGATAACCATAAACAATTACAATTTGGATGCTTATTCATATACCTACCCATTCGCAAACGCAGAATCCGGTACAAGGTCAACTTTCTAAAGAGATTTTAATAGATTTTACTTCTCTTAGACCATATTTACCAACCCCTCCGCTCGGGCAGGATATGACACTAGGTCAATTTTTAAGCGCAGTTTATCAGGTTTGAATTCAGTTTGCTTTCTCCTAGACTAGTTGCCCCAAGAAGGCTGAAGAACCTAGTCTGCCCTACAATTTACCCATAGCTGGAGGGAGAATAATGGGATTCATACCTTTCCCAAGGGTATTAGTGCTATGTGAAATGCAGTCAGTCTCGTCTAGGATTTGAACTCGTGTCGCCGTGTTCATTTCCTACGATGATAACCATTACACCACAGGCACCTCCACTTTACTTCTCCTCGACCAATTGTCCGACTATTTAGCCATAACTGGAGAGTGAATAACTTGGTTCATACCTTTCCCAATGGTGTTAACGCAAATAATAGGCAGGAATGGAATCTTTAACCTTGGTATGACAACCAGTTTCGGAGAAGGAAAATTCATATTTCAAACCTGTAAAAGTCTGACCTTGTGTCTCATCCAGCCGTAGGTTAGGGCTTAGTATATATATATATATATATATATATATATATATATGAAGAAAAATTGACGACAAGTAATCCAAATAGTAAGTGATGATTTATAGAGAAACAAAGTCAGTCGACACTATAGCGTTTCGGTTCAGCTGAACCATCATCAGACCTGGGAGTGGTTCAGTGATTTTAAGTGTAGATGGATGTATAAAAAGTGTAAAAGTATATAAAAATTTGGAAAAGTTGTATAACAAGAAAAATTGGCCGTTTGATCAATGAAGAACCAGACATGCGGGACACTGCTGAAGATGTAAGGAAGAACCTATAAGTGACATACTCCAGTGGATCCCATTACATGGACGAACAAAGGTTAGACGACCAGCAAGAACCTATATACAACAGCTCTATGCCATTACAGGATGTGGCCTAGAGGACCTCCCCGGAGCGATGGACGATAGAGACGGATGGCAGGAGAGGGTCAGGAAGTTCCGTGCTCGCAGCGTGACATGATATATATATATATATATGCTCTTCGAGCACATTACTTGAACATATATATATATATATATATGTTCAAGTAATGTGCTCGATGAGTTTTGTGTGGAGTGCACAATCAACAGATAGAACAGGAAAAAATAGCATATCAACCGTATCATCCTGCTTAAATACAGTTTACAAGCAACTTTTTCCTCTTTCTGTCTGATGATTGTGCGCTTCACATAAAAGGTTAAATAACGGACCCATCAAATACCATATTTGACGATATATAAAACACTTAGATGTATAAGACGCACTCCAATTTCAGAAGGA
>OY757921.1:27664018-27676518 GCA_963585895.1 Sepioteuthis lessoniana
ACTCGGTCGCCAACTTCTAAACCTTCCAGGCCCTTTCATAATCCTTTTGTTACCGTGCCAAAGGCACCGGTCACAATTGGTATAATTGTCACCTTCATGTTCCATAGTTTTTTCAATTCTCTAAAAGGTCAAGGTACTTATCTCTCTATTATTATTATCGTAAGTCCATGAGAGTTTTTCACATTAGGACTGATGTTGGGTTGTACATATATAATTTGTTCGTATGGTAAAACTGAAATTTCTTGCACAATTCCCAGTGGATCACCTTATCAACCCAGTCGTGTCTAGTCTTATACTCTTTCAGGGCTGATTTGCGGCATTCGTTCATTATGAGAATGATGGTTTCGTCTCGATTACCACATAACCTACATTTACTGTTTTGTCACCACATGACCTACATTTGCTATTATTTACTCCTTGAGAGTTTTTCACATCAGTGTTAGTTGATTGTTTTTCACTGGAGTTTGAGTGACAGCAATCTCCTCAAGTCTCCAAGACTCATCTCAGGATTCTGACCGTTCTCAGCAATGCTGTCGTTTGGATAGTCTCTACCTGTTCGCCAACTTCCAAGTCCTTCAGGCCTTTTAATAATCCTTTAGTTATTGTGCCTAACGCACCAATCACAATTGACACAATCCTTACTTTCATGTTCCACAGCTTTTCCAATTCTCTAACAAGGTTGAAGTACTTATCCTTCTTTTCACTTTCCTTCAGATTTATTCTGTCGTGCGCCGGGACAGCAAAGTCGACAATTTTGCAAGTTCACTTTTTTTTTTTTGTTGTTGATTATTATGACGTCTGGTCTTCTGGCCGGGATTAAGTGATCCGTTTGTATGTTAAAGTCCCATAGGAGTTTATGCGAGTCATTTTCTGGGACAGGTGCCGGTTTATACATATACCGTTTGTTTGTATGGTCGATTTGAAATTTCCTGCAGATTTCCCAGTGGATCACCTTGCCGACCCAGTCGTGTCTCGCCTTGTACTCCTTCTGCGCTAATTTGCTGCAATCGCTTATCATTAGATTGATCGTTTCTTCTCTGTCACCGCGTAGCCTACATTTACTGTTTTGTTGCGTATTATCTATTCTCGCTTTGGTATGATTGGTTCTTACGGCATTGTCCTGTGCTGTTATTAGGAGGGATTCCGTTTCTCTCTTAAGGTTACCTTTTTTTAGCCAGGTCCAGGTTTTCTGGTGTGAGATGTTGTTTATTAGACGTTTAAAGCAGCCATAGAGTTGTTTTCCTTCCTATTTTTGTTTCTTAGTTGTTATTCTTTCGTTTATCGTGTTGTCCGTATCGTTTCTTATGGTTGTAATTAGTCCTCGTTCGTGTTTTTCTATGTTTGCTATTATTATCATTATCATTACAATTATTTATTATTATTATTATTATTACATTACTAATAATATTAACAATAATACTGATACCATACATTTTATCCTACTATTGTTATCACTATCATATTTTCTATTGTTAACCTTTTTCATACGAGTTAAAATCTATTTTTACAGCAGCACTTTAATATGAGTTCAATATATATATATATATATATATATATATATATATATATATATATATATATGTATTACTAGCGTACATATATATATATATATATATATATATATATATATATATATATATGTACGGTAGTAATACCTATCCTATTGTGAACTCTCAACTTTGTGGTGATTGCCGGCAGTATAAACCCCACTAACAAAATGGCGTACGATTTTGAATTGTGGCATTTTCAGTTAACAATTTAAAGCTGCTTATATAGATCGAATCATACTGTAACTTAAAAAAATCTTTCATAAAACCTTCTTTAATTTTGACTGCATTGACCTTTGATCTAATAACATGTACTCTGAGTTTATGTTTTTTAAGCCTCCAAATTATTTAAGAAAGATTGATTGGTTGTTTGTTTGGGTTTTATGGCATGTCAACCAATGTAGGTTATTCAATGCCAAATCCATTTTTATACAAATAGACAGTACTTTTTTTAAAACAATTCTGCTAAGAATAAGTACAGAGTTCAATACATTTTTATTTCAAGCTATTTAGTTCTTATTCAAAATATTAAGTTTTGTATAACTACAGTTTTAGCTTCCACACAGTTGAATGTCAAAACAGTTCTATTTCAAGCAATTCAGTTTACATGTCAAAAAAGTTTTATTTCAAGAAATTCAGTTTAGCATAAGTACGCAGTTTAAAAGTCAAAAAACAATTCTATTTCAAGCAATTCAGTTTAGAATAAGAACACAGTTTAGTTCTATTTAACCCATAGATAGGGCCCCACCAGGACCCATTACAGGCCAGAGTGGGCCTGGGAGCGATGGCAGTAAAGGGGTACTCCACATTCCCCAAAGCTCCACCATCACTGGAAGCTCACCCCAGATTGTTCAATTTCATATCCAGGATATTCATGAGGGTGGTTTTACCCCTTTGCAAAGAACCAGTTTGTGTATTCTATAGCCTTAACCGAGGGGGCAATTTAAGAAAAAAAGAAGAAAAAGAAACGTACCGTTCCACATATGCAACTAGCCCAATCGGCTGGAGCTGCATCTCTGCAGAGATGTAAAACCCCTCTCCCAACGAATGTCTTCGATATGACATTAAACGATCTTATGGTTTAAGTAATTCTGGAGCTTTAAGGAATGTGGAGTATTTCTTCATTGCCATTGTTCCCAGTTTCATGCTGGTCCATAGTGGTAGCACTTGATATAGTTCCATTTATGGGTCAAATAAAACTGTTTGACTTTTATATGAGTGCAAACAAATTAATTACGTTAAACTGAATTGTTAGAAATAGAACTGTTTGATCACTTAAATGAGTGTAAACAAATGAATAATGTTTAATTGTATTGTTAGCGATACATGCCAATACTTGTAACTAATTATCATTGTTGACTCATACCAAATTGAATTGATAGAAATAGAACTATTGGATCATTTAACTATGAGTATCAACAAAATTTGTTTACAGATCATATATGTAAGTTGGCGACCGTAGTCGTGGGGTGTCAAAGGCTTCTTTTGCAATAGCTACTACACTGAGTTGTATATATATATATGTATAAACTTTTGTTTGTTTGTTTATTTGGGTTTTATGGCGTATCAAAATATGTAGGTTATTTAACGCCAAATGCTGTCTATATGCATATACATTCAACCATGGATTTCCGGACGAATACTCAGTAGGTAAAATTTTCTATAAGCAGGATTTCATTTGTTTGCACATGATTAACCAGTTTTTATTCGTCATAATTTTTCATAAAAACCCTGCCTCTCGCAAGAATAATATTATGTCATCTATTTTGACGTTTTCGAACAATTCGGCTAGACTAGTCACATTGAAAAATCGCTTTCTGATGACAGCGAAAGCTCTGCATTCTATAAGAATGTGTTTAACCGTGCATGTTGTCTGACTGGTCGAACACTGTGGTTGTGGTTCCTCTTGCAGTATGAAAGCGTGAGTAAGCCTTGTATGACCAATGCGCAATCAGGATATAACGACATGTTCTCTTCTTGATTTTCTAAAAGCTGGTCTCGATTCTCTCAAGGTGGGCGGAATTTGGAAGAGTTTATTTTGGATGTTCATGTCCCATCGTTGTTGCCATTTTGTGTGAAGGAATTTACTGATTGTCGGTTTCAAATCGGTATATGGAATGGAGAGAACTTCAGGGCTTAGATCTAAGGTCGATTTGGCTACCGAGTCAGCTCTTTCGTTTCCGCACACTCTGATGTGGCTTGGAATCTAACACAAAATTATTTCTTAATGACTAAACATTGAGTCTAGTCTACTGAGCATTTTAACAATTAATGGGTTCTCCAGCTTTTTTTTATTTTTCAGTGATCTTAAAACAAAGAACGAGTCGGAGAATATAATAAATTTGTTGTGTTTGTTCCTAGTCATGAGGTTGAGGGCAAGGTCAATGGCACATACTTCTGCAGTGAAGATGGAGATTTTCATTGGAGGGGCTTTCTTGTGAATGGTTTTATTGAGGACAGCAGCACATACTGTTTTACTGTTATTTTTGGAGCCATCCGTAAATATAAATTGATGGTTAGGATGGTGTAAGTGGATAGTGTGAAATTTTTCCAGATGAGTGCTGGGATGTGTTTTGTCTTGTGGAGTTTGTTAAATTGGAGATTTATTCGTGGTTTTTTAATGATCCAAGGAGGCATTTGTGGTAGGATGCTTTTATGTACATTTGTAAAAGAAATATGCAGATTCTGGGAGAATAGGCTCAATCCAAGGGCCAAAAAATGTGAATAAAAACCAACAATGAGTGCTATTTCCAAACCTCTCGGCCTAAAATAACCCTGGACGAGTTGATATACCATTAAAATCAGTCAAGCAGTTTATCAGTCAATCAATTCGACAATCACAATTCCATTGTTTTTAACTTGAATATACACGTATAGTAACAGTTGCGCAAATGTTACGCTAAAATCAAAATTGCTTCAATTGAAATCATAACCTACAGAAAATAATGTAGTTGTTTTGTTGACTTTGGAGCCTACTTTTGACAAAATGTCCTTCAAGGATTTAATAAGTACACTCAAATGTGTGTATTCTTTTTTTTCGAAAGATACATGAGCTGATTTGTGTTTTTTATGTATTTTACATAAAGGAAGATTTGATTAACTCCAAATACGTCACCTGGTTAAGGAAATCTGATACTGAAAAAAAAAAAAAAAACTTAACCCCAACAAAATCACAGTAAGACGACTGAAGATGTATCAGGGCTCATCTGTTTTGGTTTAGTTGTGTTTAGTTTTATGGCATATCAGACATTGTTGGTTATTTAATGCGAAATGCTTTTTTTACATACATATATTTTCATTGGCCTTGCAGTTAGAGTGTTCATCAATGGCCTTTTGGGTGTGTCCTCGTGGTGTAATGGTTAAATCGTAGTACGCGAGTTCGAACTCCAGTCGCGCTATTACATTCACTTTCGGGCAAATACTTTTGGGAAAGGTATGAACCCCCTTATCCTCCCAGCTATGGGTTAAATAGTATCACAACTATTCTTCTAGGAGAATGGCTTTAGCATTAAATAACCCACAGAGGTTGATATACCATCAAACAAAGAAACCAAACCAAACGAATGGCCTAAGAAACCCAGGTTGCATCATACCAAAGGCTCAAAAAATTGTACTTGATGTTATCATGCTAAAAACTCAGCATTATATGAAGGTGTGGATCAAGGATAAAGTGGATCAATCCAGGGAACGGAGTAGCACTCTCCCCTACACCTTGGTGTAGTAGCTATTGAAAAGGGAGACTTCGGGTCACTCGATTAAGGTCGCCAACTTTACTTATTTTATACAAACTGCAAAAAACGTTGATTAATTATATTCTTTTTATATTCTTTTCTAATATTCACCTTGTTGGAATAGAGAAGGAGGACTCAAAAAAGAAAAAAAAAGATGAAAGAAAGAAAGAAAGAAGTGTCGTTATCAGTAAAAAGGTCAAGCGTCCATATCTATGGATTCACCACTTAGCATCGGTGTTCTTTCAACAGCGAATAAGTGTTTGGAAGAGAGATACTCTGAAGTCACAGCATTGTTCTCAGGTTATTAGCATAGAGTGAATGTACGGGCTAATTGTAGAATTTGAAACCGCATCCCCCAAGGCCAGCCGACGTTACTTGTACAAAGCTGATCTCCCCTTCGTTATTTTTCAATGATCGTTTCCCTCGTCACAATCGGTCGAAGATATTTAGGATCACGAACGAATTGCTTGTTCTAAGATGACATCACGCCTTTAAGGAAAACATGTTTGTTTTGTCCGGGCATCAATCGAGGGCAATTAATCCTTTGACTCTTATTGACGTCTGCTTGTCAGAATGCTAACAGCTTGGCATCTCACTCGGAAAAAGGAAGCAAATATTTTTTTGGTGGGAAAATGTAAGTGAAAAGAGATTTTTTTTCCTTTTTGCTCTCTCGAAAAACGTTAGGCACATGACGTTTGTTTCTTTATTTTACTTAACTTTTTCAAATTTATTTTATTGTTTTCTTTTTTTTTTTTTTGCTATTTTCTTTTCGAGAGAGAGAGAGGGCAAAGGGGGATTTCTTGTAACTTGATTCTTTTTTGCTATTGTGATAAAACGTTGAACGTTGGCAAGAATTGAAAGACAGCTTCAATGTGTTTCTGATTCGACCCTTAAATCGACGATCAGTCTTTAACTGGACATATTTGTATTTTTGTGGGCAAGCAGTGTAAACATGACTGACATAATTTCAACCTTTTCAAGATTACACACACACACACATACAATCATACACATATACCAGCACACACGCGCATATATACATATATATATATATATATCACAGGTTACATCCTGTGTCTTCCCATAGCTGCTGTATGTAAGTTCGAGCTGGTCGTCTTGTTTTTGCTTGGCCATATGTGGGGGTCCATAGGAGTACATCACTTACAAGCTCGTCCTTGCTTCTCCAGCAGTGTCCTGCGTGTCTGGTTCGTCTAACTTGTATAGTTTTCGTGAAGGGAGGTAAGTGGCCGTATAGTTGGTGTCTCCTGGGGTGTTGTCGCCAGGACTTGTTCAATATTGCTCTCAACATTCTTGTGTAGTTGCCGTCTAGTTTCTTCTCCAGCCGTTTAGTAAGCGTCCATGTAGTGCAACCATATAGCAGTATCGATACAACCGCTGCCTGGAAGAAACTGCGTTTCATTTTATCGGTCAGGTCTGATTTCCATATGATCGAGAGCCTATCAATAGCCGTCCATGCTTTCGTCAGTCGTGTGTCGATGTCGTTTTCGGTTGATGAGACGCTACTTCCTAGGTAGGTGAATTTGTCTACTAGTTTCAGAGAGGCTCCGTCTAATGTGGAAATGTTGCCCGTTTGATTGTAACACATATATTCAGTTTTGTGTGCATTGACATGGAGGACAATGCCTGCTGCGGCTGGTTCCAAACTATGCAGTAGTGTCTCTGCTTGATTAGGCGTATTCGCCAGAAACGCCAAGTCATCAGCGTAGTCGGCGTCTGTGATTGTTTTTGCGGGGTACTTTTGAAGGGATCGTCGTTCGTGTAATGAGAGTAAAGTCGACATGAAAAAGTTTGCAAAAGATTTCAAATTTGTTATTTATTATTTTGTTTTGTTTTATTTGAGTTTTCTTTTTACTTTTTATTATTATATATTACTCTATGCAAGTTTGTCACACCAGTGTCATTTGAGAGTCTTTCACTGGAGTTCAAGTGACAGTAAGTCTCCTCAACTCACAAGAAATGTCCTCAGTATTCTAGCCGATCTTAGTAGTGCTATAGTTTGGATAGTCTCCGCTCGCCCTCTGAATTTAAACCCTTCCAATCCCGTTGCAAAGCATTTAGGGATAGTTCCAAGTGCGCCAGTAATGACTGGTATCACCGTCACCCTTATATTTCATAACGTTTTTAGTTCTCTGCCAAGGCTAAAGTACTTGTCTCTGTTTTGGTTTTTTTTTTTTTTTCAATTTTAACTCTATGATCGTCCGACTCGGTAAATTCCACTATTTAATGAGCTCTCTCTCTTTCTCTCTCTTTGACTTGTCACTAGGTCTGGTCTTCTGGCCGGGATTAGGTAATCCATTTGTGTCAAAAGATTTAAGAGATTATTTTGCCTTCCATTTCTCGGGACGGATTCTGGGTTGTGCATTTGTTAGTTTGGACAAATTTCATTTTCTTGCACAATTCCCAGTGGATCACAATCCCTACCCAGTCGTGTCTCGTCTGGGACTCTTTTTATGCTAATTTGCTGCATTCACTGACGTGATTAAACGTTTCGTTTCTTTCACCACATAACGAACTTTTGTTATTCTAATGCGTCTTATCTGTTTTTGCCTTAACATAGTTAGTCCTTATGGCGTTATTTTAGAAGAGATTCAGTCTCTCTCTAAAAGTTTCCCTTTCGTAGCCATGTCCAATATTTTTCGTGTGATATTTCATCAGTTTGTCGCTTGAAATATCCTAAAGTTGTTTTCCTCCCCATTTGTGATTTCTAGTTGTTATTCTTTTGATCAGTATGTTGTCTGAGCTATCTCTCAAATTAACTCTTCGATATTCTTTTTTTATGTTGTCTTTGAGTCCTTGCATTGATGTCTCTACATTATATTATTGCATGATACCAATACAGGCGGATTTTCCTCCCCTTTTTCTTGACACATTTTGTCTTTGTCATCTCAAAAATGTAAGGCCTTGGGCATCGTCATCAACTTGCTTGTCCTCTATTCCATTTGTCTGATATCCATCCTTATCTATTGTAAAAATGGTCTCGAGTATCTTACAAGGGGGAGTATCCAGGTATTTATCCCTTTGATGAGATTTCTGCGACATAGTTTGGTTTCGAGGAAGTTTTCTCGTCCTTATGAGGTACTCTTCTCTCGTCTTTTTTCTCCACTTCCGATATTTCGAATATTTTACTATTTTCCTTTTCTGCAAGTGTCTTAATTCTTTTTTGATTTGGCCGTTTTATTCCTGCCGTCATTTCTCTTTTTTCACTTTTCATTATGACTATGGTATATTTGTCTATACCAAATTCTATTCCTATATGCTCACTGTATATTCTAATCTTTTGTATTAGAGTCTCCAATCCTTTTTTTTCATTTTTTTGCAAACAATCTGATATCATACAAAAGCAGATTAATATTTTCTTGTGATTTTCTTAATTTGTAACCACTTTCACGCTCTAGGATCATTATCACGTCGTGCCATCAGCACGAATATCCCTGACCCTCTCTCGCCACCCGTCCCTATCGTCCATTGCCTCCGGCAGGTCTTCAGAGTTACATCCCGTATCGGCACAGAGCTGCTGTATGTAGGTTCGAGCTGGCCGCCCTGTTTTTGCTCGGCTATATGAAGGAGTCCACAGGAGTACATCACTTATGAGCTCGTCCCTACTTCTCCAGCAGTGTCCTGCATGTCTGATTCGTCTAACGTTGATAGTTTTCATGATGAGTGGTTGGTGGCTGTACCGCTGCTTCTTTGTAGAGTGCGGACGCTAGGAATTATTCAATATTGCTCGCAGCATTCTTGTGTAGTTGCCGTCAAGCTTTTTCACCGTACGCTTAGTTAGCGTCAATGTAGTATATCCATAAAGCAGTATCGACACGACCACTGCTTGGAAGAAAGTGCGTTTTATTTCATCGGTCAGGTCTGACTTCCATATGACCGATTGCCTATCGATAGCAGTCCATACCTTTGCTAGTCGAGTATTGATGTCAGTCTCGGTTGGGGACACGCTGCTTCTTAGGTAGGTGAACTTGTCTACTAGTTTTAAAGAGCTACCGTTTGGTGTGGAGATATCACCTTGAGTAAAGTGTTGTATAGCCACATAAAACAACACAATACATATACAAATATATGAATATACGAACTTCAATGAACGAACCAACACACCTCTTTATAAAAAATATATCTCTCACACTTTATTCTCGAAAGGGTTGCTGTTGGTTGTGTGTGAGAGGTGAGTTAGAGATGGGGTCAGACAGCTACATATTGACCTAAGTTCTTCTGACTATAGCAGCACATCTTTCTCATCTTGAATGGTGTTGCTCAACCGTGGGTCACTGAGGGCCCAAAGCCCTCTGTCTATCGCTGGCTCTCACTTCGGCATCTTGTCCCCAACTGACACCAACTCTAACTGACTCAAGCCGTCTGTGTCCTGGTTATTTTTTTTTTTTGACGTCCACCTGCTTCCGCTGTTCTTCCTCTTATTTACACAGGTGCATCTCTTGATTGACGGCTCGGTCGAGAGTCAATATTTTTCAAAAGCACATATATTCCGTCTTGTGTGCGTTGACATGGAGGTCTATGCCTGCAGCTGCTTGTTCCAGACTATGAAGTAGGGTTTCGGCTTGGGTGGGTGAATTTTCCAGAATCGCTTATTCATCGGCGTAGTCGGCGTCGGTAATTGTTTTTGCAGGGTAACTTATGCTTCTTTTGTAATCAACTGGCATCATAGTTATTACAAATTTTTGTGCCGAAAGCACATCTCCCTGGAACATGTCTCTCTCTTTGTTAAAGTTTTTTCCCCTACTGTTCATTCCACTTTCCTGCTATTTGTGGCTTCCAAAATGTTTATGACGTAGTCGGATATCTTGAACATTTTCTGACATTCTATATCCAGATATCGGAACCATATCACAGGCCTTTTGTTGTCCATCTCCGTCATGGCTACATTTGTACCATACCCATGATACGGATATGGGAAACGTACATAGAATGTTCATAACATTTATACATAGAACATAGGAATCCCGAAACACGAAAAACATGTAACGACTTCTTAATTCAGGTACAAAACTTTTTATTCCCTTTGAGTTTAAAAGTTCTTCGATATAAGAAGAGAGATACACATTCTTTCTGTTCTGGCTTTTCCATCAGACCCCACCCCACATCTCGTGCGGTGCCCGTAGCGCGCAAATTCGTCTGGCCTCTGCGAACCCCGAAAGTCGACCCTTCTCGTTCGGTGTCTAGTTCTCAACTTTACTGACTTTCTTCAAAATCCCCCAAATCCTCCGCGCGTGCTTCCGGTGCGTGACGTCATTCGCACTCTCCATCCCCGTTTTCCATCTGGGCTATTGTGACATCTCTGAGTGACACGTCCGCTCCGCGCGCGCGTGCGTAAACACCTGCGTTCATGTTGCAACTAAGTAACCCATGCCCTGAGCCGAAATGTTCTCAGCCTAACTAAACCCAAAGGCATAAAACGAAATCCCTCGGCCATTATATTACACATTTATACGCTTTGCTTTGGTTTTGAAGATGTGCTGATCAATGTACAGTTAGTGACCTGTCCCTCTTGTTCCTTGTAGCATCCTTCTGTTCTTCGGCAAACAATTAGTGGCATACAAGCGAGTAATAAATCTTTGTAATATGTGCATTTAGAATTTTTTGCATCATTGGTAAACGTGTTATCGTTTTACAGCGGCTGGTGGATTGTTCCGTTTCGTCTTTTTTGAACAGAGTATTTTTCTCCTTATTCATCTATTTGAGTACTTTTGCTTCTTCTTGGCATCCACTAAGCTGAAAATTCAGTCTGTTATGTAGCTACGTGTCATCATGGCCTGGCATTTTCCGATTCGGTACATTTTTTTAGTGTTGTTCTGAGTGATTCCGGGTGTAAGTCTGCTTTAGGGCTTTCCTTGAGTCCTTGTAATTCTTTTTTTTTTCCCATGTTATTCATTCATTCGGCTTTTTTCTTATGTTTTTCTGTTCTGATATTTTGCTCTGAAATCATTTTCCTTCCTTCTGATATGGTTTCTGGCTTGTCCTCATATATTCTCTACCGACTTGCTGCTAGAATTTTCTTTCCTTATTTTGAAACGTCCAGTTTTTTTTTGTATTGCTTGAGCCTTTCATGTTTTCTTTCTTTCGTCAATATATGTAGATTTATCTTTCCTTGTTGTATTGTAAAACTAGTATGCTGTTGTCTTTTAGTCTTTTCATTCCAAAATAAAGAATTAAAGAAACGTTGAAAAACTACGGACTAATTTGAAGAGGGAATGGGAGAAAATATCCATTGATGAATGCAATATATTAATTTGTTCAGGTAGCAAAATATGTCAAGATGTTATTGAGAGTAAAGGTCTACACATCAGGTACTTATAAATTATGAACGCTATTTTCATTTAGATATGGATTTTGTTAATCGATCTGATGTTTTTGATCATCTATTTTTTCGAATGTTATATAATTATTCTTATAACTTTATCAAAATAAGTTTATTAAGTTTTATATTTTGGAATTATATAATTTACCTTCATATCCTTATTTTTCCTTGATAAAATGATCTATGAAGCTTTAAATAAAAAGTTATTTCACATTTTGAGTTTTTCTTAACATCGTTTTGATCATTATGTCCGCTACTGTAAGGTGTTAGGGTTAAAGCGATGGCCCACGGAATCGTAGTAAGTGAGTTCGTACTCCAGTAACGCTATTACGTTCACTTTCGGAAAAATACCTTTTGGAAAGGTATGAACCTCCTTATCCTCCCAGCTATGGGTTAAATAGTACCACTATTGTTCTTCTAGGAAAATGAAGCTTTAAAATAAAAAGTCATTTCACATTTAGAGTTTTTCATGACAACGTTCTAATCATCATGCTCGCTATTTATATATAAGAATAAAAAAGAAATCATTAAATTTTACTTCGATAGTACGGCTATTTCTTTTTTAAATACGTAAAGACAAGCAAAGATTTCAGCATATTAACGAAGATTACTAATTTAGAATGTTTGAGGAATATGTTTGCTTTAGTATCCACTTAGGTTTCGAATCTTTCTCTAACGTTCAAATTTGACTCGTTATTGTCTAAAAATTTTAATTACGTTATTTGGGGAAAAGACAATGGAAAGTCCAATTTCAAAACTTTCTCTACTCTTCTTATTCTTATAAAATTTTCCAGCTTTGTTTTCTGGGGATTTACCAACTCTCTCACACACACACACGGACGTTAACAAAACGGCTGGAGAAGAAGCTAGACGGCAATTACACAA
>OY757921.1:27679018-27709018 GCA_963585895.1 Sepioteuthis lessoniana
TGCATCAGAAGCTTTTTGAAATATTATCATTTCCCTCCTCGTCAGTTTTTGGCTCTGGTTTTAATTACGGGTCTTTCACTGAAGTATATGTGACAACAAGTCCCATCAGATCTCCACTATTCTTCGGAGCATTCATGCCGATTTCGATCTTTCCTCTGATATCAAGTCCGTTCTCTTTTCCCAGCCCAGGGAGACTGTTCCATGTGCACTAAGTATTATTAGTATCACTGTCACCAACATGTTGTACAGCTTTTTCAAATTTCTTACAAGATAGAAGTATTCGTTTTCTTTGAGTTTCGCCCATTAGTCGGCTGGAACAACAAAACCCGACAGATGGCAATGTAATATTACGGGCGGGTGCTGTCGTCAATCAGTGAAGGTGTCACGAGAATAGCGCGTGCGGGGAGAATGACCTGAAAAGTTAAACGGGATTTTAAAATAATCACAGATGAATTATCACGTGTTTCACGACAGTTTCACTGGGGACATCGAACATTCGGGGATCTTCGATTTGTTCCCCAAGATCTCTACATAAGAAAACAAGTCATGAGATTTTGGGAGAGTTGAAGGCAGTTGTTAAAACGAATGCGTTAAAGGTTCCAAGGCCCCGAGCCATCCTACCCCAGTCTGGTACGACCTATCTGTCAAGTGTGAGTCAACAGCCAGCTCTCACTCACACCGCCGTCACCACCAAGAGGAAGGGAGAAGAAGAACGTAACTAAAATGAACTTTTCGAGTTGCAACGATCATAACCCTAAGTGAGGTGACCGTGGTGTAATGGTTATCGACGTAGGAAATGGATACGGCGACACGAGTTCAAATCCTGGACGAGACTGATTGCATTTCACAGAGCACTAGGGAGGGGTTGGGTAAATAGGATCATAGCCCTAAGTGAATAATAAACAACTGCTATATTTTCTTCCCTTACCTTCGAGTTTGATTATTTCATTTTCTGTGGACTTCTTTCTTTAAACACGTTGGTCCTATGTTACAGCAAGTTTTATCTTCTTGATTAATTTTAGGTCTGTCTGATCTTCTAACTGAGATTAGCTGGTCTGTTTGCATCAAAAAATTCCAGATAAGTTTATGTGTTTTGTTTTCTCGAACAGATTCTGTTTTTGTATATACCATTTGAGAGTATGGTCAAATTTTAATCTCTAGCAGAGTTCCCAGTGAATAGCCCTTCCCACCCAGTCATACCTACTATCTTTCTTCGTTTTTGTTAGGTGGCTGCATTTGGTTTATTATGGGATTCACCCTTTCATCAATGTGTGCATATAAGATACACTTGCTATTCTATTGCGTTTTAGCAATTTTCACTTTCATATAATCGCTCATTTCAGCATTATTATTATTATTATTATTATCATTATTATTATTATTCCTTTAGAGTTTTTCACATCAGCGTAAGCTGCGGGTTTTTACTGGAGATTGAGTGACAGCAAGTCTCCTCAAGTCTCCAGGACTCTTCTCAGTATTCTGGCAGTTTTCAGTAATGCTGTTGTTTGGATGGTCTCCACTCGGCCGCCAACTTCTAAATCTTCCAAGCCCTTTAATAATCCTTCAGTTACAGTGCAAAAATCACCAGTCACAATTGGCATAATTGTCACCTTCATGTTCCATAGTTTATTATTATTATTATTATTATTATTATTATTATTATTATTCACTCATTGGAGTTTTTCACATCAGCGTTAGTCGATGGTTTTTTCACTGGAGTCTGAGTGACAGCAAGTCTCCTCAAGTCTCCAGGACTCTTCTTAGTATTCTGGCCGTTCTCAATAATGCTGTCGTTTGGATGGTCTCCACTCGTCCGCCAACTTCCAGATCCTCCAGGCCCTTTGGCAATCCTTTAGTTACTGTTCCAAACGCACCAATTACAATTGGTATAATTGTCACCAGCATGTTCCACAGTTTTTTCAATTCCCTAGCAAGGTCGAGGTACTTATTCCTCTTTTCACATTCTTTCAGTTGTATTCTGTGGTCAGCCGGGACAGCAAAGTCGACTATTTTGCAAGTTCTCTTTTTTTTTATTGATTTATTATTATTATTTTCCTTGCAAGTTTTTCACACCAGCGTTAGCTGCTTAGCTTTCACTGGAGTCAGTGCGACAGAATGTTCCTTCATGTCTCCTGGACTCTCCTTAGTATTCAGGCTGATCTTAACAATATTGTAGTCTAGATGGTCTTGAGTCTTCCTTTGATTCCCAACGCATCCAGTCCCCATCATGTTCCACAGTTATCTTAGTTCTCTGGCAAGGTCTAAGTATTTGTCTCTCTTTTAGTTTTCTTTGATTTTCACTCTGCGGTAAAGTTTACTATACAGCAAGTACACTTTTTTTTTTTACTTTTTTGTAATCATCTCTGATTTTTATATCAAAATCCCAGATAATTTTCTGGGTCTCATTCTTTAGAACAGATTCGGGTTTGTGTATGCATATTTACCCAACCCCTCCGCTCGGGCAGGATAAGACACAAGGTCAATTTTTAAGCGGAGTTTAACGGGTTTGAATTCAGAGTTTTCCTTCTTCTAGACTAGTTGCCTTTCCAAGGCTGTAGAACCTAGTCTGCCCTACTATTTACCCATAGCTGGAGGGAGAATAATTGGATTCATACCTTTCCCAAGGGTATTAGTGCTATGTGAAATGCAATTAGCCTGGTCCAAGATTTGAACTCGTGTCGTCGTGTCCATATCCTACGACGATAACCATTACACCACGGGCACCTCCTAATTTTTGTTTACCCAACCCCTCCGCTCGGGCAGAATATGACACAAGGTCAATTTTTAAGCGGAGTTTAACAGGTTTGAATTCAGAGTTTTCCTTCTCCTAGACTAGTTGCCTTTCCAAGGCTGTAGAACCTAGTCTGCCCTACTATTTACCCATAACTGGAGGGAGAATAATTGGATTCATACCTTTCCCAAGGGTATTAGTGCTATTTGAAATGCAATCAGTCCAGGATTTGAACTCGTGTCGCCGTTTCCAATTCCTGTGACGATAACCATTACACCACGGGCTTGTGTATAGTCCGTTTAATAGCAGGGTAAAATTTCAGGTTTTTTTTTGCCCAATTCACAGTGGATCATCTTGCTCATATGGTCGTACGAAATCTTATAGTCCTTTTGCGCTTGTTTGCTGTATACGCGTACTATGTGATTCATCGTCTTGTCCTCGTCACCACATAACCAATTCTTTCTTGTTTATGTACAAATTTGCATTACACATGTTTCGGTTATTTCAGTTCTCTTTAGGTAATTAATTGTTGCTTGTGATACATGACCGAAAAACAGAAAAATTATATATATATATATATATATATATATATATATATATATATATATATATATATATATAAGAACATCTTGCTCAAACAAAGGATAACCTTAAAAATATACAGGAAAAAAGACATAATCGTAAAAGAAACCGACAAAAGAACGGCAATAGTCTTAATAAATGACCACAGATATTAAACCTGGAGTCTGCCTGAATCAACCAAAACAATACATAATCCTCACCTAAATATGAGGATATTCAACACTGAATTTCCGGAATAGAATAGAAATGTCCATTCTTTTTTCATGTTTTATTCTATTTAATTATTTTATTTTTTGCCTTTAAATAGTTTTCATGATCATCATGGATCTTCACTTAGAAACTGTTATCTTATGAAGGAAAGTATGATATCTTATTTCTTGCTAAAACCATACAATCTAAACTTATACCCGCAAAAAATTAATTTTATTTCTTTTCATTTTTTTAATTAAAAGAATATTTTTTTACTTTTACTTTTTACATTTCCATATTATTTATTTATTTTCTTAAATCTTATCTTTGTCTTAAAATAACTTCCACGATTATTTTGAAACTTTTCCTTTGAAAATTTTATCTTGTCTAATGAGCCAAATTATCATATCGTATCTTTTTCTTAAACTTAACAAATTGAAAAGAACTTTGGAAAATTATCATGATTATATATATCTTGGAGTGATATATGCAGAATATGTAAAGTATCTTGTCCCATGGCTCTTTCTATGGAAATTCCACCAATTATGTGGAATAATTTTACAGATTTAAACTATGAATAACATTCATAGACCTTTCTATCCCTACCAAAAATATATAAGAGCCTAATGAAAACAGATGAATAAAAAAGATATTGTATGTGAATTGTATTTAAGTTTAACATCATAAAATACTGGGTGCCCCCCCCCCAAAAAAAATGATGTCATTTTAAAAGCAATTATCTTGAAAACTACTAAGTCTAGCTCAATGAAATTGAACAGTTTAAGTGTTGAACATCATAAGTTTATTTTGAGACCGATTTCATAAGTTTTCAGTATGTGCACGACCCGTAACACGGCACACATCAACTCGATTGTTAAGGCGAGGAGTTCTCGTGGTGTAATGGTTAAAGCGATGCTCTTCGGAATCGTAGTATGCGAGTTCGAACTCCAGTTGTGCTATTACGTTCACTTTCGGGCAAATACCCTTGGGAAAGGTATGAATCCTTTTAGTTGGTTGTCCCACCCTTGCTCGTTCGTGTGAGGGGGTCACAGGAGTACATCGCTTATTAGTTTGTCCTTACTTCTCCATCAATGTCCCGCATGTCTTGCTCGTCTAATTTGGATAGTTTTCGAGATGGGTGGAAGGTGTCCGTAGAGCTGCTGCTTTGTGGAATGCTGCTTCCAGCATGGTTCAAAAAAGCTGCTGTCAAGCTATCTCTCCATACGCTTGTTCAGTGTCCATGTCGTGCATCCATACGGATGTATTGAGACGACTGCTGCTTAAAAAACTGTTGATTTATTTTATCCGAAAGCTCTGATTTCCATATAACCGATAGACTATTGATGAGTAGCCATGCCTTCGGTTGTCTTGTGTTGATGTTATTTTCGGTTGATGAATTGTTGCTTCCGAGGTTGGTGAACTTGTCCACAATTTCAGAGATCCTATAATATATATATATATATATATATATATATATATATATATATATATATATACAGAGAGAGAGAGAGAGAGAGGGAGAGACCATTGACATTTGTAGGTGGGGACTTCACACTCTATAATAAACATCATTTAAAAATCTTAAAATAACTTTTTTTTTACTAGATCACCGGACATGGACATAATGGTTAGAGTGTTCACCAATAGCCCAGGAGACCTGGGTTCTAATCCCAGGTTGAGTCATACCATAGACTCAAAAAATGTTACTTTATGCCTCCTTGCTTAGCACCCAGAATTATAAGGTAAGGATCAAGGGTAAAGTGGACCAATCCTGGGAAAAGAGTAGTGCCCTCTCCTACACCTTGATAGTATCTATCGAAAATTGAACCTTTTGGGTCATCCTCGACTATGCTCACCAACTATACTTTACTAGACAGAAGCAACCCCAGGCATGGGTCTCAAAAATGGCAAAATCAACTAGGGCGGCAGAATACACTGACTTCATCTCTGCAGAGGGGTAAGACCCCACTAACGAGTCTCCTGGATATGACACTAAACAATCTGATAGTGAGGCTTAATGCTGGAGCTTAAAGAATACGGATTACGACTCCTAGGTCCACTTTGGCCTGGAGAAGTAGGACCTGATATGGTCCTATCTATGGATCAAATAAAACTGCTTGACATTTAAACTCTGTTTCAAATTGAACTTTTCGATCATTTAATTGCGTAAAAAACAAATGACGTTTAATTGAAGTATTAGTGATACATATCAATACTTGGAACTATTTAACTTTGATCGCATGCTAAATAGAACTGATTGAAATAGAACTGTTTGATCAATTTACTGTGTATAAAGAAATGAATGATGTTTAATTGAATGGTTCCTGATACATAGCAATATTTGAAAACATTAAATGTATAATTGTCTTTAATTGGAATCATTTTAAGATGAGGCTTCTTAATCTGGCGCAGCGGATAGAGGCGTTGAATCTCTACGGTTCCAGGTCAGCATTGTCAGAAGATAGCGGTTTCAAATCCTACCCAAGTCAGCCAGAGGTTTACTAAGTCAAAAAACGTGGTGTGATAGACAACAACTATGGAAGGCAGTAATTACTGGGGATACGGTTACAAGACTCATCATTCCTATCCGAGGTTGCAGTAAAAATCACCTGAAGAAGGCCAGAGGTGAAATTTGGCCGAAACGTAGTGAAAAAAAACAAACTACCAAGATGAGGACAAAAAGTCCGCAATAAATAAAAAATTAATTCTTTGATAAAACTGTGTCCAAACAAAAGTAAAAGTAAATAGGATTATTCATATTAGATTGGAAAAAATGAAAGCATTTAACTGTGTGAAAAAAATGAGTTCATGTTGGTTTAAAAATCTTATCAACAAAACATTTTTAAAAATCAAATATTTTATACATACATAAAAAGAGGATTTTGCGTTAAATATACTGCAATGGCTGATATGCCTTTAAACTAACCTAAACAAAACCCTCGAGTCGGAAGTGAATGATTGGCCAAAGTTTCAGGAACACCTGAAAAAAAAACTACACTCACCTGAATTTTACTAAGCACCCGCTCAGCAACAGATTGGGAATGATGAGATATCCAATGTTGCAGTCCAAACAAAAACAAACGTGGGATCTACCACTCAAACACGTACAACTCCTAAAAGTGCAAAATCTCCTACAAAGTAACCGCTACATAATCTATTCACCAAAAAGCATTAAAGACAGACTAAATAACTTGTCTCCCATAAGATCTGAACAACATAAACAAAAATCACAAAGTAGCCGCTACATAATCTTTTCACCAAAAAGCATTATAGACAGACTAAAAAACTTGCCTCCCATAAGATCTGAACAACATAAAAATAATCACAAGCTCCCATTATTCAAACTGGGAAAATACAGATAAACACTGAAAAGAACAATGAAAGACCAGGAACCAGATTCAAAATGCCCTCAAGAACAAATTCGCCTATCAGAATCATACAGTGGAATGGTCAGGGATCAACAAAACCCCTAAAAAAACCTATAGTATTGAAAGTAAGATTCGTAACACAGACCACATAGTTGCCAGCCTTAATCTTGAAGAAATAATCAATAACTACAATTCTTGAAATCAATTAACAGTGGGCAAACAAATGAAGAACTGCGTACTTATGTTAAACTGAATTGTTTGAAATAGAACTGTTTTCACATTTTACTGAGGGTAAACAAAAACTGTATGAATGCTCAACTGTAGTGTTTGAAATAGAAATATTTGAATGTATGAAAATTATTTGATATTAAATTACCTAAAGTGTTTGTCATTCCATAAAACCTATAAAAAAAAGAACCAAATCCAACCAAACCAAATCATATATATCTAATATATATGTATAAAAAGAATTTGGCATTAAATAATCTACAATGGTTGATATACCATAAAACCTAACCAAACTAAATCATATATATTTAATATATACGTATGAAAAGAATTTGGCATTAAATAACCTACAATGGTTGATATGCTATAAAACCCAACCAAATCAAATCGTATATATTCAATAAATACGTATGAAGAGGATTTAGCATTAAATAACCTACAATGATTGATATGCCCTAAAACAAAACTAAACCAAATCTTATATATATAATATAAATGTATAAATATGATTTGGCCTTAAATATCTCATAAAGGCTGATATGCCATGAAACCCAAGCAGACCAAATCGTATATATTTAATATATAGGTATAAAAAAGGACTAGGCATTGAATACGTTACAATACCATAAAACCAACCAAAATAAATCTTACATATTCATGTATATAGGAGGATTTGGTATAAAATAACCTACGATGGTTGATATGATATAAAATCCAACTAAACCAAATCTTATATATTTAATATATATGCATAAAGATGATTTGGCATTAAATAATCTACGATGGTTGATATGCCATAAAAGCCAAACAAATCAAACCCAACCAACCAACCTCCCAAATTCTTTTCAATTACAGTTTTTGGTCATTTTTTTTTTTTGGTCAAAAGTTTAGGCATTGGATTTTTTTCGTTTTCTTCTCGCTGAATCTGCAAATATCCCTATTCATCGAATAGTAATTAAATAGTTTGACCTCTTGGCTAGACGCACTGGTATCTGCGTAACATCTCTCGGTTAATGCACCTTGTAAGTTCCTCAACGTCCGACCCTTCTCGAACTGTTTAACACATTCTAATTTGATCTCCAGGTTTCTACTATATCTGTCTGTGTTCACACTTTGAACGGCAGTAGGAGATAACCACTTGACCCTCACATGACCAGCATAATCTGGCTAAGTTGTTTGATGAGGAGAATGTAGCTTTCATATTTATTCGGCGTGACATATTTCCTCCAGGACATGGCCATCGAATGACTATGTAGTTCCAATGCTTCGCTGAAGATGAAGAAATTCTGGAAGAGAAAAGAATGAGAAAAAGTGAAAAGAGCACAGAGAAAAAGAAAAAGTAGCCATTGGGAGAAAGAAAAGAAAGAAAGACAAAAGGAAAACATAGAGTTATCTTGAAAAGAAATTGGCAATATACAAATATATCGAAAGCAAAGGTCTATTTAAGATCGGGGCACTCACGATACGCAATATTTTAGAGAAATACTTGGTATTTATTACTTAAACTGTTCAATTATATTAAGTATAAAATAAATACACATTGATCATTATTGATTATTGAGGAAAATATCAAATACAAATACATATATTAATCAATATTGATACAATAAGTGAGGTCAATATATTTATAAGAAAGGAGGTACCGTGGTGTAATGATTATCGTCGTTGGAAATGGACACGGCGACACGAGTTTAAATACTGGACGAGACTGATTGTTGATATTAGAGATGACAAATCAACGTTGATTTGTCATCTCTAATATCAACCCTTCCAGTTCTGATGATGGTTCATTTGAACCGAAACTCTATTGTGTCGACTTTGTTTTTCATTAAATTTCTTCTTCTGCTCGGATTCGGATTACCTTGTTATCAATCTTTTCTCTGTATTGCCGCATTTTACTCTATTATCTACTTCCATATATTTGGAAATAGGAAAATATTTCCAAAAAAACGTACGCAATGCTAATAAAGAAGGGCAGCTATAAAAACCAGAAAACCGTCAAATTATGAAGACTAAAAAGTTGTTACTTTAGGCTTCGTGTACTAAGCATATCTGATGAAACTAAACAAATTTCTAGAGTTTTTAATTTGATACTTGCCTGGGTTATATATATATATATATATATATATATATATAGATAGATAGATAGATTAAGATAAATAGATAGATAGATAGAGATATGATTTAGACATGAATAATTTCCGTTTTTTTTTAAACTGAGGCATTTCTAACTTCCTGTGTTTTATACGCAACCGGAAATTAACCGAATAAACAGTACCTTCATCGGTCATTCTTATTTCAGTTGTGAAAGAGGGCTCAATATAATTTAATCTATGATCTCACGCCCCCGAAATGGAGGAACTGAAAGTGTAAGATTGACATATAATGTAGAAGTTTGTTTAAGAATTAGAAAATAAAAAAATTCTACAGTAATAGTTTAGAAAATTTCTAGTGGCTATGGCCAAGCTATCATAAGTGAGAACCAAGTTCGAAACCCATTCCTTCTGACGGTACATCATTGAGAGACGAACCAAGATCAAATCGCACATCAAGTCTCGATCAAAATGCTTTAATAGAATTGGTGAAATGTAATTCGCGCAAAAGTACTTGAGAATTAGCTCTTGATCGCAACACATTTCAATCTATATTCTGTCACCACTTAAAAAAGCAAAGGAAAAGTAAGTCAGCTATTCCTCATCATCTTTATGTGACGAATAATGAAGTTTACATAACCATTTATATATATATATATATATATATATATATAGCTGCGAGCAATATTGAACAAATCCTGGCAGCAACACCCCACAAGGCACCAACTATCATTATCATTATTATTTCACTCCTTTGAGAGTTTTTCGCACCAGCTTAAGCTGGGAATCTTCCATTGGAGTTTGAGTGACAGCAAGTCTCCTCAATTTTCCAGGATTCTTAGTATTTTGGTTGATTTTAATAATACTGTCGTTTAGATGGTTTTCCCGCTTAACCTTCCGTCCTTTTATCAATCCTTTGGTGTGTGTACCGAAAGCACCAACTATAATTGGTAACACCGTCATTTTCATGTTCCATAGTTTCTTCCAGGCAGCGGTCTTGTCGATACTGCTGTATGGATGCACCACTTGGACGCTAACAAAACGGCCCGAGAAGAAGCTAGACAGCAATTACACAAGAATGTTGCGAGCAATATTGAATAAGTCCTGGCGGTAACACCCCACAAGGCACCAACTATACGGCCACCTGCCTCCCATCACGAAAACTATCCAAGTTAGACGAACCAGACATGCATGACACTGATAGAGAAGCGGAGACGAGCTCATAAGTTATTTACTCCTGTGGACCCCCACAAATGGCCGGGAAAAAACAGGACAACCAGCACGAACATACATACAGCAGCTATGTGAGGATACGGGATGTAACCCTGAAGACCTACCAGCGGTGATGAACTATAGCGGGACGACATGATGATGATGATGATGACATAACCATAGTGATAAGTTTTCTTCCAAGAAAGAAAAATGGCTTGTTTTTTACAGGTAAGGATGACATTTTTTTAGGACCATCTTTAACGCAAAAGGCTGTGGATTGACCAAAATAAGTCTGTGTAACCTACCCGATTGAAAGAGCCTCACAGAAGAAACTTTATACTGTGCGTATGGGCGAGATCAACACTGTATTAATCATTTTGAGGTTTTAAACCTCAATCAAACTCTCAATGCAGATTTATACTCTCAACATCTGTAACGTTCGTATGAAAATCTTCTAAGTAAACGCCCTTCGCGCATCAAAAGGAAAAACGTTGTGATTCTCACTGATTACATAAAACCACATACAGATAGAATCACAAAGTAAACTATTTAAATTTAGGCTGGTTTGTTCTAGTCCATCCACCTTATTTACCAATGCTTGCACTAAGGAATTTCCATGATTTTCCTTCTCAATAAAATGCTCTAAATGAGAAAAGGTTTTCTCAAGAAGATAAATGGAAAACACCGTGAAAAACTTCTTGAACTCGAAACCAGAAGAATTTCACTTGAGAGGAATTAGCAAGCTACCTAATAAATGACAAGAGGTGATTCAAAATAATGGTAAATAAACAATTGATTGAAAGTTATTTCTTGTTAAATTATTTATGAATACATTACATTTCACTAAATTATTCGTGACTCAATTTTCTTCTTGACTAAAAAATTTCAGGATCTTATTTTTTTCAATGGAAGATTATACAATCAAAACGGCTATCATTCGGTACTATTCATAAACAAACTCTATAATGCTGAAACACAGGAACCATAAATATTATTTCAATGACTTAGAAACTTCAAAATAAAATTGCGTTATTATATAAATAAGGCTTCTACCTATTTGCAATCTGTTATATTTGGATAAAAGGTAAAATTGGCGACCATAGTCCGGGTCATTGGTCTAATGAGTAGAGTGTTCTCCAATGGTCTGGAAGACCGCAGTTCAATCTCAGGTCGAGTCATACCAAAGACTCAAAAAATGGTACTTGATACCTCCTTGCTTAATACTCAGCATTATAAGGTAAGGATCAAGACTAAATTCGAGTAATCCAGGGAATGGAGTAGCGTCCTTCCCTAGCCCTCGGTGTAGTAGCCATTGAAAAGGGAGCCTTCGGGTCACCTTCGACTAAGGTCGCCAACTTTACATATATATTCATATCTTAAGTTTTAACTTTGATGTTCTCGAGTTACATAATTATGTCCCTTTTGATCATTTAATCTTTCTTAAATATATTGGTGTCTTTGCTTTTTAAGGATATTAATCTTTAATAAGAGAATTACTATATGTGTACTTAGCCACAATATGCAATACTATATATATATATATATATATATATATATATATATATATATATATAATAAGATACAAAATTAAATAACCTAAAATGTGAATATATGTGTAAAGTTGGTGACGTTAGTCGAGGGTGACCCGAAGGCTCTCTATAACACTCTATAAACACCAACTCAAACTTCTTGAGGGTTTCTATCAACTGTGCGCCTGAGACAGATACTTCATATCAAATGGCAGTCCCATGTTTCAGATGCAGAAGTATTAGGGAAACCAGAGTTACCAAGCATCCAGTCGATGGTAATGAAAAGTTGTCTCCGATGGGTTGGCCAAGGCAATTATTCTATGGTTAAATGTGAGAAGAAAAGAGAAGTGCATTAAAACCGAAGAAGAGATTTAAGGACACAATAAAATATTATCTGAAACAATCTGGACTATCTGTGGACCAATGGGAAAAATGGCTTCAGATAGAAGTAAGTGGCGGAAACTGATTCACGAAAGCATAGAATCCTTTGAGAATAGCCGTATGCAGTACAGCGCTTACAAACGTCTGATTCACAAAGGCGAACAGGGTGTAACACTGGGTCCACAAAATCACCACGCTAACTGTGATATATGTGGAAAATTGTGCCTATCTCTTGCTGATCTCAAAAGCCATCTGCGTAAATGTGCAAAATCCATCTTGCAACCAAATAATGTCACTGCAAACAAAACTGATTGGTTGTGCCAATTCTGTGGCAAAATCTGTCGCAGTTTGGCTGGCCAGGAGAGTCACCTACGAACACATAGAATTTAAGGGGGTGGATGGGGAGTCGGAGAGGAATGAGATAAAGGAGGTGGTCACGATCGAAACCGAGAGGACAGTCATCATATATATATATATATATATATATATATATAATTGAAAATAAAAACTTAAAAATCTGTCATCTGGCGATTATAAATTTATTTCTGCCGGCCACTTCGTATGAGAAACCAGCCTCTTCAAAAATGGAATGAAAAAATTTATAGAATTATTCTTCCAATGAATTATTATTCGTTAAAAAAATTAGAAATAAATAAAGAAAGAAGTGGGCACAAAAGGATATGGGCAAAACGTTGGCGTCAAAACCGGATGCAATGTACATTATCTTCTGTCATGTATCTTTATGCAACTAAAAAAAAAAAACAGTAACAAGATCAAGAAAACCTTCTGCAACCAAAATCTCTTCCATAAATTAACCTTTTCATTTTAAGAAAAAAAATCTATTTATTTACTTATCATGGAAAACGTGTAGATATACACAATATTACGAATTCCAAACGGGGGTGTCCTCGTGGTGTAATAGTTAAATCGATGGGATGCGGAATCGTAGTAAGCGAGTTCGTACTCCAGTCGCGCTATTACGTTCACTTTCGGGCAAATACCATGAGGAAAAGTATTAACCCCCTTATCCTCCTAGCTATGGGTTAAATAGTACCACTACTGTTCTTCTAGGAGAGTAGTTTTGGCATTAAATAACCTACAAAGGTGGATATGCCATTGAAACAAGAAGAATATCAAACTTATTTTTAGGATTTTATCTGATTTTTATTTACAATTGAAATTTGGGTTTAATTTAATTTCTTAATATTTTTATACAACTGTTATTCGGAAGACTGCATTGTATTTACCGTTAGATTATTTATATCATTATAATAATTAAACGTTTATAATGATATCACTAATAATAAAAAGTAACTATTATTATAGTTACTGCTTACTTATCTTTATTATAATTATTTTAATCCTTTGGGAGTCTTTCACACCAGCATTAGCTGGTGGTCTTTGATAGGAGTTTGAGTAACAGCAAGTCTCCCCACGTTTCCAGGACTCTTCTCAGTATTCTGGCTGATCTCAATAAAGCTGTAGTTTGGATAGTCCTCAATCATCGTCTTTTTGTCAATCTGATGGCCCGACTAGGGTTAAAACTCGATTACAACGATGTCGCAATCAAGCACGTAAGCCGCTACACCACAAACTTTCCCTCCTTATGTTTTTGAGTGATTGATTCTGAAGTGTTTTACACATGGCTATATATGAAAAATTCCCACCTTATACACTTAATTTTTGAACAGATATATCTGATCAATAGATGGTAGTCTAACAGGTACAACTATTACTAGTCAGTGTCTACCTGGGAGTAATGGTAAGAAGGGGTATTCAACTCTCCCAGGAACTCTTGAACCATAGCCATACCATGAAATGTAGGATAGTGCCAAAATGTTGTATACAGGCAAGATCAACATCAACGCTGATGGATAAAAATATAATTTTGCTTCTTTTCTTGTTTTTTTATAACCCAAAATGTACGTATAGGTAGAGTAAAAGAGAGTCGGAGAGCTGGACTAGCAAACCTACACGAGTGAGTTCGAGTCTCACTGGGTGCCCCTTTCATATGGCCTTGTGCCACATCTAAGCAAAAAGCTTAGTAAATTACCACTTTGAGACCTCTCCTCCTTTCTGCTTCGTTCTGCCTTGGTCGAAAGTTTTTCGTCGGTTATATAATTTTCCGAACGCCCACGCAATTTTTCATGGTCACCCCTGCTGCCTACGCGCCGAACGTGGACACGTCTCCGGTATAGTATACCACTCACGAAACCTACGTGGCACTTTTACTGGGGAAACACTTGTGTCGTCATTGCTTTAGGGAATAAGAGGACATCCCATCGTGCCACCCACGCAACTTATGCGGCATGCCAAAAGAAGCTTCCTGTCACTATCCAACATTTTAAATTCAAATGATAGGTATGTTTGTCTCTGAGATTTTCTTTCGATAAAAGACTTGTTTTCTGAAAAAAAAAATTGTGACTACTGAAGATTCTAAAACATGGTTCATCATATTTGTCATAGTAAGTATTGCGCCATTGAAAATATTTTAAAGATCGAGATTACACAGGAACGAGTCCTGAGGCCTAAGTTCCAGCAACAGATGGTTTGATTTGGTTTGGTTTGGTTTTATGGCATATCAACCATTGTAAGTTATTAATGAAACATTCCTTTTTATTCATATGAACAGTTCTATTTCAAACAATTAATTTTTGCGTATAAAACCAGTTCACAAAATAAAATTTAATTTACCATACAAAAACAGTTCTATTTCAAATAATTCAGTTTAGCATAAGTACACAATTTTGATGACAAGAACACTTTTATTTCAAATAATTCAGTGAACATGAGAAATAGTTTTATTTCCAACAATCTAAGTTCACAATTACAATGTCAAAAAACAGTTCTATTTCTAACAATTCAGTTTAACATAAATATACAATTTCATTCTATTTGACCTGTTGATAGGAACCTATCATGTGTTTCCACCTAGACCAGGGAACGATGGCAATGAATGGGTACTCCGCATTTCCCAAAGCTCCAGCATTACTGGAACCTCCCCACCAGATTGTTTTCCGTCATATACAGGACACTCGTTGGGGTGGGGATGGGGTCTTAGCCCTCTGCCGAAATTTAGTCGGTTTATTCTGCAATTTAGTGACAGAATAAGTTGAGCAGTTCCTGTTAGTTCAAGATTATAGAAAACCTCCGTTGAATAAGTAACGGCTTGTTCATCGGAATTAATGATATCAACTGATTTATAGACTCTTTCCTTTGCTAGGAATATATCTATCGGCTTCATTTTCGTTTTTGTTTCACTCAAACACTTTTCGATGCTAAAATTGCTGGATCACTGAAAAGTGTTAAATATGAACATGATTCTTGGAAATCTTTAATTTACATTTAGCTAGATATTTCTTTGATTGATTTATTTTTGTTGTTCTTGGGGGGGGTCAATCCACTTGACTTTTCTTGCTTTCCACTTTAAAATATAATAGCATATCTTTTTCTTTCTTTTTTTTTCTTTCTTTTTTCTTTCTTTTTTGGTGCTTGAATATGAAAAAGTATATAAAACAATGAAATGGCTTTTAAAAAAAGTATTTCTTTCTTTCAGTTGTACGAGCGAGTCTTCTCCCTCCTTCTTTTCTTCCTTCTTTTCTTTCTTTCTTCTTAAGTCTGTCAGTTGTTTAAAATTTTTTCTTTCTTTTTTCTTTCTTTCTATTTAATTTTTTCAGTTGTTAGAGAGGGTCTTCCCCTTTCTTTCTTTCTTTCTTTCTTTCTTTCTTTCTAAAAAGTGTTCAAATGTCAGATTGTCTACTCCTTCCTTCCTTTTTCCCTTCATTCTTTTCTCCCATCCTTCCTTCCTCCCTTCCTTCCTTCTTTGGTCATTCTATATTATAGAGGGTCTCGACAAAAAATTGTTAAAAATCATCTAAAGACTATTTAAAATATTTACCCACACACTTTTGTTTGAGGATTATTATCCGTAAAACTGTCAGCATCTCCTATTTCTGCACGGTTAAACAGGTTGCTAAAAACTAGGGATATGGTTCAGAAGGTATTTTCTCTGGTTTAAACGTTGCGTCATGTGTACTTAAATATATATATATATATATATGTATATGTGTGTGTGTGTGTGTTTGTGTGTGTGTGTGTGTGTGTGTGTGTGTTTGAAATATCGATGCATTTGGTAGACGATAATGATGTTATGCATAAGAGTATAATATTAGATAAGGCTATAATGAATTAACGTATATGGTATTTTAAAATACCCCTTCAACCCAATAATCATTTTTTAAATGTGTATTTCCATGAAGGCCGCTCGTTACAATTAAATGTTTGTTAAATTCAGGCGAGGGAATTTGCTGAAAACGACAGAGGTAAAAAGGTGCTGTATGAATGAAAGAAAGTGAATAAAAAGAAACAGAAAAAAAAAAAGAAACGAATTAAAGATCCAGTAAACAAAAAAAAAAAATGTGAAAGAAAAAAAAAACGAATGAATAAATGAATGAAATAAAAGTCAACATTGAAAAATAACGGGAGTAATACCGGAAGGAATTGAGTGCGCGATCGGGTCATGAAGACACGGTGAGAAGGTAAAATGATGGCGACAAATACGACCGAAAGGGTTGAGAGGGTTAAACAGGAGAAGGGAGGGAGAGAGAAAGAAAGAGGAAGAAGAAGGGGGAGTAAGATGGGGAGGTAAGATTTGGTGTGGAGTTGGTTTGGAGATGTCCGCGTCTTATCAATTAATATAATTCCAGCGCACAGTGAAGAGACTCGAAGCTGCGTACAGATAGCTGAAGGCATTTGGGCAAGAGAGGGGAGAAAAAGAAAACGAAAAGGACATGGCAAGGAAAAGGAGGAGAGTGCAGGAAAGTGATGAAGAAGAAAAAGTCAGAAAAAGAGAGATAGAGAGAGTGAGAGAGTTTAAGAGAAGATGAGTGGGAAAAGAGTAGAAAGGAAGATAAGCTTATATTTAAGATTTAGTAAAGTGAAAAAAAAAAACGTATATAAAATGTCTGTTTATCTATCTGTCTTGCTGTGTGTGTGTGTGTGTGTGTGCACGTTTGTGTGCACACACACACACACACACACACACACACACACAGAAATTGTGTTGTATGTAAATTGCGGCCATTTTAAATTATCAATTCCATGTATATTCTTTAATTGTATCAGGTTTTGTCTGCAGAGTGCTGAAGCAAAACTTGTAATATTCTTGTATAATAATAAATAATATAAATCAAGATTAATTTCAACTGAAAAAATATAAACAACAAACTGGGAAGATAGTCACAAAAGAGTAAATTTACACAATATGGCCGCTATTTTTTTAATCGTTGTATCAACACGCCTTCGAAACGATTTGCATGCCTTCAAAATGAATTCTGCCGGTATTTATCCCATTCCTGCGCAATAGTAGTCTTAAGCAAACTTATATTTGGATTTGAAGTTGTATCTGTTTTGTTTTTTAAAACGCTCCATTTAATGTAATCAAGGGGTTGTTAAGGATCAGGCTTGATGGAGACCATAACGAACTTGAATTATTTTGGAATTATTTTTGGCTTTGTTTCATCGTTAAGCAAATCATAGATTCTTTGTCGTTTCTTTTCTTGCTCACTCAAATTGGGCTGAATTTTACGGGAAATTTGCTTGAATAATAAAGCTAACCATGAAAATTTAGATTTATCACTTTTTTTTTTTTTTTAAATTGGACTAATCAGACTAAAAAAGTTTTTGAAACTATTCCATATTTTGCTTTCGTTCCTATAATGCAATTCACTCCCCGAGAAATTTGGAAACAGCCGTATGTACTGCGTGTCATTCATTGCCGAAAATTTAAAAGTAAAGATTTCAGAATGTTTGGCTATTAATTTGAGGAAAGATTTATATTCATACTGATGAAAACTAAACACCCAGTTTGTACAATGGTTTTGGGAGTGGTCACTAGCGATGGTGACATTATATCTCATTTATCTTTTCACACGGTTTCAGGCTAATGAGGGGTACCAATATCAAGTGCCCGGAGAAGGTGGTGTGAGCTGGATCTAGAAGATGGATGCTGGATGACCTTACTCTAATATAGCCATAATATGAATACGTAAAACATTCAGATATGCGGATACGTAAGATATATGGATCTGTAAAACAGACTTTCGCATGTATAACGTTCATATGCACAGGAATCCGAAAAACACTCGAAACACTGACGACTCTCTTTGTTCGGGTACGAAACTTTTATTACCTTCTTGCCTTTTAGGTTTTCAACACGAGGAGAGAGAGACAATTTTTACTATGCTGACTGTTCCATCTGACCCTTCCACGCGCGGCGCATCTCGTAGACCCAACTGGACTCGCCTAGGTTCGGATCTCAACTCGCTTCGTCCAGCTTCAAATCCTAACTCTGCTGGACTGCCCGGCCCGGAGTCCGAATCTCAACTAACAGCTTTTTTTCAAAAATCACCCAAAATCTTCAGCCCATCGCTTCCGGGCATGACGTCATTCACATCCCCAGTCCTATTTCCTATCCAGGTTTTTTTATTATAACATCTGTGATTGTCACATCCTCCCCGCGCGAGCGTGAACACCTGCGCTCAATGTGTACCCCGACCCGTGCACTAAGCCTAACTAAACGGAAATATAATATATAACCAACGAAAAATGATAACATAAAAAAAATCCTTCCGCTATTATATAACATTACATCTGGTGACAAGCCACGCAAGTTGGAGAATCCAGTCTTGATAGTGAAGAAATTTTTGCGATCATATCACCTCTAATATTCCCTGATTGCAATCCTCGTTATAATTACGAGCGAGAGACCAACAAAACTTCGTTCAACACCGAAGATGAACTGAAGGCAAAGATAATGGTAACATTTATCATCGAAAAGGCTTGCGGAAGATTCCGAAATGCGTTGGGGACTGTGGTTGAAACAAAAAGTGATTTCTCTGAATAAATTTAATCAATAGAATTTCAAGACATTTTCCTGTAATTTTGGTAAAAATATCTGATAAAGTGAGATGTTATTTTCATTTTGGTGTAATGTAAACGATAGTTAACCCAGTGCACCCAATATATATTTGCCCAATCGGCTGGGGCAGTAGAATACACCGACTGCTTCTCTGCAGAGGGGTAAGACCCCCCCCCAATGAGTGTCCTGCTTATGACACTAAACAATCTGATGGTGAGGTTCCAGCAATGCTGGAGCTTTGGGGAATGCGGAGTACCCCTTCATTGCCATCGCTCCCAGGTCCACTCTGGCCCGGAGTGGTAGCACCTGATAGGGCCCTATCTATGGGTTAAATAGAACTAACTGCATACTTATGCTAAAATGAATTGAGTAAACTGAATAGCTTGAAATAGAAACGTTTTTGACAATTAAACCGTACTTACACTTAAACTGCGTGCTTATGCTTAACTGAATTATTTCAAATAGAACTGTTTTTCGACATTAAAACTGTATTTACACTTAACTGAATTATTACATATAACTGCTTGAATAGTTTGAAATGGAAATGTATTTGACAATTAACCTGTGTACTTATGCTAAACTGAACTGTTTTCAATAGAACAGATTATTTACATAAAAATGGATTTGGCGTTAAATAACCTACAAAGGTTGATATGCCATAAAACCAAACAAACCAATATATATATGTATATATATATATTAGATTTATATATTTGATGCCATGGAAGTTTGTCTGCGACCTTTAGTTTCATGAAGTTTTAAAAACAACATTCATCAGGCAGATAACGAAAGGAAATGAATAAAACGAAAAAATTCAAAAAATTAAAATCAAAAACCGTTGGAATTTTGTAGAAATCTTTATGTGTGTTTGTGAGTGTGTGTGTTTGTGTGTGTGTGTGTGCGTTTGTGTGGGTCATAGTTGCGTTTTATTGTGTGTGGATGTGAAAATGGTGTTTAGTGTACGTGTGTGTGAAGATGCATACGCATTAAATGTATAAATCTAATATATATTTATCTATCATTATTGTATAATAGCTCTATCTCAGATATTGAGCACTCTCCAAAATATATCACACTTGGTTCACCACAACCCCCCAAAGTGAATTAGTGGCAACGAACACTGTTACAATATATATATATATATATATATATATATATATATATATTGTCATCCACAGACAGACTGTTTCGTTCTATCAGAACTCTTCAGTGTGGCTAGACCCGCAGGACGCTCGAAGCCGGGATCGAAACCCGTCTAACTTTACGATAGATTAAGGTTTCAGACCACACAGCTACAAGCGGACTACGTTGGCAAAGGGAATTTTAAGGTATTTTATTTTTAGCAACAGCAGCAGCAGCCTTTGTTTACATTTTTTAATACCCTATCGGCTACCAGAGTGCTCAATTCTTACGAAGAGCTTTGCATTACGCTAGGGGCGGCCGACAATTCCTTCGCCAGAGTGCTCGTGTGTGTGTGTGTGTGTGTGTGTTTATATATGTCATCATCATCATCATCATGCTGCCATTGCAGCTTGGTGTTATTGACTCCCTCTTACCATCCATCCCTTTCATCCATCACTCTTGCCGGGTCTTCTAGGCAGTATCTTGTGTCCGCACAGAGTTGATCTTAGTAAATCATTGAGAACGTCACTCTTGATTTCGTCCTTACTTCTAAAAAAACACCTTGTATGTCTTGTTCGTTTTACGTCTTGTTTGTGAGATAGGAAGTAAGTGACCCTACATCGATGATGTTTTGTGGGGTGATACTTCCAGGACTCTTCGAGACGCAGCATTCTTGAGTAGTTTCCATCTAGTTTTTACTGACTGCATTTTGTTTGTATCTACGTGGTACGTCCATACAGTAGTACGGACACTGTTACAAGTTGAAAGAAATACCAGTTTATTTTATCAGATTGATCAATAACCTGCCAATAGCATTCAATACCTTCACTAAGCGTATTCTGACATAATATTTACTTGATGAGATGCTGCTGCCAAAAAAAAATGGTGACTGGTCCACTAATTTTAGAAGCTTGCTACATAAAATGGAGATAGCTCTTTTTTGCTTAAAACACATGTACTCTGTTTTATTCGCATTCAAGTAGAGGCCAATGACACACGATGCTTGCTTCAGGCTATGCAGTCGATATTCTGCTTAGGCTTGTTTATTTACGAGAAGCGCTATGTCATCTGCGTAATCTGCATGTATCCTAGTGTCTTCGAATTATAGGATAAGAAATAGAAAGATGGCGAAAATGAAGGAGGTAAGATGAGTTGGAGTTGTAGTAATTATATAAGGGGAGAAAAAATAGAAAATAAGATGAGAGAAATATATGAATACCTGGTGCATCCGTACAGTAGTATGGACACTGCTACAACTTGAACGAAATCCCGATTTATTTTATCATATATATTACTCTTTCATATGATCGATAACTGCCAATAGCATTCAATGCCTTCGCTTGGCGTATACTGACATCATTTTAAGTCGATCAGGTGTTGCTGCCGGGATATGTTAAGTGGTCCAATTATTTTAAAAGATTGCCGCCGCTAAGAGTGGAAATAGTTCTTTTATGATTTGTAAAGTTGTGGGACCAATTAAAATGTGTGTAACATTACAAGGATCAATAAGATAAGGGTAACGTTGCATCTCTGACCAGGCACCATCTCGACTATTAATAAGCGTTACTCTTCTCAAATAAATGACGGACCCGTTGCTTTAAATAAGGAAAGTTTATTGGCCGACTGCGACATTTTATAAAGTATATACTAATGTTAAATAACCTACTCTGTCCTACTGTTTATTCATTAAAAGAGGAAGTTGGGTTAATATCTTTCTAAACGCTATTATATATATATATATATATATATATATATCTTTAGGAAAAAACAAAAAAACGGTAACATTTGGATTATAAATTTATTTCATCCTGGTATGTGTTTTTGATATAAATCAAATACACACAAAAAAAAAATTAACAGGGCTTCTTCAAATATTATGGATAAAATAATTCATAATTGACACAGGAAAGAAAGGAGGGAGGTGATAGAAGAGGGATGAATAGTTTTCTCCCCATTTAGCCCACTTCCGGGTTTTTTATTTATTGCCGGTTGGGATTATAGTAAATTAATTTCTTTTTTTAATTCTAAATACATTTCGACTTAAAACTCCAGATTTAATACTAATTTAGATAAATACAAATTTCTTTAATAACCTTAGGTAAGGATACAGTAATACTTATATCAAATTAAATTCAAAATTAAAAAATCAATTTTTTTTTCAAATTATATTTTCGTGCCTATTAATTCAGTTACACTTCCATTGGAGAGTACATACACATCACATGGTTTCTTCTCATCTTTTTATTTTATTTTATTCTTATTCATTTACCTTAAATATCAATTTAATCCCATGTTTCTTTATTTAAGCATTATCTATGATTATTTGTCTGTAGAGAAATTTAAATATTCACTGTTGAATGTTTTTTTTTTGTCCTGATGGAATTACTCCCAACACCGGTTTAACTGGACCGAATAATACATATATATATATATATATATATATATATATATATATATATATATATATATATATATATATGTGTGTGTGTGTGTGTGTGTATATATATATATATATATATATATATATTTATGCGGATCCATTCACGTCTTCCCAAGGGGATTAACTTCGTTTAGGATTTAGACTGTGGGTACCGATTCCATTTTCTACGATGATAACCGTTACGTTAAGTGAGCCTTCCAAAAAGAAAATTACAAGTAAATAATAATGAGACACATTAAATTCCCTTGGATTATGACATACAAATGGATCCCCGAATCCTGCCCCCCCCGCCCCCTCAAAGAAAACAACAGATTAACAAAATAACAGAACCTACCGAATAGTGTACTTTGCCGTCCTGGCGGACGATAGAGTCAAAATCAAAGAAAGTGAAAGGAGTTTTAAGTACTTGGACCTTGCCAGAAAACTAAGAAAGCTGTGGAACATGAAAATCACGGTGATACCGACAGTAATTAGCACACTTTGAACGGTCCCCTAAGGCTTGGAAAATGAGCAGGAAAATCATCAAGGATACTAGAAAGAGTCCCGGTGACCGGATGAGACTTGCCGTCACTCAGACTCCTGGGAAAACTCATCAGTTAAAGCTGGTGTAAAAAACTCGCAAGGAGAATAATAATAATAATAATAATAATAATAATAATAATAATGCCTTGCCGCTAGCACGGATATCCCTGACTCTCTCTCGCCACTTTTCCCTATCGTTCATCGCCTCTGGTAGGTCTTCACAGAGCTGCTGTATGTATGTTGCCGTCTAGGTTCTTCTCGAGCCGTTTTGTTTGCGTCCAAGTGGTTCATCCATACAGCAGTATCGACAAGACCGCTGCCTGGAAGAAACTATGGAACATGAAAATGATGGTTATACCAATTATAGTTGGTGCTTTCGGCACACACACCAAAGGATTGATAAAAGGACGGAAGGTTAAGCGGGAAAACCATCTAAACGACAGCATTATTAAAATCAACCAAAATACTAAGAATCCTGGAAAATTGAGGAGACTTGCTGTCACTCTAACTCCAGTGGAAGACCCTCAGCTTAAGCAAGTGCGAAAAACTCTCAAAGAATAATGATAATTATAATAAGACCAGACATTATAATAATTGACAAAAAAAAGAGAATTTGCAAAATTGTCAATTTTGCTCTCCCGGCTGACCACAGAATAAAACTGAAAGAATGTGAAAAGAAGGATAAGTACCTCAACCTTGTTAGAGAATTAAAAAAGCTGTGGAACATGAAAGTGACGATAGTACCAATTGTGATTGGTGCTTTTAGCAGAATAACTAAAGGATTGTTAAAGGGACTGGGGGACTTGGAAGTTGGTGGACGGGTAGAGACTATCCAAATGACAGCATTACTGAGGACGGCTAGAATAATGAAAAGAGTCCCGGACACTTGAGGAGACTTCCTGTCACTCAAACCCCAGTGAAAGACCATCAGCTGACGATGATGTGAAAAACTCTAAAGGAGTAAATAATAATAAAAATAATAAATAAAGCGGTTAATCGTATAATAAACAAACGCAGGAAACTGGTACAAATGGAGTACAAGACCAGGCGTTATTGGATGGGAATTATGATATAATGGGAATCGTACAAGATATTACAGCTTGACCATATTACCAAATCGCATATATGCAGACGAGGTGCCCGTGGTGTAATGGTTATCGTCGTAGGAAATGGACACGGTGACACGAGTTCAAATCCTGGACGAGACTGATTGCATTTCACATGGCACTAATACCCTTGGGAAAGGTATGAATCCAATTATTCTTCCTCCAGCTATGGGTAAATAGTAGGGCAGACTGCGTTCTTCAGCCTTCGTGAGGCAACAAGTCTAGGAGACGGAAAACTCTGAATTCAAACCCGTTAAACTCCGCTTAAAAATTGACCATGAGTCATATCCTTCCCGGGCGGAGGGGTTGGGTAAATATGAATACGCAGACGAGAATCCACCCTAGAAAATGAGGCCCATGAAATTTTCACGAATTTTGAGATAAAAACAGATTGGTTAAACCCAGACAGAAAATAAGACATTGTGTAAGTAAGTAAAGTTGGCGACCGTAGTCGAGGGTTGCTCGAAAGCTCCCTTTTCAATAGCTACTACACCAAACGTACCTTATAATGCTGAGTGTTAAACAAGGAGGTATCAAGTACCATTTTTTAAGTCTTTGGTATGACTCGGCCTGGATTGAACCCCGGTCTCCTGGCCTATTGGTGAACACTCTACCACTAGAAACAAACAAAAAATTATCTAGCGGATTCTACTGCAGAATGGCAGAAAGCAAAATCATGGACAAATTCTTAAATCTAGCCTCAGAGCCAAAAATAGCGTTAGGACATGAAGGTGACAATGATACCAATTCTAGTTGGAGAACTCGGAACGGTGCCCAGAAGTTTGGGATTAAAGAGGAACTGGATATCATTGGAAGAATGGAGACCATGCAGGTCAGTTGTGTCGAGATCTGTGGGAATAGTCAGAAGAGACGTGAGGAGACTTCCTATCATTTAGACTCCAGTCAGATATTTTCCATCAAGTTTAAAGTAGTTATATGTCTATTTGTATGCATACATATATTACCGAACCCAGGATGCAACAAAAAGTCAGACTGATGGCCATACTAAAGTTAAAGAGGCCTGCTGACGGGAGAATAGTTTCCCAATGGTATGTTGCCGAGTCGGCTGGGGCTGTAGAATACACCGACTGCTTCTCTGCAGAGGCGTAAGACTGCTCCAACGAGTGTCCTGGATATGACACAAAACAATCTGATGGTGAGGTTCCATTAATGCTGGCGCTTTGGGGAATACGGAGCATCCCTTTATTACCATTGTTCCCAGGTCCACTCTGGCCCGGAGTGGTAGCACCTGACAAGGATCTTATCTGTGAGTTAAATAGAACTAACAGCATACTTATGCTAAACTGAACAGCTTGAAATATAAATGTTTTTGACGATTAAGCCGTACTTACATTAAAACTGGGTGCTTATGCTAAACTGAATTGCTTGAAATTGAACTGTTTTTGACATTGAAACTGTACTTACAGAAAATAGAATTGTTACATATAAGTGTTTCAATGAACTGAATAGTTTGAAGTGGAGATGTTCTTGGCAGTTGAACTGTGTACTCATGGTAAACTGTTTGAAATAGAACTGATTATTTGCATAAAATGGATTTGGCGTTGAATAACCAACAAGGGTTGATATGCCCTAAAAGCCAACCAACCATACTGTTTAAAGTAGTTAATTGTCTTTTTGTATGCAATCATATATTACCGAACCCAGGATGCAACAAAAAGTCAGACTGATGGCCATACTAAAGTGGGAGAATAATTTCCCAGTGGTATGTTACCGAGTCGGCTGGGGCTGTAGAATACACCGACTGCACCTATGCAGAGGGGTAAGACCCCTCGTATGAGTGTCCTATTAATGACACTAAACGTGAGGTTTCAGTGATGCTGAAGCTTTGGGGAATATGGAATACTCCTTCATTCATTGCCATTACTCCCAGCTCCACTCTGGTCCGGAGTGGTAGCACCTGATAGAGCCCTATCTATGGGTTAAATAGAACTAACTGCGTACTTATGCTAAACTGAATTGTTTGAATCAGAACTGTTTGACTCAACTTAAAGTGGAAATGTTTTTGACAAATAAGCTGTGTACTTACATCTAAATTGCGTCGTTATTCAAAACTGACTAGTTTGAAATGGGACTGTTTTTGACATCTACTAATACTACGCAGTTTCTTCCAGGCAGCGGTCACATCGATACTGCTATATGGATGCACTACATGGACGCTAACAAAACGGCTAGAGAAGAAGCTAGATGGCAATTACACAAGAATGCTGCGTGCAATCCTGAACAAGTCCTGGCAGCAACACCCCACAAGACACCAACTGTACGGCCACCTGCCCCCTATCACGAAAACTATTCAAGTTAGACGAGCCAGACATGCAGGACACTGCTGGAGAAGCAGAGATGAACTCATAAGAGATGTACTCTTATGGATCTCCACACATGGCCGCGCAAAAGCAGAACGACCAGCTCGAACGTACATTCAGCAGCTATGTGAGGATACAGGATGTTGTCCTGAAGACCTACCTAGGGTGATGAACGATAGGGAGGAGTGGCGAGAGAGGGTCAGGGATATCCGTGCTACCAGCGCGATATGATGATGATGATGATGAATACTAAACTGAATTGTTTAATATAGAACTGTTTTGACATTTAACTGTTAGTAAACAAAATCTGTACTTATACTAAACTGAATTAGCTGAATTAGAACTGCTTGACTAGACTGAATAGCTTGAAATAGATATGTTTTTGAAAATTAAACTGTGTACTCATGCTCAACTGAATCGTTCGAAATAGAACTGATTATTTGCATAAAAATGGATTTGGCGTTAAATAACCTACAAAGGTTGATATGCCATAAAACCCAAGCAACCAACCAAATGGTATGAGCGTTATGTGATACGCAAACTGTCCCATCTATGATAAAGCCCAGTCAGATGGGGCTCTGGATAACGCTGACTACATCTCTTTAGAGCATTAACCCTCCCTCACCGAACAAATGTCTTGGATATGACTCTAAACAATCTGATAGTCATGCCTTAGTCTTTGAGCGTTAGTGAATATGGAATAGTTTTTTGTTGTCATTACTTCCAGGTCTACTCTGACCCAGAGTAATATTACCTGTTCGTGTACCATCTATGGGTCAAATAGAAATATGTTATCATTTTCTAAACTTGAAACCATCGGTGTGCCACAAATTTCTAACATTAAATTGGATTATTAGTATCACATAGCAAGTCTTGGAAACATTTAACTGTATGCAAATAAAACTATTAATGTTTAATAGCAATACAGGAAACCATTTAACAGTGTGCAAACAAATAAGCTGTGATACGTTTAAATTATTGTTAAGTACAAAGTATTCTTTTATAAGTCATATATACGAGGTGCATTCAAGAAGTTTCCAGACTTTTTTGGAACGGGCATTTAAAATTGTTGAACATTCAGTATGTTATTGCTATACATCTTATGAGATGACTTACCAATTTTTATGATTTCACGTTCAAATGAACAGCTACAGCAGCAATTGGAATACACCCTACTAAAGCCTGATTGTCACTGCTGGTGAATTTCAAAAATGCAATCTGAACGTCAGGACACGTTAGAAGAACGATATGCGATAAAATTCTGTTTTTAAACTTGGAAAAATGCCACAGAAACGTATGGAATGCTTTTCAGACTGCTTTTCGACCATCTTGCATGAATCGAGCATCAGTTTTTGAGTGGCATAAGAGATACAAAGAAGGCAGGGAGTCTGTGAGGGATGAAGAGAGGTGTGGGAGGAGTAAGGAAGCCAATACACCAGAGTTGATTGGCCAAATAAAGAATTTCATGGATAAGGACCGTCGCGTGTCTATAGAGACAATAAGTGCATAGTTTAATGTCAGTATGGGAACAGTACACACAATTATTCGCGAGGAACTGAAGATGCGGAAGATTTGCGCGAAGTTCGTCCCTAGGGTGCTCAGAGAAGATGAGAAAGAAAGACGTCATGACAGCGGGGAGATGGTCGAGCTGATCAATTCAGATCCTGCAGTTCTTAATGCTTAGATGGCCAGCGATGAACGCTGGATCTACTGATATGATCTAGAAACCAAGAGACAACGTTCCCAGTGGAAGCATGCTGGCTCTCCCAGACCCAAGAAGGCTAGATAGAGCAAATCCTCCCACAAACTTTTGATGATCTCTTTTTTTGACAGAACTGGCATGATCTACATGCACTGGGTTCCCACTGGACATACAGTCAACAAGGAATTCTATGTTGAGTTTTTAAGGGAGTTTAGGAAGAGATTCCGTCGGAAGAGGCCAGCACTCTTCAAATCATGTCAGTGGCATTTCCACCGGGACAATACACCAATCCACAACACCATCCTTACTCCAGACTATTTGACCAAGATGGGCATCAAAACAGTTGCTCACCCTCCCTATTGTCCAGACCTTGCTCCCTGTGACATTTGGATATTCTCTAAGCTCAAGGAAAAACTTAGAGGCTGTGGTTATGAGACAATTGAGGAAATGAAAGAGGCTTTGACGAAGGTCATTGACACGCTCACACAGAAGTTGTTGTAACGGTACAACAAGTGCATTGCAACCGGAGGAGATTACTAGAGTTTCATGTGTATACTATCCATAAAAGTGCCCATAAGAAAAATGTCTTGAAACTTATTGTGTGCTTCTTGTATATTTTCATCCACAGACTGACTGTTTCGTTGTATCACAATTCTTCAATGTGACGGTAGATTTTCGAAGCTGGTATCGAAACCTGGCTGACTGAAACGCCAATCCAAGATTCTAGCACTCAGCCACGAGGAAACTAGTGCAAGTGAAGAAAATTTAAACGCTTATGTATCACATTTGTTTTGTTTACATATATCTGCTTAACGGCTATATATATATATATATATATATATATATATATATTATTGATGTGAAGAAGTTCTTCCTTAAATGAAGAACGAAATATCACTACTAAACCCGTTGTAAGTGTTTGGTTTATCCAATTTTCCCCATATGTATATATCTTCTCTCTGTCTGTCTCTCTCTCTCTATATATATATATATGTGTGTGTGTGTGTGTGTGTGGAAACAGTATTTGGGATTAAATAATCCACACAATCTATGATCTATTCAAGATTTGAACTCAGTTTTCTGTCAACCTTTCCAACACTGAGAGCCATTTCACCGCCATCGCCTCCTTTCTCTGACTGTGTAGGTGTAGATATAGGTGCTTGTGTGTCTATATATCACAGCGGCCGGGACGTTTGTCAACAGTGTAGAACTGACCAGTGTCATACCGGTGTCAGACAACACCGACCCTCTTTCTTTTGGTGCTATACTGAAGACGCAGTTGATGTTTAAGATCCCCAAAAACAGCTTTCAACATTTTTTTCGTACTGCTAGAACACAAAAAATAATGACTGAGGGAATTGAACGATATCACCGTCTACCCTCAGCTTGATGATCGGATGCCGACCGTCCTTATATATATTTGACAATTTTCAACATTTTGTTTGATAGACTATGCTTTCTATTATTTCCAATCGCAAAAGATTGACGCTACACTGTCTTCTAAAAAGATACGCCTTGGTAAAAAAAGAGAACTAAATTGAATTGATGTTGATTC
>OY757921.1:27711518-27843735 GCA_963585895.1 Sepioteuthis lessoniana
CATAAGTATGCAGTTAGTTCTATTTAACCCATAGATAGTGTTCTATCAGGTGCTACCTTTCCGGGACAGAGTGGACTTGGGAACATATCTAGGACAGTCGTCGGGGTAGGGGTCTTACTCCTCAGCAGAAGTGCAGTCAGCGTATTCTATAGCCTCAGTCGACTCGGCTTTTTTCTCTGTCAATATATAATGAATTCGTATTTTCCTGTTCGTGGAATTCAGTCTGTTGTGACCCACTCTTCAAATAGATAATGCATGATGCCACTCAACGCCTCGAAAATCAAATGATACGTTTGTTACAGAAAGAACGAATTTTCTACGAGTTGCAATCATTTTGGAGTGTTAAATTGTCTTATTTTTTTAAATTGTTATAGGAGTTACTATCTTGATTTACCAGCTCTGCAAAGTAAACCTTATATATATATATATATATATATATATATATATACATATATATTTATATTTATAAATGCCACAGATATATATACATATATATATATATATTTATAAATGCCACAGAAACGTATGCTTCAGACTGCTTTTTGACCATCTTGCATGAATCGAGCATCAGTTTTTGAGTGGCATAAGAGATTCAAAGAAGGCAGGGAGTCTGTGTGGGATGATGAGAGGTGTGCGAAGAGTAAGGAAGTCAATACACCAGAGTTGATGGGCCAAAGGGTTAGGTTTAGTGTTAGGGTTACTATGTTGTGGTTTTAAGGGAGTTCAGGAAGAGATTCAGTCGGAATACGCCAGCACTCTTCAAATCGCGTCAGTGGCATTTCCAACAGGACAATACACCAGTCCATAACTCCATCCTTATCACAAACTATTTGACCAAGATGGGCATCAGGACAGTTCGTCATCATCGCTATAGACCAGGCCTTACTCCTTGTGACTTTTGGTTATTCGCTAAGCACAGAGGCTGTCGTTATGAGACAATTGAGAAGATGAAATAGGCTGTGACGAAGGTCATTGACACGCTCACACAAGAAGACTTCCATAGGGCCTTCGAGAAGTTGTTGGAACGGTAGAACAAGTGCATTGCAGCCGGAGGAGATCACTAGAGTTTCATGTGTGTACTTTCAATAAAAGTGCCCATACGAAAAATGTCTGTAAACTTATCGTATTCACCTATATATATATATATATATATGGGTGTATTTTTCTAAAATATTTGTCTGTTTTCAGATATACATTTCGATTTTTGAAACAAGAAGTCTACGATATCGTATATATAGAGTGTAACTTATTAAGAAAACAGTATCTATCAATCTGTCAATCTATCTAGCATCCGATATCATCCATAGTTTGGCCTATCAGCGAACGGTTTTCAAATATATCCTCAGCAGATGGGGAATGCATTATTTGTACACACACACACACACACACACACACACACACATATATATATATATATATATATATATATATATATATTGTTAGCCACAGATAGACTGTTTCGTCGTATCACAATTCTGAAGTGTGGCTAGACACGTGAGATGCTTCAAACTGGGATTGAAACCCTACTGACTTTACGTCAGTCGGATATATATGAGTCTGTATTTGTGTGTAGTTGGGAAATGTGGGAAAGGAGTAGCGCCCTTCCCAACACCTTGGTGTAGTAGCTATCGAAAAGGGAGGCTTCGGGTCTCCCTCGACTATCGTCGCCAACTTTACTTATATATATATATATAAAGCATTTCTTAATTTCGTATATGATATTTATGTGTGTGCATCGAATGTGCAAATATATGTACATCTATATATCCATCTATTTGTCTTGCTCTCTCTATCTCACCTGTCTCTCACTCTCTCTCTCTCTCTCTCTCTCCTTTTATGTATAATATGTGATGTTAGTATCGTTCACTGTTTACTTATCAATCTATCATATCAGGTATATATGTGTACATATTTGTGCCCATCTTTTTACGTGGTTACGTATGCATGAATTTATGTAAATCTATACCCATTAAATTATATATATATATATATATATATATATGAGTGAATCTATCTGTGTGCTTGTGTGTGTCAGAGTGTGTGTATCTGTGTTTCCCTGCTTGTCTAAATCTATTTGTCTACTTCAGTGCAACCCTTTTGTGTCTGAGAAGGAATATATTTACGTTCCGTTTCATCTTTGTAGTAACAAATTGGTTCTCTAACCTCTTGTCACCGATAGAGGTCGCATCTTTGCAAATCGCCAGACCACATCCAGAATCCAATTCCCTCAATCCTATACATGTGCAGCCAGTGAATAATAATCGAAGAGATATTTTCGATTGTGCTTGGACTTCATTATTAATTAAAATCCTGCCGCACCGCCACAATAAATCCTATATCTTCTACTCACCATTTGGTGATATCCCTTTACGGCTAGCTGACCCGATCGCTCGAACGCTTCAGCCACCCTGAAAATGGGATTCAGTCAGTGAACAAATATTTCGTCGCCGATTGTCTATTTATGTCACTTCCTTTGATAAAAAGAAAAAAAATGTTCGGGATATTATTAAAAGGTGTGGTCAGTGTCCGAGTATTATTACTTGAATATATACAGGCCTGAGAGATAAGACCATCCGATCAAAAAATGTGTGTCCTGCGTATTACTCAAAACTAAATTTGGTGGCGTAGCTACCATTCTGGAACTCTAGGGTGTGTGGATATAGCTTTTATTTTTGCCTATTACCCCAACGTTGAAATCAGAAGACAATTTAGACGCCTACGAACCACCATTTTATGAAATGTCATCAGCTGTGTTCATTTTTTTTTTATCTAAATTTTGAATTTTAGATTTTAGAATTAAAAAAGATGGAAGATTCATTCTTAATATTTTTGGATCGTTTGTTGTATACGCATCTAGCATTGTCGCTGCAAAGTACTAGCAACATGATGTCATACAGAAAAACAAGCACAAGAAAAGAGAAATACAACTGTATGAATACTTTAGGATACAGAGTGGTGAGGTTGTACACAAGATGACCTAGACATGGTTAAGAAGTGGAAAACTCAAAAGAGAAACTGAATCTATTTTGATAGCATCACAAAATAATTCCACCCAGACCAATTATATCAAACTGAAGACTGATAAAATGCAAGTGAATACCAGGTGTAGGTTATTGTAATATAATGGCCGAGGGATTTCGTTTTATGCCTTTGGGTTTAGTTAGGCTGAGAACCTTTCGGCTCAGCGCATGGTTACTTAGGTGCAACATCAACATAGATGTTCACGCGCGTGTGTTGAGTGGACGTGTCACTCAGAGATGTCACTATAGCCCAGATTGGAAAAGGGGCTAGCAAGTGCGAATGACATCACTCAACGGAAGCGCGCGGAGGATTTGAGGATTTTAAAAAAGTCAGTTAGTAGAGTTGTGAACTGGACACCGAACGAGAAGAGTCGACTTTCGCTTGCTCGCCGAGGCCTTGGGCAGGTGTCGCACGAGATGTGGCAGTGGGGCGCAGATGGAAAAGCCAGAATAGAAAGAATGTGTATTTCTCTCCTTATGTTGAAGAACCTTAAAACTCAAAGGTAATAAAAAGTTTCGTACCTGAACTGAGAAGTCGTTATGTGTTTTTCGTGTTTCGAGATTCCTATGTTCAATGTATATATGTTATGAACATCCCATGTACATTTCGCATATTCATGTATATGGCTATGGTACATTATGTGGAGACAATATAATAAGCGAATGCGGGAAACTAGAACAAAACTAGTTCAAAACTAGACGCAACTGAATGGGAAAGGGGATCCATTAGGAACTGTGCAAGAAATCAGAATTTGACCATATGGAAGGAGACACATAAAATTATCTTAGACTTTGAGATGTAAAGGTATACCAGCCCAAAAACCTGACCTAGTTTTAAGAAAGAAAATAATGAATTGTCTTCCAGTAAATTTTGCTGTTCAAGTTGATCACAACCTAAAGCTAAAAGAAAGAATTACCTACTGCAAAGAAAGACCCCATCCCACCCTCCCCATCCAAGCAAAAAGAGAATTGTTTCCAACATGACACTAAACTGCATCTAATACCGAGGCTTCAATTCTGGAGATATGGGGAAAGTCGAGTCAACCCTTCGTTATCATTACTACCTGGTCCAATCCGACCTTAAGTTTGGATTCCATTTATCATATTTACCAACCCCCTCCGCTTGGGCAGGATATGACACAAGGTCAATTTTTAAGCAAATTTTAACAGGTTTGAATTCAGAGTTTTCCTTCTCCTAGACTAGTTGCCTCACCAAGGATGAAGAACCCAGTCTGCCCTACTATTTGTCCATAGCTGGAGGGAGAATAATTGGATTCATACCTTTCCCAAGAGTATTAGTGCTATGTGAAATGCAATCAGTCTCGTCCAGGATTTGAACTCGTGTCGCCGTTTCCATCAAGGAGTTAAATAGATCTGTTGGAAATAATGACCAAAGTAATTTTTAATTACACTTATATTGGTATTAATTATAACGGCTATTGTCGTTGGGAATGGAATTGGGGATCAGAGTTCAATTCCGAGACGAAGCTATTTGAGCTTTTTTTTTTCCTCTTATGAATTTAGTAAAGACATGAATCCGCTTCTATTCTCTTCAAATGTTGGTAAATAGTAGAGTTGACCTTTTTTGAGCTTTAATAAGGCAACCAGGGTAGGAATAGGAAAACTAAAATTCAAACTTTCTGTACCCCGCTAAAAAATCGACGTTGTGTCGCATCCCACCGTGGGAGGAGTTGGGTTAATATTTACATCGATACTAATAATTATAATAATGATTATTCCGAAACACAGACTAATACCCAGATTTTCCCTAAGGATAAGTACTGGGACCTTTGTTATTTGTAATATCCATAATTGATTTACCTAATGAAAGGCATGAAATTAGGCATAAAAGTATTTACTGATTATGTCAAACTATTCGATAACCTATTATAAGGATCCCATGTAATTATCAAATAAATCTGTTGGCAAATTATTTGTTTAGATAGGAATACTTAATACCGTACAGGAGGTACGGATGGACATTGGTAAAATTACATGCTGGTGATGATCTTAAACAACATGCTAAATCATTATCATAAGAAACAACACACATGGATATAAATGAATGGTAATATAGGTTTGGTTTGGTGGGTTTTATGGCATATCAACCTTTGTATGTTATTTAACGCCAAATCCATTTTTATGTAAATAATCTGTTCTATTTAAAACAATTCAGTTTAGCAAAAGTACACAGTTTAATTGTCAAAAACATTTCTATTTCAAACTATTCAATCAGTTATATGTAACAATTCAGTTAAGTGTAAATACAGTTTTAATGTCGAAAAACAGTTCTATTTCAAGTAATTTAGTTAAGCATAAGCACGTAGTTTAAATTTTAAAGCTCCAGCACTGCTAAAACCTCACCATCATATTGTTTAGTGTCCTATCAGGACACTCGTTAGTGGGGGTCTTACCGCAGTCAGTGTATTCTACAGCCCCAGCCGACTGTGCAATGTAATATTGGGAAGATATTCAAAAATTGAGATTTAACATAGAAAAATGTAAAATATTTCATATCGGATCCTTGAATATTAATTTTAAATATTAGTCTTTCAACTTTCAATGAAAAAGTAAATGAGAAATTCGATCCAGAGGGTTGGGCTTTGATGATACATTTAAAAGTGACATTCATAATTTGTCTATTGTATTGAGGGCAAATGGAATGATTGGTTGGATGGTTAGAAATTTTATTTCAAGGGAGACAAATCTTATTCTATTTAATATTAAACTTTTGTTTGAACACTTCTAAATGGTTTCAAGTATTGCTATTTAGCATTTGCTATTCTATTTGTCAAGTATTTTTATCTAATACTAACAATTTGCACACAGCTGTATGGTTAATAACTAATTGTAATAATCATTAGTAAATGACTGAACATTTCTATTTGACACGCCTATATATATATATATATATATATATTTACCAACCCCTCCGCTCGGGCAGGATATGACACAAGATCTATTTTTAAGCGGAGTTTAACAGGTCTGAATTCAGAGTTTTCCTTTTCCTTGACTAGTGGCCTCACTAAGGCTAAAGAACCTATTCTGTCCTACTATTTACCCATACCTTTCCCAAAATGCAGACAGTGAAATGCAGTCAGTCTGGTCTAGGATTTGAACTCGTGTCGCTGTGTCCATGTTCTACGACGATAACCACGACACCACGGGCACCTCCATAACAGGTTTGAATTCAGATTATTCCTTCTACTAGACTAGTTGTCTCACCAAGGCTGAAGAACCCAGTCTCTCCTTCTATTTACCCTTTATATATATATATATATATTAATCAAGTATAAAATAAGATAATAAAATAGGGTAAAAACTCAAGATTCATTTGTAATAAAATGGTCATATCTGTGACATAACCGAAGGAGGCAAAAGCTAACTAAGAGATCTGTATAGTAATTTCAAAACAAGTCACTTCGGGCAAATAAGGTTATCAACGAAATGTTAGGTCAGCTCTGATTTTATTGAAAGAGTGCTAGGTTGTCAGCAGCATCATTTAAAATTTAGTCTGGGTTTAGTCTGGGTTCCTGTGTGGAAACATGGAAACCGAAGAGTTATATTGAGATCAGAAGGCATATGAAAAAGGAAAAATGATAAAAACAGAAAACGATTACAGTTACTGGAAGAGATTGGAGAAATTTGGATGAATTACTTTACTTGAAAGAAAAAATTTTAACTTTTAAAATTATCAATGGGATTTCTAATCACAGCAGACATATTTTCAATATTTTTCCTTTAACTGGAAATAGTCGAGACAGTTTTTAAAAACCAAATCTGTTAATCAATTGTAATTTTTTGCGAATAAAATTATATGTTTTTGAAACAAATTGTTTAATCTGATGAAAAACAGTTTCAGAAAAGAAAATTTTTTAAATCAAATAGGAGGATTTCATAAAAATAGCCAGAAAAAAAATTTAAGAGGTCATTTTTGGGATCTACCGTTTGAATTATTAACAGAATTTGATCTGGATAGAGATATATTAATTGTAATTATATGTTCTGTGATAAGATATTTTTAAGAATGGTTTTAATGGCATCTCAACCTTCGTGGGTTATTTAATGCCAAAGCCATCCTTGTAGAAGATTTACAGTGATACTACTTATCCCATAGCTGGGGGAGGGAGAATGCCGACCGCGTCTTTACAGAGAGGTAAGACCCTCTCCGCAACTGGCGTACTGGATATGACAATAAACAGTCTGATGGCGAGACTCCGGTATTTCTGGAGCTTTGGGTAATGCAGAGTACCCATTAACTGCCATTGTTCCCAGGTCTATTCTGGCCCCGGAGTGGTAGCACCTGATAAGGACCTATCTATAAGTCAAAAAGAACTATTTCACATTTAACCTGAGGGCAAACAAATAATTAACGCTAAATTGAATTGTTTCAAATTGAAATGTTTGATCTTTTAACTCCATGTGAATAAATGACTGATGTCTACTTGAATTATTAGTGATACATAGCAACACTTGGTACCATTTTACTGTGTGCAAAAAAAAATGAGTAATGTTGAATAAAACAATTTATGTTAGATAGCCATACTGTATTCATTGAACTGCGTGCAAACAAATGATTAATAGTAAATAGAATTATTCGTGTTAGATCGAAATACTTGAAACCACTTAACTGTGTGCAAACAAATAATTGATAGTAAATAGAATTATTCGTGTTAGATCAAAATACTTGAAACCACTTAACTGTGTGCGAACAAATGATTAATAGTAAATAGAATTATTCGTGTTAGATTGAAATACTTGAAACCATTTAACTGTGTGCAAACAAATAATTAATAGTAAATAGAATTATTCGTGTTAGATCGAAATACTTGAAACCACTTAACTGTGTGCAAACAAATAATTGATAGTAAATAGAATTATTCGTATTAGATATCAATACTTGAAGCCATTTTACTGCGTGCAAAATAAATGTACTAATTCACATTTAAAAATAGATGTACAAAATGTCTTTGAAGATATATATTTATCATACATGTAAAAACAGGACTTGGCATTATTTGATTTAGTTGGGTTTTATGACATATCAAACATTATGGGTCATTTAATGTCAAATCCTCTTTATACATATATATTAAATATGATTTGTAAACACATTTTGTCGATAACATTTTTAAACAAACCTGAGCTCCTTTTTTAAACATTGATAGGGCATAAAACCCAACCAAACCAAATTCTATATAATTAATAAATATGTGTGAAGAGAATATGACATTAGATAAGCTACAATGGTTAAAATGCCATAAAACTCAACCGAACCAAATCATATATGTGTAATATACATGTATAAAGAGAATTTGGCATTAAATAACCTAAAATGGTTGATGTGCCATAAAACACAAACAAACCAAATCCTACATATTTAATTTATATGTATACAGAGAATTTGGCATTAAATAACCTAAAATGGTTGATATGCCATAAAACACAAACAAACCAAATCCTATATATTTAATTTATATGTATAGAGAGAATTTGGCATTAAATAACCTAAAATGGTTGATATGCCATAAAACACAAACAAACCAAATCCTATATATTTAATTTATATGTATAGAGAGAATTTGGCATTAAATAACCTAAAATGGTTGATATGCCATAAAACACAAACAAACCAAATCCTATATATCTAATTTATATGTATAGAGAGAATTTGGCATTAAATAACCTAAAATGGTTGATATGCCATAAAACACAAACAAACCAAATCCTATATATTTAATTTATATGTATAGAGAGAATTTGGCATTAAATAACCTAAAATGGTTGATATGCCATAAAACACAAACAAACCAAATCCTATATATTTAATTTATATGTATAGAGAGAATTTGGCATTAAATAACCTAAGATGGTTGATATGCCATAAAACACAAACAAACCAAATCCTATATATTTAATTTATATGTATAAAGAGAATTTGGCATTAAATAAGCTATAATGGTTGATATACCATAAAACCCAACCGAACCAAATCATATAAATTTAATATATATGTATAAAGAAGAGTTAACATTAAATAACCTACAATTGTTGATATGCTTTAAAATTAAGCCAAAATATCCGATTATTCAATCATTCAATCAGTCACGAATTTTTATGCCACAGGTTTTTCAATCAACTGCATAAAAAAATACGCAGTCTACTTAAGGGACGTCGAAGGTCAGAGAAACCTACCGAAAGCATTTTTATATCTTGCCTTATCTTTTGTTTCCATTCCAGTAAATTTTGTAATGAATTATAGTTTCAGTTTCTTTGTTTAATGGCACATCAACCTTCTTTGGTTCTTTATTGCCAAAGCCATCCTTACACAAGGGCAGTAATGGTATTATTTCACCCAGAATTCGGGGAATAAGGTACTTCATATCTTTCCAAAGGGTATTAGTTCGTAAGTGAATATAATAGGATGATTGAATTTCGAACTCACTTCTTACTGTGTCGCAGTCCAGTACGTTAGCCACTACACAATGGAGGCTTTCCCTAGACTTTATTATACGTTGGTAACGCGAAAATACATATTTGGCCCTGTTGACTAGGCCTGTAGTATACACCGACTGCATCTCTGCAGAGGTGTAAGACTCTCCGAAATAGTGTCCTGGATATGACACTAAACATTCTGATGGTGAGGCTCCAGTAATGCTGGAGCTTTAGGGAATGCGGAGTCCCCCTCAATGCCATCTCTCCCAGGTCCACTCTGGCCCGAAGTGGTGGCATTTGATAGGATCTTATCTATAGGTTAAATAGAACTAAACTGTAATCACGCTCAAGTGAATTATTTGAAATTAACTATTTTTTACATTTAACTGTGTATTGAAATTGCGTACTTACGCTAAGCAGAAATTTTCTGAACTTTAAACTGCGTACTTATGCAAAAACTTAATTGTTTGAAATAGAACTGATTTGGCATTTAACTGTGTTTAAACAAAGAATGATCATACTAAACTGGCGTATTTGAAACTTTTATCAAAAGCACTTAATTCGGCGTTAAATGACTCGATAAGGGTTGATATGCAGTAATACAAAACAACCAAACAACACATATATTTTAAGAAAAATGATCTGTTCATTATATCATTCGTCAGTCTTCAAAGTATTTTAATTGGATTTTCATTATTTAGTCAGACTTTAAGGCTAAATGTATTCCTTCATCTGAGGTTGATATTAATGCTATGCTCATTTTTTGGACAAACTCTTCATTCTCAGTTATTATGCTGCCGTTCTGCAAGTTTTTCATGCCTATCAGCCAAATATTCTGTAACTAGATACCGATTCCAGTTTTGATTCAAGGAATCGTACGATTTATTTATCGGTATATTGTTTAAAATCAGAAAAGAGAAAACTATTGTGTTGCATGTTACACACTTAGGAGATAAAGAAAAAAAATCATATGTATGTTATCTTTATCATATTTACCAACCCTTCTGCTCGGGCAGGATATGACACAAGGTCAATTTTAAGCGGTGTTTAACAGGTTTCGATTCAGTATTCCTTCTCTTAGACTAGTTGCCTCACCAAAGCCGAAGAACCTAGTCTGTCCTACTATTTACCCATAGCTGGAGGGAGAATATTTGGATTCAAACCTTTCCCAATGGTAATAGTGCTATGTGAAATGCAATCAGTCTCGTCCAGAGATTTGAACTCGTGTCGCCGTGTCCATTTCCTACGACGATAACCATTACACCATTATTGTTTCTATGTCAAAAACAGAAATAAGTAACATGATAAGTTACGTGATGAATAAGTAACAAAATAAATCAGTAACATCATGAATAAGTAATTAATGAATCAATAACATGATGAATTAGAAACAAAATGAATACATAAAATTTTTGATATGATTAATCAGTAACATGATTAATAAGTAACATGATGATAGTTACATAACATGATAAATTAGTAATATGATTTATAAGTAACATGATGAACTAGTAACTGGATAAATCAGTAACATAATGAAACAGTAATATGATGAATATGCGAATGAAAACATCAAAACTAATTCATAGATCTTACTTAATTATAAAATTTAGAATTATGGTTTGGTTGGTTTTATGGCATATCAACCTATGTGGGTTATTTAAAGCCAAATCATATCTATACATGCATATATATATAGGATTTGTAAGCGAATAGCTTGGAGGTAACATTGTTTTAAACTAAACAGCCCATTTGTATACATACAGTTAAATGGTTTTAAGTATTGTTGTAACACTATGTAGGGGGTCCGCCAAGCAGACGATCCCTTTGTCAGTTTTGGTGCGAAACCAAACAAATGTCTGAGCCCACGATCTCGACGTAACCGGAACTGGGTAAGGGAACGCGAGAGGAGTTGGTCAAAGGAACTCAGAGAAGGCAGTTCGTGAAGGGTGACGTGAGTGGCCAGTCGACACCGGATAGCAGAAGTGATCAGTCGGCATGAGTGAGACCAGTACGAGTGAGAGAAGACGGGTCAAGATGGGTTGGCATTCCTTGTAGCTTTGTTGAAATTTCGCTAGAAATCCACGCTAGCGTTAGTTTACATATACACAAGGGAACGTAATGTTACATAACTCCTCTCTTGCACTTTGAGTTAACCCGAGCATATTGTTCGTTTGTTCTCTTTCCTCCCGCTCCCTTGATTGTATTTCTTGTAGCGATGAAGAAATGTGCGATGCCCTTATCGGAACCACTAGTTGATCACCGGCCAAGAAGTGACGTATTCGGGGGGGGGCCGAGGGGGTATCGTCTCATTGTTATTCAACACTTTAAGTTTAAAGTATTGTTATTCAATACAAATAAATATGAAACATTTTTTATGCTGTTAAATGGTTTCGAGATATCAATCATGTGCTTACAACACACACTTAAATGGTCTCAAGAAACACTAAAAAAACACTCAACATAAACACTAAACAATCTATTTCATTTTAATCTTATTTGCTTGCACACAGTTTAAACGATTTCAAGTATTGCTATCACAGAGCGATTAAACCAAGCAGATAGGTGTTTTCCACGAGAGCAATTCGATTGATTGGATCAAACCAATCCGACAGCCTGTCTAGCCCTGTTAAGTCTAAAGTGGGGTGTAGCAAGTTACGTGTCGACTATGGCCTCCAGGATCCCGTCTTCAAGCATTACGAATTGCTACCGATGGACAGTAGGTTACTTCGTTGGAGTAGGTGGGGAGTCCTACCTCTCTTCCGTGAAGCAAACCTATTCTGCATACCCAGCCAACGAGAACTTCGAAACCTAGAAGAAAATAGTCTGCAATTTCCCGTAGTGCTAATGCCACTGGGAAAGGTATGGATCTTAATATTTTCCCTCCAGCTATCGGTAAATAGTTGGGCAGATTGGACTCTTTAACCTAAGAATGGTGACCGTCTAGAAGAAGAAAAACACTGAATTAAAACTTTTAAAATTCCTCTCTAAAATCGCCCTTGTGTCGCATCCTGGAGGTGCGGAGGGTTTGGGTAAGTGTATATAAAAGTGGGTTGATTAGTTGTTTTTTTTTTTTTTTTTTGTTCAATGGCATGTCAGCCTTTGGGTTATTTAATGTCAAGGCCATCTTTGTAGCAGAATAGTCGTGACACTATTTAATCCATAGCTGGGGGATAAGGAAATTCATATCTTTCCCTAATGTATTACTAGTGGTACTATTTAAAAATCCATAGCTACAGACTTACATACCAACGGGAACTCACCCATATTAATAAGGAGAGAGGTCTAGAAGTCAAGACAGTCATCGACAAATAGTGTCAATTATAATAAAGAAATCACAAATAAACTGAAATGCTCATTAGTTGACAAGTTCACATACATCGGCAGCAGTATCTCATCGACTGAAGGTGATGATGATATAAGCCTAGTAAAGGCGTTGACTGATAACGATATGATATCAATCAAAAGGAAATCCTATCGATTGAATAAAAAACAGGATTTATTCTAAGCTGTGACTGTGTCAATACTACTGAACGGACGTACCACATCTAACGAAACGCTTGGTGGAAAAGCTACATGCGATTTACGCAAGGATGCTGCAAATGATTTAGAACATTTCCTGGAAGCAACATTTTACGAAACAACAGCTACACGGCCACTTACCTCCCATCTCAAAAACTATCCAACTACGACGAATAAGGCATGCGGAACACTGGTGGAGATGCCAGGATAAAGACATGAGTGACGTTCTTCTATGGACCTCTATATGTGCAAGTTCCAAGATTGGTCGACCAGCAAGAACGTTTTTACAACAGCTCTGTGAGGACACAGGAAAGATGTGCCGGGAAGGATGGACGATCGGGACGAATGAAAAGAGTCGGGGAAATTTGTGATGGCAGTGCGATCTGATGATGATATTAATATGAAATATGATTTCTATATTGATGTGTTTTACGTCTGATATTTACCATTAAAAATATATCTATATATATTAATCTATGAGAACTACATGTTCTTGACTGGATTTTTATAGTTACAATTTTTTTTTCTGGATTAATAAATGTGGATACTAATCTCAATAGATTAATCTAAATGAATGATGATCCTTTATCCCAGACAGTTTATCAATTGCTCTCCTCAAATTAACCGGAATGATACAGTCGAGGTTTGCTCACTGGATCGATACCCTGGAAGACCTTCTGGGGGCGATGGACGATAGGAACGGAAGGAAAGAGAGAGTCCAGTAAATCTGAGCAGTTTGCGCGACTTGGGGATGGTGATGATGACAAAAGACCCATATTTCGGCATTAAATAACCCATTGGGTTTCGACATTCTTAAACAAATAAATCAGACAAAACGGATATGTGTTACCGTGTGTCAGACAAAACTAAAAGTATCGTCAGTTATTATTTCTCTGTGTACTAATTTGGATCCCTGCGAGGCGCTCCAGTTCGGTAGTCTTGTTCCTCAGCTGAGTAAGGAGCTTTCTCAGCTGAGTCAGAGATCAGTTCTTTAAAGCCCTATAGGCGTTAACACTCATATGCAGCCTTTTCTTACAGTTTTTGCTTCCATTTTCCCGTGAGGCTCTTTGTCCCAATCTCGAATAATGAATTCAAAGAATGAACCCTGTAGCAAGCGTTTAACGCATTCCATGCATGTGTGGTTGCTAACTGTGATTTGACCTGGATTCTTTGAAGAAAGGACGCAATACGGCTCTAATTGAGACCGGCTCTGGTCATACTTTGCAAAACGAAAGCTCCCATTGGTCAAACTTCATTTCACGTTGTCTTTTTAGATACAAGGTGTTTCACAATTTAAAAAAATGATCGAGCACAAGACAAGGTTCACGAAAAATGAAGTAAAGAAATTACATCATTTAAAAGGTAAAATGATGCCGTTTTAGGATATCATCATCATCATGTCGTGCCGCCCGCACGGATATCCCTGACACTCTCTCGACACTTCTCCCTATCATTCATCGCTTTTGGCAGGTCTTCAGGGTTACATCCCGTATCCTCACATAGCTGCTGTATGTAAGTTCGAGCTGGTCGTCTTGCTTTTGCTTGGCCATATGCGGGGTTCCATAGGAGTACATCACTGATGAGTTCGTCCTTGCTTCTCCAGCAGTGTCCTGCGTGTCTGTTTCGTCTAACTTATATAGTTTTCGTGATGGGAGGTAAGTGGCCGCATAGCTGGTGTTTTGTGGGGTGTTGTCGCCAGGACTTGTACAATATTGCTCTCAACATTCTTGTGTAATTGCCGTCTAGTTTCTTCTTCAGCCGTTTAGTTGGCGTCCAAATAGTGCATCCATATAGCAGTATTGATACGACCGCTGCCTGGAACAAACTGCGTTTCATTTTATCGGTCAGGTCTGATTTCCATATGATCGAGAGCCTATCGATAGCTGTCCATGCTTTCGTTAGTCGTGTGTCGATGTCTTTTTCGGTTGATGAGACGCTACTTCCTAGTTAGGTGAATTTGTCTACTAGTTTCAGAGAGGCTCCGTCTAGAGTGGTAATGTCGCCTGTTTGGTTGTAACACATATATTCAGTTTTGTGTGTATTGACATGGAGGCCAATGCTTGGGGCGGCTCGTTCCAAACTATGCAATATCTTCAGCATAAGCTCAAAATTTCAAAAGACACGCTAGAGTAAATGTTCCAGATGTCCGTCGATCAGTTGAAGACACTGGTGACAAATATTGACTCTCTAAGTCAGATGATATTCTTGAGTTTTTGCCTTGATTTAGTTTATGATGGCATATCAATTATTGTAGGTTATTTAATGCCAAATCCTCTTTATACATAGGGGCTGTCCTCGTGGTGTAATGGTTAAAGCGATGGACGGCGGAATCGTAGTAAGCGAGTTCGTACTCCAGTCCCGCTATTACGTTCACTTTCAGGCAAATACCCCTGGGAAAAGTATGAACCCCCTTATCCTCCTAGCTATGGATTAAATATTACCACTACTGTTCTAGGAGAATAGCATTAGAATTAAATAACCTACAAAGGTTGATATGCCATTAGACAAAGAAACCAAACCAAATCTTTATATATATACATTAGATATATATGATATGATTTAATTTGGTTTTATGGCTTATCAACTATTGTACGTTATTTAATGTCAAACTTTCTTTCTACACATATATTAAGCATAGATGACTTGGTTGGGTTTTATGGCATATCAACCATTGTAGGTTATTCAATGTCAAATCATCTTTATACATATATATTAAATATATAAGATTTGGTTTTGTTTTGTTTTATGGCTATATCAACCTTTGTAGGTTATTTAATGCCAAATTCTCTTCATACATATATATTAAATATATATAATTTGGTTTGCTTGGGGTTTGTGGCATATCAATCCTTGTTAGGTATCCAATGCCGAATCCTTTTTATACATATATATTAAATATATATATGAAATAGTTTGCTTTGGTTTTATGGCATATCAACCAGTGAAGGTTATTTAATGCCAATTCCTCTTTATGTATATGCATTGAATATATAAGATTTGGTTTGGTTTGGTTTTATGGCATATCAACCATTGTAGGTTATTTAATACCAAATCCTCTTTATACATATATATTGAATATACATGTTTTGATCTGGTTTGGTTTGGTTTAATGGCATATCAACCATCGTTGGTTATTTAATGCTAAATCTTCATAATACATATATATCCAAAATATATATGATTAGTAAACACATTTTGATTCTGAGCTTGTTTTGTACACAGTTAACTGGTTTCAAGTATTGCTCCATAACAGTCACTGTTTATTTTGTTCTATTTAACTCAGAGATAGAACCCAATTAGTTACTTCCACTCTGGGTCAGAATGGACCTGGCAGCAATGTCAATGACTGGATCTCCTCATTCCACAAATCTCCATGGCTGGTGTTTTCCCATCAGATGTCTTATCCAGGACATTGAGTTTAGGGTTGTTATAGGAGGCCCAGAGGTGAGGATTCTGTTACTCTTCCATCTTCATTAGCCTCAACGATTTGAATAAGTTAAAAACCTGACTCCTGTTTGGAAATGTATTTAACTTGAACTTCGAGATGTGTCTTCTTCAGAAAGACCCTCATGATTTCGCTAAGTTTCGAGATGTGTCTTCTCCAAAAAGATCTTCATGATTTTGTTAAGTTTCGAGATGTGTCCTCTCCAAAAAGATCTTCATGATTTCGTTAGATTTCGAGGTGTGTCTTCGTCAAAAAGATCTTCATGATTTCGCAAAATTTGGTTGAACATATCAAAATGTGAACAATTTTCTGGCAATAATATGAAAGAGAAAGCGAATATCAACCAGGAAGATCTGAGCGGTCATGCTTTATTTCAACAATTGTAAAAAACCTTCTAAGTTTTCCTAGAAGCTTGACTGATTGATTTGATGATTAGTTTTTACATCATATCCACCAATTTTCACTTATCTTATCTTGGTATGAATCCAATTATTCTCCCTCCAGCTATGGGTAAATAGTAGGACAGACTAGGTTCTTCAGCCTTGGTGAAGCAACTTTTCTAGGAGAAGGAAAACTCTGAATTCAAACCTGTTAAACTCCACTTAAAAAAAAAGATTGACCTTGTGTCATATCCTGCCGGAGCGGAGGGGTTGGGTAAATATGGTATCTTATGTCTTGAAGTTAGGGAATCTTATTTTTGTACATTCTCACCGTATTAAAAAAATCTTATGATTAAAATGGAAGTTTCATTATGATATTATGATTTTAAAACTCCTCCTGTACACTTTCTCTGGCAATATTCTCCCAGTGGCCTGCGTCGTATCAGTCCCGCTTTTCTAGTAAAGTATTTTTCCTATAGATATATCGATACTTTAAAGACCCCATTAATTGCCTATGAATGTTGACGTACGATTGGAATCTTTCCCTTGGTTGTCATTGTAATATCAGTTCTACTTTTCTAATAAAGATATTCCCATAGAAATATCAACATTTTAAAGCCTCTACCTTTTTACTCCCTTTGTTGACGTACGATTGGAATCTTTCCCTTGTTGTCTCCGTAATATCAGTTCTGTTTTTCTAATAAAAATATTCCCATTGAAATATCAACATTTTAAAGCCTCTACCTTTTTACTCCCTTTGTTGACGTACGATTGGAATCTTTCCCTTGTTGTCTCCGTAATATCAGTTCTGTTTTTCTAATAAAAATATTCCCATTGAAATATCAACATTTTAAAGCCTCTACCTTTTTACTCCCTTTGTTGACGTACGATTGGAATCTTTCCCTTGTTGTCTCCGTAATATCAGTTCTGTTTTTCTAATAAAAATATTCCCATTGAAATATCAACATTTTAAAGCCTCTACCTTTTTACTCCCTTTGTTGACGTACGATTGGAATCTTTCCCTTGTTGTCTCCTTAATATCAGTTCTGTTTTTCTAATAAAAATATTCCCATTGAAATATCAACATTTTAAAGCCTCTACCTTTTTACTCCCTTTGTTGACGTACGATTGGAATCTTTCCCTTGTTGTCTCCGTAATATCAGTTCTGTTTTTCTAATAAAAATATTCCCATTGAAATATCAACATTTTAAAGCCTCTACCTTTTTACTCCCTTTGTTGACGTACGATTGGAATCTTTCCCTTGTTGTCTCCGTAATATCAGTTCTGTTTTTCTAATAAAAATATTCCCATTGAAATATCAACATTTTAAAGCCTCTACCTTTTTACTCCCTTTGTTGACGTACGATTGGAATCTTTCCCTTGTTGTCTCCGTAATATCAGTTCTGTTTTTCTAATAAAAATATTCCCATTGAAATATCAACATTTTAAAGCCTCTACCTTTTTACTCCCTTTGTTGACGTACGATTGGAATCTTTCCCTTGTTGTCTCCATAATATCAGTTCTGTTTTTCTAATAAAAATATTCCCATTGAAATATCAACATTTTAAAGCCTCTACCTTTTTACTCCCTTTGTTGACGTACGATTGGAATCTTTCCCTTGTTGTCTCCGTAATATCAGTTCTGTTTTTCTAATAAAAATATTCCCATTGAAATATCAACATTTTAAAGCCTCTACCTTTTTGCTCCCTTTGTTGACGTACGATTGGAATCTTTCCCTTGTTGTCTCCGTAATATCAGTTCTGTTTTTCTAATAAAGATACTCCCACAGAAATATTAATATTTTAAAGTCCCCACCATTTTACTCTCTTTGTTTACATAGGATTGGAATCTTTCCCTTGTTGTCTCCGTAATATCAGTTCTGCTTTTCTAATAAAGATAGTCCAAAAGAAAAATTCACATTTTAAAGTCTCCACCATTTTACTGTCTTTGTTGACGTATGATTGGAATCTTTTCCTTGTTGTCTCCGTAATATCAGTTCTGCTCTTCTAATAAAGATACTCCCATAAAAATATTAATATTTTAGAGTCTCCACCTGTTTTCTATTCATGTTGACCTTTGATTGGAATATTTCCCTTCTTGCCTCCGTAATATCAGTTCTGCTTTTCTAATAAAGATACTCCAAAAGAAATATTCACATTTTAAAGTCTCCACCATTTTACTGTCTTCGTTGACGTATGATTGGATTCTTTCCCCTGTTGTCTCCGTAATATCAGTTCTGTTTTTCTAATAAAGATACTTCAAAAGAAATATTCACATTTTAAAGCCTCTACCTTTTTACTCCCTTTGTTGACCTATGATTGGAATCTTTCCCTTGTTGTCTCCGTAATATCAGTTCTGCTTTTCTCATAAAGATATTCCCATAGAAATAATAATATGATAATACTATGATAAATATGATAATACTTATATGATAATGATTTTTTACTGGGACAAGAAACTCCAAAAAAGATTTCATGTTCTGGAAGCTGATATAATAACAATAAAAAAAACATTGATATGATGTTTCTAACTTGAAGGATGCATTTTTTTCTTTTCCATTTTACAAGTGTATCCTGAAGTTTAGCATACTTGCTACTTGTTTTGTCAAATCTATAATATGTAAAAAAAATGTAATCCTCTTCCTTGTTGGACAAAGAACCTTTCAGCACCCGCTTGTATTGATACACAAAAAGAATATATTTCTACATAAGTTTTTCTGAGCGATTCCTTTGTGCGTTTTTAAAAATTTATGTTGAGCGAAGCTTTCTTAATCTATGTAAGTCAGTTCGTGATCTAAAAAACTTATTGTTCATGTATAATACAATGAGCGCCATTGCACTTGCCTAGGTAATAAATCGTTATCATATTAATGGGTCACATCTCTTTTGAGACATCCTATAATCATCTATTCGATAATCTTATTTACCGACCCCTCCGCTCGGGCAGGATATGACACAAGGTCAATTTATAAGCGAAGTTTAACAAATTTAAATTCAGAGTTTTCCTTCTCCTAGACTAGTTGCCTCACCCAGGCTGAAGAACCCTGTCTGTTCTACTATTTACCCATAGCTGGAGGGAGAATTATTGGATTCAAACCTTTCCCAAAGGTATTAGTGCTATGTGAAATGCAATCAGATTTGAACTCGTGTCGCCGTGTCCATGTCCTACGACGATAACCATTACACCACGGGCATGACTATTTGATAATAGTCATTTGTTTGAATATAGTTACACGGTTTTAAGTAAGTAATAAAAATCTTTAGTAAATGCATCTCATTGTCCAGCGAGGTTCTTTACCTGAAGACTTTCCTAAAAACATTCAGAGCTACTAAATTGTTTCTTACGTTAAGAAAATATCACAAAACATTAGACACAACGATGTTAGTATTTACCCATACGATTTCGCCACGTATACAATAAGACGCAAAAGAATTTCTATAGCAAAGTAAAGCAGATAAAAATCTAGAGTTTTCATTCTCCTAGACTGGTCACTACACCAAGGCTGCAAGAACCTTTGTTCTATTATTTACCGATGGTTAGACGGAAGAGAATATTTAAAAAAAAAACCCACCTTGCTCAAGAGCATTACTACAAAAGAAAGTGCAAACAGACGTGTGTAGGATTTGAACTTGGGACGCCGATACCATTTTCGATGAGGTGCATTTGCATTTTACAAGTGCATCCGGAAGTTCAGCATACTTGCTACTTGTTTTGTTAAATCTGTAATACGTAAAAAAATGTAATCCTCTTCCTTGTTGGACCAAGAACCTTCCAGCACCCGCTTGTATTGATATACATAAAGAATATATTTCTACATAAGTTTTTCTTAGCGATTCCTTTGTGTGTTTTTAAAATTTTTTGTTGAGCGAAGCTTTCTTAATCTATGTAAGTCAGTTCGTGATCTAAAAAACATATAGTTCATGTATAATTCACTCTCTCTCTCTCTCTCTCTCTCTCTCTCTCTCTCTCTCCACACACACACACACGCACATCAGTATACATCCCCTTCATATATATATATATATATATATATATAAGTTTGTAAAGTTGGCGACAGTAGTCAAAGGCGACCCGAAGGCTCCCTTTTCGATAGCTAGTACACCGGGGTGTAGGGAAGGCCGCTACTCCTTTCCCTGGATTGCTCCACTTTACCCTTGATACGTACCTTATATTAGTGAGTGTTAAGCAAGGAGTTATTAAGTACCACTTTGACGCAACCGGGGATTGAACCCAGGTCTCCCGGAGCATTGGCGAACAATATATATATATATATATATATATATATATATATATATATATATATCAGTGTATTCTGATCTATCTAGTGAGCTATTTCTGTATATTCTGAAATTATCTATCTATCTATTTATCTATCTATCTCACTCTATTCTGTTCATTATGTAACAAACTCAATGATCATATATATCTCTCTTTCCTCATACACAAATGCTCACATTCATATTACGATATTTCCCCTTCATATCTATCTATCTATCTATCTATATATATATATATATATATCTGTCTTTTAATAATTTGTTCTTATCCACACACACACACACACACACACACACACAGATACCTGGGTATCCCAGAAATTTCTCTTTCTCTTCCTTTCTTTTTTCTTTCGCTTTCTTACTCTCTCTTTCTCAATATATATATATATATATATATATATATATATATATATATAAGTGCCGTATCGCATACCATCATCAACAACATCTTTTCACTCCCGTCAGGTGTTCAATCACATCTTCCCTTTCCCCAAATTGACTTACTCAATTAACTCATCCAATCTATTTACCACCACCATGATTCTCATCGATTCTTCCTCCAGCATCTCCATCCTTCCGACCCGTAATCCTATTTCTTCACCTTTATCCAAGTTTCCCTCGCTTTTCTACATCAACAAAACGCTGCAGCCACAGTCATTTTCGCGCCATTTTTCTCTATTCCGTTTTCGAGGAAGCCATCTTGCTCGCTTGATCGCATCGACTTATTATTAATCACGGGGCAATTGTTGTGTGTTCCGCTTCCACCTCTGTCGCAGCCAATCTGTTCGAGATTATTATTTTTATGCTCCAAATAAGAAAAGAACCCTGTGGTGTAATCCTGCCTTGAACGAAAAAGACAGAAAAAGGACGAGGAAGATTGGTATTTGTTGGGCTGTAAAGAAAAGATGTCGATTGGGCCTTTTGCAAGCAGGAGGTGGGTTGATTGGTGAGGATGTTGAGTAGTTAGGTAAAATATGAAAAAGAAAGAAAGAAAGAAAGAAAGAATACAATGACCCCGAAGAAAACAAGGAATTGAACTTTGTCTGAAATAAAGAAAAGAAAGGAAAAACAGCAGGGATAGTCTAATATGGGAAAAATAGATAAATAAATAAAGAAAGAAAGAAAGAAAAAGAAAGAAAAAGAAAGAAAGAAAAAAAGAAAAAGATGTAAAGAATTAATGATGAAAAATGTGAAAAATAAAATCAAGACTAATTTTTAAAGAAAACAAGATGTTTAAGTCAGCTAAAAAATAAAAGAAAGAAAAAGAAAAAAAAAGAATAAGGAGTAACTGTTTACTATAAAAACAATACTAAAAGAAAGAAAGAAAGAAAGAATGAAAGAAAAAATTCACTGATCCCCAAAAAAACGAGGAACTCACCTCAGCATGAAATAAAGAAAAGAGAAGAAAAGAACAGAAACGAAAAGAAAACAGCATGAATTGTCAAAAATAAGAAAAAAAAAAGAATAGGATAGAAAAAATAGATATAAAGAATGACTGATGAAAAATGTGAAAGATAAAAGAAAGAAAGAAACGACGAAGCAAAGAATAGAATGTTTCAAAGAAAACCAAGGGATTAGGTCAGTCGAAAAATAAAGAAAAATAAAAAAGAAAGAAAAAGAATAAGTAGCGAGAGTTTAATTCAAGAAAACTAAAAGAAAGAAAATGAGAAAAATAGAAAATAAAAGAAAGAAAGAATGAAAGAGTTTAAAAGAAAAGGAAAAAAGAGAATGAAAAATACATGAAAAACAATGAATAACGAATAAAAAGATCAAGAAATATAATAATTCGTGGAAGAACACAGTGACTTAAATTTAACCCAAAATAAAAAAAAGAAAAAAGAAAGAAAAAAGAAACTAACAAAGAAAAAAAACAAAGAAAAGGGACAGAAAAAGAGTAATTAATACCAGTCTAATATAAGAATAATAAAAGAAATATTAAAAAGAAAGAAAGAACTGAAATGAAAGGAAGTAAAAAATTTTTAAAAGAATGGACTAAAACTTGAAAATGAAAAAAAAAATCAAAGAACATTATAGAAAAAGAAAGAAAAAAATACGAATGAAGATTTGACTAGAATGTAAAAAATATTAAGAAATCTGTTTATCTATCTATCTATCTATCTATCTATCACATTCTCTTTTTAATTATATATGTAGGCAACGATTTTAGAATACACTAACTGCACTTTTACCGATGGGTAAGACCCCTACTCTAACACAAGGAGTTATGACTAATTTTCATCTGATAGTGAGGCTCCAGTCCTTGACCTTTAGGGAATGTGGAGCGTCTCTTCATTGCGATTTTTCTGAAATCCACTCTGACCCGGAGTAGAAGCACCTCTTACTGTCCCATATATAGGTCAAATAGAACTGTCAATCTATTCCTAATGATGATCATATTTAGTTCGTTTAAACCATGCAGCAGTACGTATTATTTTAAATATTATGTAGGAATGCTTGATAGACGGAATTACCAATGTTAAATAGCAGTACTTGAAACCGTACCAACAAATGATTAATATTGGATATAATTATCAGTGTCAGATAGGAGTACTTGGGACCATTTAACTATGTGCAAATAAGCTCTGATAACTCGTTTAAAAGTGAAGTTAACTAGAAACTTTTCACTTACAAATTATATCGTCATCATCATCATCATCAAGTCGCACTAAAAGCACAGATTTCCCGACTCTCTCTCTCTCTCGCCATCCATCCCTATCAACCATCACTCCCAGCAGGTCAAAAATAATCATATATATATATATATATATATATATATATACTGAAACTGGGTTCGCCATTAAATAACCAAAAAGTGTTGATATGCTATAATAGATAAAACCAAACAACCAGATAACGAATATATATATATGTATATATATATATTCATTATCTGGTTGATTAATTTATGCTTTATAGGATATCAACCCTTTTTGGTTATTTATTGGCAAACCCAGTTTCAGTATATATATATATATATATATATATATATATATATCCTCTGGCGAAGGAATTAACGGTTGCCTTTTGCAACGAATTAGACACTTTGGTGTCCGATAGCGGAAAATGTAAACTAACGCGAGTTTATTCATAAACGTTAAATTCCCTTCTTTACATTGGATCTGCTGATGGTCAAGAGGTATGTCATCCATCTGACGAGAAATTAGGTGGGTTTCGATCACAACTTGTGTCTAACCACACTGATTAGTTGTGATAAGGCGAAACGGTCTGTCTGTGGATGAATATATATATATATAACGTCACAATAGACCCAAATGCTGACATTAGATCCCAGTTGACCAATGAAATGCACGAATAAGAATTCACAGTTTGACTCTTATGTTTTAATGTGAATTTATTCAAGTCGGACATCTCAATGAGTTTACAAACTGCCTCTCATAGAAAGGTGGGTGAACTTTGCATTTTCAAAAATTCTCAATCTCACGCCTTTTAAAACGAAGCCACGCAAAAAAAGTTATAATTCTGCTTGTGAATCCGTTCAATTTCAAGTAGTTCTTTTTTGTGTGTGATTTATACTGATCAGAGCATCAAATTCACCACAATTTGTTTATGTTTTTCGAAAAAAAAAAAAAAAAAAAAAAAAAACAGACAAAAAAACCCCAAACAAATACAAAAACCAAAAGAAAAAAACAATTCTTTTACCTTTTGCAAGTTGTTTCTCTTTCTCCTTTTAATTCAGTGCAGAATTAGCACCAATTTCTGGAATAGTTAGCGTCGGAAAAGAAGACAAGTAAGCTGATAGGTTGAAATATATATATATATATATATATATATATATATATATATATATATATATATATTACTTTCATGAGTAGGGCGCTTATTATTTGCATCAGTAGTAGTTTCTGCGAGTGTTGGATAGCAAAAGGAAGATTCAGGCCACGTAACTAACGTGGGTGACAAAATACGATGTCCACGTGTTTCCCAAAGTGAACAAATCACAGCGAAATTGTGACTTACATAGGTAGCATAGCGGATGGAAGTGTGACCACGAGGATTGCGTGGGGGTCCGGAAAATTGCATAACCACAGAAGATTTTCGAACCGGGAAGAACGAAGTAGCAGGTGGAAGAGTCATTAGACGTCCCGCTGCTCTGGGCACTGGCCTTGTACCAGACTGTCCAGGGTTGAGATGAAGAGAAACCCCTTAGTTGTACGAGACTCACTAAAATGAGAACCTAAGATCATTCAGTGGTCCGAGATAGTGCCGAATGCACGGAAGCAGAGAAACGTGAAGAAAGAAGACACCTTGAAGTCGAAAGCGGGTTCGGTCCTAAAAACAAGGTGGGTGCCTTACGAAGGCCCCAAATTTGAAAAATGTTGAGGAGGGGTGATAATTAAAGGTTTTGATTTGGCCCTGTTCCAGTTTCACGAAAATAAAATAAAAAAGTGGTTCACTGAAGAATCGTATCTCAACTCTGTGTCTATACAAAGTCAGCCATCTTTGATCCTCTCCTTCACTCCGCTATTTCGTATATTTCGTAATAAAAAGAAAAGCTGACTTGTCTTTTCTGACGCTAACTATTCCAGAAATTGGTACTAATTTTGCACTGAATTAAAAGGAGAACGAGAAACAACTTACAAAAGGTAAAACAATTGTTTTCTTCTTTTGATTTTTGCATTTGTTTGGGGTTTATTTGTCTGTTTGTTTGTTTTTTGTTTTGTTTTTTGTTGTTTTTTGTTGTCTTTTTCGAAAAGAAGCAGATTATATTTCTATACCTGGGAGTTGTTTTCTGTTCTTTATAACACGGGGTATCGTCTGCTTATTGACTAATTCTTTTCTTTTTTTTACAATGAAACCAATTTCATTCATAAGATTTACTGAAATTCGAGGTATATAATCTAGGATTTTGAGGGAAACAGTCCCTATGAATCTCCTTAAAAGACGCCAGCCACAATATCGGAGAAATTAATGTCATTAAACATGGGCACTTCAGTAAACAGGTGCTTATCAATTTAGTTATAAAATAAACCTGTGAATATTTTCCTGCTTGTCGGTTACCGTTGTAAAATACTCCGGTCACACTTCGGGAGAGGTGTAAAGGCCCCCTCCAACGAGTGTCCGCAAAAGGACACTAAACCATCTTACGGTGAGGATCCAGTCCTGGAACTTTGAAGAATGTGTAGACTCCTTCATTGTATTTACTTCCAGTTCCACTTGGACCCAGAGTGGTAGTACCTTATAAGGTACCATGAAGAAGTTGAATAGAACTGTTTCATCGTTTACTATAATTAGAACCATTTACGTGTGTGAAAACTAATACTCTCAAACTCGTTTAAAAAACCAAGTTACCTACGAATAATGTGTTTACAAATTAGACACACAGTCGCCAATGGCCCAGGAGACCGGGGTTCAATCCCAGGACGAGTCATACCGAAGGCTCATGAAATGGGACTTGATGCCGCCTTGCTTAACACTCAGCATTATAAGGTACGGATCAAAGGTAAAGTGGAGCAATCCAGGGAAAGGAGTAGCGCCCTCCCCGTCAACTCAGTGTAGTAGCTATTGAAAAGGGAGTCTTCGAGTCGCTCTTGACTACGGTCGCCAACTTCACTTATATATATATACGTAAATATATATATATATATATATATATGTAAACGAAATTTCGAATTAAATACCCATCAAGAGTTGATATACCATTAAATATAACACTGGAACCTAATCTAATATTTTTCAATTATTTATTAGATTAAATACAGGAAGACACAACAAATGCATAACGTCTGCATACAGAAAGAAAGAATATATTAAGAATGATATAGATGACGGTATTGGTTTTATGGCGTATCATCCTTTGTGGGTTATTTAATGCCAAAGCCATCCTAGTAGAACTATTTAAACCACAGCGGGGAAAGATAAGAGAGTTCATACCTTTCTCGAGGGCATTAGCCCAAAAGTGAGCGTAATAGCGTGACTGGAGTTCGAACTCGGTTTCGTCTTTGTCATAGACCAGTACCTTATCCACTACACCACAGAGACTCTTCACTAATACTGGTCTTGTAAGAATCAGCCCTGTTTTGCCCAAGGACTTTAAAGATTAAGTACCATGTAAAGTCTTTGCATCCTCTACTGAGACATACATTTATTAAAATGATTTTTAGCTATTTCTTTCTTCCATAGTTTAAAAAACGTTTACTTTTTTAAAAAATAATTTTCTTAAATTAAAATTAACTTGCAGTGTTCCCCTTTACTTTCCCCTTCTTTCTTTCTTTCTTTGTTTTGTTTTGTTTTGTTTTGTCTCTTCTTATAAAACTTCTGAAAAACGCACCAATTAAATCTAAATTTGGCAAATCTTACCTCACAACTCATTTCCTTCTGTCTTTGCTTTTTTTTTGTTTTTTTTGTTTTTTTTTTTCTTTTTTTCTAATTTTTCACTTCTTTTTTTGTCCTTCACCAGTTAAAGATTTATGTCAGTTAATCAATGAAGTTTATAAAATGGCGGAAGACAATTACCAAAGGCAAAGTAAAATTAATGAAAATAGCAGGAAGCCCAAAACAGCGACTTGCAGGAATCAAATATCGGAAGAATGAGAAATTTAACCCATGTTTTATTTACCACGGCCCAGTCGGCTGGGGCTGTAGAATACACCGACTACCCCTCTGCAAAGGGGAAGACTCCCCCTCACAACGAGTATCCTGGATATGACTGTAAACAATCTGATAATGAGGCTCCGATAATGCTGGAGATTTAGGGAATACAGAGTACCCCTTCTTTTCCATTGCTCCTAAGTCCACTCTGACCGGGAGTGGTTGGAACTGATAGTGTCCTATCTAAGGGTCAAATAAAAGTGTTTGACATTTAAACTGAGTGCAAAAAATGACTTTTACTAAATAGAATTGTTGAAATAGAACTGTTTGATCATTTAACTGTGTGTGGACGAATGACATATGTTTTATTGAATTCTTAGTGATACATTTCAATTCTTGGAACCATTTATTTTTATTGAAGTATACTAAATTGAATCGTTACAAATAAAACATTTTGATGCGTTAACTGAGTATATCTTCAAAATGTGTTTACAAATCACACACACATATATATATATATATATATATATATATATATATATTGCTACTCGTGCCCCCCACCGCCCTCTGTCAACTTCAGTTCCCAACCCGTGGTCCGTGGACCCAAAGTAAGTCATCATAGTTGCTATTGCGTGATTCTCCGTTGTATAGCACAGATTGACAAACGTACCTTGCATGGTGTTTTTTTTTGTAAACAATCAAGATACTATATAATTTGTAGTCTTGTTAATACAGTAGATAAGATAATTTTTTTCCTTTCAAAAGTATAGAAGAAAAGAGAAGATGTTTATTACTACGACGAGAAAAATATGTTTATTAGAATAAAGAAACTGATGACAATATACACAGACACAGCTAGTAGTTTCAATTTCGCTTAAAATAAAGATTATTTGTTGAAAATGTATTCAAATAAACAAATTTTAGTTACAGAATGTAATATATGCAACATTCATTAAAGAAATAGAGATCTGTTAGTGAAAAAACGAATTAAAACACGCCGTTTAACCAACATTTACCATAGCGATGATGATGACGTCGGCGACGGCTATAATCTGCTATCCTCTCTCTCTCTCTCTCTCTTTTTCTGTCCCTCTCCCTCTTCCCAAGACAGCTGTCAGCAGTCACAATGTGCTAATATTTTTGAGCACGGTGTTTTGAGTTGCTCTTGCTATTGGCAACCGCCAAAAGTGGATTTCTCTAACATTACTGTTATTATAAGGGTCTAGTGCCTGGCACGGATTGGGCGTGTTCAACATTATAGCCGATTTTATGGGATGTTCAAAGAATCTGACGGTGGCCGGACAAAGACCATCCGTTCAAAACAGCATCGTTGTATTATTCCCAGATATATTTATGAACTTTTGGCAACTTAGTTATCGAAACTTGGATAGATACGTAATTTAATTGGGATCAGACTAAATATGTTTGCCTGAAATTAATGGATGATTTTTAATCCATTTTGAATAACATTGACCGAGTTATTGGTCGTGCCGGGCACGAGTATCACTAGTCCCGTCTCCGCCCCTGATATATATATATATATATATATATATATATATATATATATAAACAGAAATCGGCATTAAATAACCAACAACAGTTGATATGCCATAAAACCCAATCTAAAGGCCCAGTACTTGAAAGAACTTTTTATATAACTTTTTAATATTATACACACACACATACACACACACATACCCATACCTATATATATATACATATATGTGTGTGTGCGCGTGTGTGTGTGTGTGTGTGTTTGTGTGTATGTATGTGAGTGAGGTCTGTTTGAAAAGTGAGTTGGCTGGTGTCATAAACAATTCTTATTACCAAAAACAAACTACATGCTTTTTTCTTTAAATCAATTCTTATTATTCTCTGCTGGAAGGATTCTTCCGGGATGCTCCTCAACCCCGTCGTCATAGGCTTTTTGATGGGCTTTACAGGAAGTGAAAAACGTTACACGAAATAAGATGTGTAGATAATTCAATGAACTATAACAATATTATGATACAAAAATAATCTGAGTAACCTTTTTTAAAACTTTTGAGTATATTAACAGTAAAAATATTCCATAGCATTGATGGTTAGCATTTTGCTTAGTCTGATACAAGGCCAGATATACAGAGCATTCACTGAGATTTAAACTTGCTAGTCGGCTAACCATTATATAATTATAACCAGTTCCCCATCGATGTAGAATTGGTAAGAATTGTTTCTGTCAGCGTTGACGTATTGAATACTGATAGACAGATATGGTCATGAAAAGAACTTCTAAGAAAAAACATTCTTCTTCTTCTTCTTCTTCTTCTTCTTCTTCTTCTTCTTCTTCTTCTTCTTCTTCTTCACAACGTTATTCGGTCCCTTACCTGAAGATAATCAATTTTCTTTTCCAATCTACTTTTTCTTTGATTTCGATGTTTTAAAGCCAATATATATCTTTAATGCACCATTTATGTCAAACCTTCTATCTTCGATCCGAACAAACGAACACCTTCCACATATATAATACACAATCACTGAATATCAGGAATTTCAACCACGTAGATAAAGGCACACACTCATATACACATATGTATATGTGTATGTGTGTATGTACATGTATATATATATATATATATATATCTGCAAAGACTGATATACATGTTTAACGATTTTTCGGCCTACCCAGCTGGCCGTTTCCATATATATATATATATATATAGGTAATCAGTCTTTAATCTTCCGCTCATCTCTCCTACTTCCCCCCACTTTTTTTTCTCTTTTTTCTCTTTTCTACTTTTTCTCCATTACATTCCCCCTTTTAATTTACTGGTAGTAACAACTTGAAAAGTGACAGTCGAAACCGGTCGTTTACCCCTTCTTTTTAATAATAAACATGCCTACAAATTCCCTAAACCTCTATGTCTTCATGGGCATCAACAAGTTCTTAACTATCAACAACTTGTTTATATTCATATATATATATATATATATATATATATACCATGACTAGTTAATCATCTATACGGTCACCTGCCTCCCATCACGAAAACTATCCAAGTTTGATGATCCAGACATGCAGGACACTGCTGGAAAAGCAGGAACGAGCTCATAAGTGATGTATCCTATGGACCCCCACATATGGCCGGGCAAAAGCAGGACGACCAGCAGCTATGTGAGGATACGGGATGTAGCCTTGAAGACCAGCCAGAGGCTATGAACGACAGGGAGAAGTGGCGAGAGAGGGTCAGGTATATCCGTGCTTGCAGATGATAATGATGATGTGTGGCATGAATTGGCGGCCAATTTGTAGAAGTTCGATTACTCCATTCTGGGGTTGCTGGTTCGATCTCTAGTGGTGGAGATTATGGTATGCCCGACTGATGAGACCTAAAAAAGTCGAAACAGCTGTTCAGTCTTCCGGATGTCGCATGTAGGTGTTTGTTGGATTTTCTGGTTGTTGTAATTTAATCAATATAATATCAATTCCTCTAATTATATATAATATAGATGCAATTTTAAATGAGATAGATAAACACATAAGCATGAAAATTTATAAATACTCATACACATATTTACTTATGCATGCTTGTATATATATATATATATATATATATATATATATACAGACACATATATATATATGATTATCCAGTTTATCTGGCTTCATTGTTTTAATAATATTTCGAATGCATATGTATTTATGTATATATATAAAAGTAATATCAAAAATGTATGTTCACATAAATACATTTATGTATGTATTTGCATTGATTTGTGTTTGTATATACATATATAGTCGGAATTCTCCTACTAAAGTTTCACTTCAACGGATCATCAGGGAGTCTGGCATCGACTCCCTGTTGATCCGTTTGTGTGAAACTTTAGTAGGAGAATTCCGACTCGCGATTTAAATTAATTTTTGTAATTGGCTTCACCTCGTGTTGAGCACTCTTGTAATTGTAGCATTGCGGCATTTTACGGTGGGTTTTATTTTTCTTTTGACAAACTGACTGCATATCTCGTGATTTTTTTCAACTGGGGTGACGGAGTTGGCCTTTTCTTTTTTTTTTTTTTGTCCTATGATATTTTTTCTTTTTTCCCCTGGGCGGTGATTCGAGATATTTTTATCTCTTGTTCCTGGCGAGTTTTCTTTTCTTTTCTCCTGGTAACCGTGAATGCTGGTAGATAGTAGGTTAGTATATATATATATATATATATATATATATATATATATTACACTCTGTATGGATTTTAATCCCCTGACTTCAAAGTCTACACTGAAGACGAAACATTTATTTAACTTTAAACTTTCCATCGCACTGATTTGGTAATAACGATTCCTGTTAATGGGATAACCTCTTTGAATATTTCCAAAACTATCTACACTGCCTTTTAAATAATAGATATTGGTAATCTATTACTTAACATTTGCAGAAACTCTGACCATGTTTTTCGATAGCTTTTTTTCACTGATCAAGACTAAAATAGATTATACCCAATATAGACGGCTAATTCAGGTTGGGAATTTGTGATTAAAAAAATCTTCTCATAAAAAAGAAGAAATGTTAATGTTCTTGCATCTATTGTCACCTTCGAATCGAATGTATTATTTAAAAACGTTGAAATAGATGTTAAAACGGACAGAAACAATGATTTATGAATGAAAGAGTACTGATGGGAGGGATCGAAATAAATACCAAAATGAAGGCAAGAAAAGAAGGAAAGATATGAAGAAGCCAAAGGAGAAAAGTAAGTTCAGAGTATAAACGAGAAAGAAAGAAAAAAAGAAAGGAAGGAAAGAAGGAAGTAAGGAAGGAAGGATGGAAGAAGAAAACAAAAAGTGAAGGTCGGTAAAAGAAATAGATAAATGAGTGAATTAATAAATGTATTCATCAAACATAGATAAAATGAAAGAGTATTGGTGGAAGGGATCGAAGTAAATACCAAAATGTAAAAAACAAAAAATAAGAAAGCAATTGAAATAAAAACGAAGGGAAAAAAGCCGAAGAAAAAAGAAAGAAATTGATTATGGAATAAAGAATTAAAATCAAGTTTCGAAAAAATACATCAAATAAGGAATGGCTAAAAAGAAACTTCTCAAAATCATTGTAGAAAAAAATATGCTCGATATGAAGAAGAATGGAAAAAATGGAAAATAAACGAAAATAGAAGAAGAAGAAGAAAAAAGAAGAAAGAAAGAATCATTGAGAAATATAGAGGATTGAAAATAAAAGAAGGAAAGAAGAAGAAGAAAGAAGAAAGGCACGCGATCCGCTCACATAATATTAAAAAAAAAAACCCAGAAAATATTGGATACAAAAAAGTAAAAAAAAAAAATTAGGAAACAAATAAAATAAAAAAAAAAGAATGAAAAAAAAGAAGCAAATAATAAAGGAAAGAGAAGAAAGAAACAAATAAAAAAAAGAAAAGGAAGATACGGAAAGAAATGAGAAAGAAAAGGAAAGAAAGAAAAAGAAAAAATGAGAAGAGAAAAAAGAAAAAAAGAAAGGAAGCCATTATAAAGAAGAGGAAAAAATAAACAATAAAGATAAAAAAGAAAGAAAAAAGAAAGAAAAATATTATAATGAAAAAGAACAAAGAAACAAATTAAACAGAAAAAAGAAAGAAGAAATGAAAAGAAAAGAAAAAAAGAAAAGTAAGAAAAAGAAAAAAACAAAAGAACAGAAAGAAAAAGAGAAAACAATGAAAAAGAAAAAAAAGAGAAAACAATGAAAAAGAAAACCAATAAAAACAAAAAGAAAAAGAAAGAAAGAAAAAAGAAAAATAATAAAGAAAAAGAAGCATTATAAGAAAAGAAAGAAATGAAAAAGAAAAGAAAAGAAAGAAAAAGAAACAAAAACAAAGGAAAACGAGATATGATAAAAAGAAAAAAAGAATGAAAAAACAAAAACAAAAAAGTAAAGAAAAGAAAAAGGAAAAAAGAAAAAAGAAAAGAAAGTAAGAAACAGATACAAATGATCAAGAAAAAAAAAAAGAAAATAAATAAAATGAAAAAAAAAAAAAAACGAAAGAAAAGAAAGAAAAAAGAACATATGTTAAAAAGCGCGGAAAATTCAAAGATGAAAAATTTCGAAATGTCATCGGGAAAGAGGAAAATCTATTCTCCAACCATGAAACATATATATATATATATATATATATATATATATATATATATATATTATCATCCACAGACAGACTGTTTCGTTGTATAATATCTCTTCAGTGTAGCTAGACAATTAAGATGCTCCAAGCCGGGATCAAAGCCCACCTTTTTGTTCATTTATGCATATATATAGACTGTAATCCATATTTGCTGTTTTTCAACCTCTGATTATACGTGTGAAGGAATCTGATGATACGAAGAGTATAATGATATGCATCGCCAGAATAAATTTATAATGATATATTTAACCAGGTTAAAGCTTTCTTCTAATTGCATTATATATATATATATATATACAACCATTAACAGAAATGTACTGAAAAACATTAGTAAATAAATAGTCAAGTTAATTAATTAACTAATTTAATTAATTAAGTTACCAAGAAAAAATACAGAAACACTAACAGAAGGAAAGGAAGGAATGGTTCACAAAATGAGACACTTGAATAGACATTTCTGCAATCGACGAGAACAAACGAAATGCCACGAGACTTAGACGAGACACAGTTAAGATAGACCCGGACTGGCAGTGAAACGTGAATGCCAAGTGTGTTTGGCAGACAGTGTAAAAAACTAATCTAAGGCCAAACGGTTTGGACAGGGAAAATTCGATTTGAGGCCATTTTCAACACCTTTACTTGGCAGTAATTTGCGGAGTTGCGGCGAAAACGCAAATTTTTCCTCGCCAATTTTGCAGCAACTCCGATGTGTCAGGCCAAGAATACGCGCAGAGCTGAGAAAACTTACCCTTCAGGAGTGCCACTAGCAGGTGGCTTTGAGTCGTTGATAATCAACAGATCTTATCTTATCGGTAAGTTGAAGGGGAAAGGTGTTATCTAGCTTGTAAATGTATATTACACAAACTTTCTCATAAAGACAAGACACATCAACGTCAGTATGTATCCTAACATTATATATATATATATATATATATATATATACTTTATATATGTGTATATATATATATATATATATTCATACTTTATATAGATACATATGTTTGTGTGTGTGGGGTACAAAGGTGAAAGTGATTGAATAAAACACCGGTCAACAAATTAATATTTCTTGATTTCTCTAAATTGTGTGAAAAATTGGTTGAAAAACAAAAGCAGTAAAACATTTTTTTAGTAACAAATGATAATATTTGTGAGAGTGTATTTACTTTTGGAGAGAAATGGAAAATTCATGCATGAAATGTAGCAGTTATTGTTATTTTAAATCAAAATGGCAGTATTTTCTGTGGTTAGTTGGTTGGTTGGTTGATTGGTTGTTTTATTTTTACAGTGTATTAACCTTTGTGGTTCATTTAACTCTAAATTAAATTTCAAAAAATTCAGTTTAGTATGAGTACAGCTTTTGCATACATACGGTTAAATGTAAAATAGTTCTATTTCAAACAATTCATTTTAGCATAGATATGCAGTTTCAAAATCAAAAATAGTTCAATTTCAAACAATTCAGTTTAGCATAAGTACCCAATTTAGTTCTATCTAACCCCTAGATATGACCCTATGAGGTGCTGCCACTCTAGGCCACAGTGGACCTGGGAGTGATGGCAATAACGGTTACTCCTCATTCTCCAAAGCTTCAGCATTACTAAAGCCTCACCATCAGATTGTTTAGGGTCAAATACAGGGCACTCGTTCGGGGAATCTTATCCCTCTGCAGATAAGCAGTCGGTGTATTCTGCAGTCCCAGTTGACTGGGAAATGACCTGATTCAAATATTTTGTTTGAAAGTTTCACGATTCATATATTTGAAGTTATGCGTGAATTAGGAATCTGTATGAATATTGTCGTTTTTTACGAGATTATATATATATATATGAAACTGTTTCGAATACAAAAAGCAAAGATCTTCGGAGTATAAATTTATTCATAGTTTCAAGTATTTCACACGAAAAACGCTTCGGTTTTTAAATATGGAAACATTAAACCCTCTTTCAGGCGTTTGAATAGGTGAATTAACAATTGAAGATTTTTTCCTATTTGTACATTTTCCTACCCTTTTATTTACTTCCAGTTTCATTCACACACACACACACACACACATATATATATATATATATATATGTGTGTGTGTGTGTGTGTGTGTGTGTGAAGTGAGTGTGTATTTACGTGTGTTCTAATTACTAATTCAGGCATGAAATCATATTTATGTACTGTATATATATATATATATATATATATATATAGGTTTTGGTTTTGTTGGGTTGGGTTTTATGCCATTGTCGGTTATTTAATGCCAAATCCATTTTTATACATATAAACAATTCTATTTCAAACAATTAAGTTTGGCAACTGTAAAAGTAGTTCTATTTTAGTTTAAATGTCAAAACAGTTCTGTTTTTAACAATTCAGTTTATCATAAGTACACAGTTTAATTCTATTTGACCCATAGATAAGACTTTATCAGGTGCTACAACTCCGGACCAGAGTGGACCTAAAACGATGGCAAGGAACGGGTATTCAACATACCCTAAAGCTTCAGTATTACTAGAGCCTCACCATCTGATTGTCTAGTGTCATATCCAAGGCACTCGTTAGTGGAGCCTTACCCCTCTCCAGAGATGCAGTCGATATATTCTACAGCCACAGCCGACTGTGCCATATATATATATATATATATATATACGAGGGCCATACGAAAAGTTTCCAGATTTTTTTCGTATGGTTGTTTAAAATTGTCGTAGACTCTTGAAAATTCAGTATGTTGCTATACATTTTATGAGATGGCTGACCAATATTTATGATTTCAAGTTCAAATGAACAGCTACAGCAGCAATTGGAATACACCCTACTAAAACCTGATTGTCACTGCTGATGAATTTCAAAAATGCAATCTGGACGTCAGGACACTTTAGAAGAACGATATGCAATAAAATTCTGTTTTAAACTTGGAAAAAATGATGCCACAGAAACGTATGGAATACTTCAGATTTCTTTTCGGCCGTCTTGCATGAATAGAGCATCAGTTTTTGAGTGGCATAAGAGATACATAGAAGTCAGGCAGTCTGTAAGGGATGATGAGAGGTGTGGGCAGAGTAAGGAAGTCAATACACCAGAGTTGATTGGCCAAAGGGTTTGGATTAGGGTTACTATGTTGAGGTTTTAAGGGAGTTAAGGAAGAGATTCCGTCGGAAGAGGCCAGCACTCTTCAAATCGGCTCAGTTGCATTTCCAGCAGCACAATGCACCACTCTACAACTCCATCCTTGTCACAGACTATTTGACCAAGATGGGCATCAAGACAGTTCCTCATCCTCCCTATAGTCCAGGCCTTGCTCTCTGTGGCTTTTGGTTATTCCCTAAACTCAGAGGCTGTCGTTATGAGACAACTGAGGAGATGAAAGAGGCTGTGACGAAGGTCATTGACACGCTCGTAGAAAAGGACTTCCATGGGGCCTTCTAGAAGTTGTTGGGACGGTATAACTAGTGCATTGCAGCCGGAGGAGATTACTTCGAAGGGGACTAGAGTTTCATGTGTGTACTATCAATAAAAGTACCCATACGAAAAAAGTCTGGAAACTTATTTAATGATCCTCGTATCTTCGTGTTGGTAGAGAACTAAAAAAAAACTAAAAAACAAGAGGGTTAAAGTGATAACAACTGTAATTGGTGAACCTGTAACAATCCCTAAATGATTGATAAAGGGACTAGAAAACTTAGAAATGAGAGGATAAGTTGAGACTATCCAGACTACAGTATTATTAAGATCGGTCAGAATACTGAAAAGAATCTTGGAGACATGAGGAGACTTGCTGTCACTCAAACTCCAGTGAGAAAACCATCAAATAAAGCCGATTTAACCATACAAATGGTATATGCACAACCCAGAATCCGTCCAGTAAAAGGAGACACACTAATTTTTAGGGGATTTTGAGATAAGAACATCTTACCTAATCTCGACCAAACGACCAGACAAAAAAAAAAAAGAGAATTGGCTGAATAGTTAACTGTGCCGTTCAAACACTCCACAGGGTAAACTTGAAAGAAAACGAAAAGAGAGATAAGTACCTTGACCTTGCTAGAGAATTGATAATCTATGGAGCATAAAAGTGAACATGATACCAATTGCCATTGGTAAGCTTGGTACAGTCATCAAGGGATTGATTCAGGGATTGTAGAACTTGGAAATAAAAGGATGAGTGGGGAACATCCAAACAACTGCCAGAATACTGAGAAGAGTCCTGGAGACTTAAGGAGACCTGCTGTTCCTCAAACTCCTGTGGGAAACCATCAGCTAACGCTGGTGTGAAAAGCTCTCAAAGAAATAAAATAATAATAATAATAGGTATGACGGGGTAGGAACTGTGATTCGGTGGAAATCGTGCAAGAAATTGAAATTTAAACATAAAAAAAAGTGGTATAAGCTAAAACCAGAATTTGTCCGCAAAATGTGACACATAAAATTCTTTAGAACTTTGAGATACAAATGTATGCCCAGATCCCGACTAGAATACCAGAAGACCTGACCTTGAATTATTTTTTTTAGAATTAGAAGGATTTTTCTGTTGCAGCGAACCACAGAGTGAAAATAAAAGAAAGCAAAAAGATAGAAAAATACTAGGACCTTGCCAGAGTACTAAAATCCGTGAATTATGAACGTAATGGTCATACCAATTGTAGTTGGTTCCCATGGAATGATGCCAAAAGGATTCGAAAGTAAATATGATTTGTTTGTTTGTTTCCTTTGTTTAATTCCATATCAACTTTTGTAGGTTATTTAATACCAAAGCCATTCTCCTAGAAGAACAGTAGCGGTACTATTTAACCAATAGCTGGGAGGATAAGGGGGTTCATATCTTTCCGAAGGGTATTTGCCCGAAAATGAACATAATAGCTCGACTGGAGTACGAACTCGCATACTACGATTCCGCAGTCCATCGCATTAACCATTACACCAGTAAATATGAGGAATTGGAGATCGGAGGTCATGGCAAGACCATCCAGATCACCTTACTTTCAAGATCTGCTGTAAAATAATTAATGATTTCAATTAATTACTTTAGTTGATAATTCTGCTTTTCGTTAAACTTTGAATTAAAAACCGAATTGCAAAATATCATTTGTAATCAAGGATTAAAAACTAAAATAGGCATTTGTTTATATGTGTTGATACTTAGGAATATAAAACATACAATGATAAACGTTTGTTTGAGAGTTTGGGAGGTTAGAATGGAAGAGAAGATATCCAATTATAGACAATTATTTAGATTCAGTTGATATTTGCGACTTAGAACGGAAAATGTCCAAACGTCAACAATATTTAGAACCAGATGATATTTGCAACTTAGAATGGAAAATGTCCAAACGTAAACAATTATTTAGAACCAGCTGATATTAGTGACATAGAATGGAAAATATTCAAAGGTAAACTAGAGTTTAGAATCAGCTGATATTAGTGACATAGAATGGAAAATATTCAAAGGTAAACTAGAGTTTAGAACCAGCTGATATTAGTGACATAGAATGGAAAATATTCAAAGGTAAACTAGAGTTTAGAATCAGCTGATGTTTGTGACTTGACAGTTACGTGTCACTTTAGGAAGAGTGATTTTGTAAAATAATAATGCCTAGGAATTTATATATATATATATATATATATATATATAAGGACGGATTTTGAGAAACACGAGAGAAACACAGAGGGAAACATGAAGGCAGTTGTAGAGAGTGAGAGAGAAAGAGAGAGAGAGAGAGAGAGCAGTCACGGAACAATCACGCACGCACAACACAGCCGGTGAGCTGAACAATGACAAAAGGAGTCTGTCGTATTTCTTTTGTCTCTCGTTTGTACACTATTTGCCTCTACCTGGCTGGCAAAAGCTTCTTTCTCTTTATATCTACTTTTGGCTGACTGCTCGAAATGGGATCCAACAACTAATAAATTACGTATATGGAAAACAAACGGAGGCGATGAGTGTTTGACTTCTTTTTGTCAGTGAGGTTACCACGGGTCAGGCTGATAGTTTAAGGGGGAGACGTACTGTCACTCAAACTCCAGTAAAAATTATCAGATAAAATGGTATCCTATATTAATAGATAAACAGCAATATCTATGATAGACCATGTGTAGATCTAAGTTGGAATAGCCGAGACACATAGTCAATGGTTCATGCTGAAAGTCAATTTTTTGCCTATGTGATTATATCCAAAATTATATATATATATATATGTGTGTGTGTGTGTGTGTGTGTGTGTGTGTGTGTGTGTGTGTGTGTGTATCTTTGTATACATGTGTGGGGGAATCACGTGTGAGATCCAGAGAACCAATATAGGTAAACTAATACACCCGTGACGCCATGATAAAAACTAATTTATTTAAAGAAATAAATATTTATTTTTCAATGTAATCTGCCGCTTTTTCAATACACTTCGTGCAATTTTAATATCTATACGAATCAAACTAAGAACTTATTGATCTCCGTGGTACGCACAAACACATACACACGAACACATACTTTCTTACACACAGACACACACATACAAACACCACACACACACACACACACATATATATATATATATATATATATAGCTCTTTATCAGCTGGTTCTTTTGATCTTTTTAGAAATCCACAGAAGGAAACCATCCGCCCAAAAGATAAGAAAACATTTATCAAATTTAAACAGAAGCGTCACACCTCTCTCTTGTGCACTAAATAACCTATCTCGGCATAACCTTCCCTTCATACGGTTTGTTAGTAATATTTTAATCGTTTCCTTGGCGAAATTGTAGAAGTAGTTTTCTTTTCTGAATTATAAAACTTGTTCTTTACTGGACGTATTATTTTTCCGATACCAACTGATACTAAGTGATATTTTCTGTTGTAAATAAATGAATAAATTAATAAGCGCTTAACAAAGGCTAATTGAACAGTCAACGAAACTTAATTTGCTGCCAGTGTGGAGATTATTTTGATATGAATTGCCATGATTTATCTTAAATTAGAAAGAAGAAAATCTTTATTTTATACGTAGTCGTCAGTCGATGAGATTCATTTGTGCAGTATTTATTTATTTTTTTGCTTTTTTCGTCTTAAGTTTGTGGCCTCTTCATTACTATCAATAGAATTGTATCGAGCTGTCTGTATTTGTTAAAATGGATACATTTTTGCTTAGTTTATTTTTAATCTTTTTTTTTGTTGCTTCTTGTTGGCCTGAGATTCTCTCTCTCTCTCTCTCTCTCTATTTTTGTCAGACTCTCTGTCTGTCTGTCTCTCTGTATATATATATATATATACGTATAAAGACGATTGAAAGGGGTAAGAAGAATAGGAATATGTCTTCTTTATTTACTTAATGATTGTTCTCAACTATCGACGATCTGAGGTCATTGTCCGAAAAAAGTCGGTGTGAAGTGAAGTATCTTTAGAAATTTATATATATATATATATATATAGGTATGATTGCGTGCTTTTTAACTAACCTATTCTCACAAGCAGGATGTTACACAAGGTCATTTTGAAACGGAGTTTAACAGGCTTGAATTCAGAGTTTTCCTTCTCTTAAGCTGGGTGCGTTACCATACCAAAGTTGAAACTTTGTGTCTGTCCTACAACTTACACATAGCTAGAGGGAGTATACCTTTCGCAATGCTATTAGCACTGTGTGTAATGCAAACTGCCTTGTCCAGGGTTTGAACTCGAGTCACCTAGTCCATTTTTAACGATGAGAAAGATTAAACTACGAGCTCTTTATATATATATATATATATATATATATATATATGTGTGTGTGTGTGTGTGTGTGTGTGTCTGTCTGTGTGTGCGTGTGTGTGTGTATGTGTGTGCTTTACAATGAATAGGTCAACAATTGAATTTGTTTTTATGTCATTTATTCTTCTTCAACACGTGTTTTTGACGTTTAAAGTTGCTTTCAAGAAGTAAATGTTTTGGAGGTGTTCCCTTTGGTGTTAATAGTCTATCATAGATTACTGAGGGAGGGGGAGAGTAATGAAGAAAAAAAACAAAAAAATCATGCTAAAGTATATACAAATATATGGACACGAATAACCATGCAGGCACACAAACACACAGAATACACTCTTGTAAATAAGTTAGAAGGGGGGGGAGAGAGAGAGAGAGAGAGAGAGAGAGAGAGAGAGAGAGAGTGAGAGAGAGAGAGATAACAACCCGTACAATTAACTCGAACTGGACATTCACAGACTCCAATCCTTGGATGAAAAAGAGTCCAACCCGATCATAACAGCCGTCACTAAAACCTAAAAGGAGCACTCAAATAAACAATTTACTTCCTGGAGACAACTTAAAACGTCAGAAACACGCGTTGAAAAAGAATAAATGATCTAAAAACAAATTCACTTGTGGACCTATTCATTTTAAAGTTTATAGTCTTTTCTCTCATTGGACCAACTATAGAATTATATATATATATAGTTTTGTCTCTGTATATACAAATTCGATGCAATTCAGGAAATATCAGAAACACTTACTCCGAATGACTAACAAGAGAATTTCCTCAATGTCCACTTAGAAGCGGCAGCAGAATGCATATCAACTAAACAAAGAGCTAAAACAAGAGTCCCATGGGAGACATTAGCGGTTAGAAAAAAGCGTGCAGACGTGAAAACCGCCTCCAAATGCAATAGGAAGAACCAACCCAATATTAATGTACTAAACCTAAGAAGGCACAAAATGAATTTGCTAAAAGAACAAATAGAATACTCACAAAATCATATCAATAAGATTAGAAACTCGATTGAAGATAGACAATCTAGGATAGCATGACAGGCGACAATCAAAGTGAGCAGAAGGAAGAGCACTGCGAAATCTAAACTGAAAGTCACCTGTCAAGAAGAACGAATACACATGTAGAAATATTTCGAGAATTTACATGGAAAATCCCCGAAAGTCACGCATGAACTAATCACGAAAATGATTAGTAATCAATTAAACATAAAACTAAGACAGTTTAAACAAGGAGAACTCGACTCAGTACAAAGAAAAATTAGAAATAGGAAAGCAGCAGGGCTTGATGAAATACCTCCAGAAGTATGGAAGAGCAGGGAATTCGACGATATACTCCTCCGACACTGTAATGCCGTATATAATCAAAACACTATAGACAAATGGACGAAGAGATGCATCCTCCTTTTCTCTAAGAAGGGTGACCTCAGAATAGCCAAGAACTACCGAGGTATAACCCTTACATTCATAGCGGCCAAGATCTACAATACTCTATTACACAACCACAAAGAATCTAAAATTGAGAAGATACTTAGGACGAACCAAAATGGCTTTCGGAGAAATTGATCCACGACATCACAAATTTTGACTATCCGTCAAATTCTAGAAGGTGTACGTGGAAACAGTCTTGATGTAACAATATTAATTGTCAAATTCTCCAGGGCCTTTGACTCCATACACAGAGGGAAGATGGCACAAATTCTACTTGCCAGGGGCCAACCTAAAGAAAGAGTCGCTGCGATAATGATGCTATATAAAACACTAAAGTAAAAGTCCGATGCACGGATGGAGTCACATACTACTTCGACATTGTAGCAGGTGTGCTGCAAGGAGACACATTAACCTCATACCTGTTTATCATCTGCCTAGACTACGTGCTTAGAACGTCTATAAATATAATGAAAGAAAATAGTTTCAAGCTGGCAAAGGAAAGAAGCAGAAGATACCCCGCACAAACAATTACGAATGTGAACTACGTCGATGATATTGCGCTTGTGGCAAATACACCCACCCAAGCCGAAACTCAGCTTCATAGTCTGGAACGACCAGCTGCTGACATAGGCCTTCATGTCAACGCAGACAAGACAGAATACTTGTGCTTTAATCAAACAGGCGACATTTCCACACTAAATGGTATATCTCTGAAACGAGTGAACAAGTTCACCTACCTAGGAAGCAGTGTCTCATCCACCGAGAAAGACGTCAACAAGCGACTAGCAAAAGCATGGACAGCAATTGATAGACTATTGGTCATACGGAAGTCAGACATGACTGATAAAATTTTCCAAGCGGCGGTGGTGCCGATACTGATATATGGATGCACTACATGGACGCTAACAAAACTTATGGAAAAAAAGCTTGACGGCAACTACGAAAGAATGTTGTGAGCAATGTTGAACAAGTCCTGGAGGTAACACTCCACAAAAAAGCAGCTGTACGGCCACCTACCACCCATCACGAAAACTTTCCAAGTTAGATGAACCAGACATACAGGACACTGCTGGAGAAGTAAAGACGAACTCATAAGCGATATACTCCAGTGGAGCCCTTCTCATGGACGAGCAAATGCAGGATGACTAGCTAGAACCTATATACAACATCTCGGTGCCGACACAGGATATAGCCTTGAAGACATCCCGGGAGCAATGGATGATAGAGACAGGTGGGGAGAGAGGGTCAGGGAAATCCGAGTTGGCTGTGTGATATGAAGATGATGATGAAGATATATATATATATATATACAATCATCCGTTTATGACAATTATCTAATGCATGTAATATTCAGTAATAAAGCCGACATGAATTGGTGATAAAGCTATTTTTTCGGGTTTTTTTCCCGCTCAAATGGCCAATATTTGAGGTCTTACTTGATTAAAGAAAATGATGTTTAAAAGATTTATTCATTCCCCATGAATGCTATCCAGCCAACTCACTTGTCAAAAACAATTTTTTTTATTGTGATCAGATAACTTGTATATCTACTTCAAAGATCATTTTTATATTTCCTTTAAAAATTATTTCTGTATTTCCTTTAAACATCATTTCTATATTTCCTTTACAAATCATTTCTTAAAAAAAAAAAGAAAACAGTTTATTAGAATAATGATAATGGAAATGAATAAATGTATTTTTATTTTTTATTTTCAATCTAAATTTTTAATAACCTGTTTTCTATTTTCGTTTTTTAAAATAAATGATAGTTTATTGCTACCTTTTTTTTTTCTTTAATTATTCGCAGCTGTGATTGTGTTATTATCAACAATGATCTTCTCAGGAACAGGAAACAATCGACTCATAACCGAACCAAACCTTAAAATTTATGTTTTTTTTTAAAGATCGCATAAATATATTTACCTTCGAAAGACTGAATCTTCAATTTTTCCATTTGAGTAGTTTTTTTGTTTTTATTTATCTTTTTAAATTTAAAAAGATTATTCTTTCAGTATTTTTGTTTGTTTTTTCATTATAAGGTTATATTTGATACATTGTTATCACATTTTTTATATATAGTAAGTTTACGAGCGTAGTTGAGGATGACCCGAAGGCTTCCTTTTCAATAGCTACTACACTAAGGTGTAGGAGAGGCGCTACTCCTTTCCCTGGATTGCTCCACTTTACTCTTGAGTTAAGTATTAAACAAGGACGAATCAGGTACTATTTTTGAGTCTTAGGTATAACTCGACCTGGGACTGAACAGCGGATATATATACATATATATATATATATATAGTATCATATATGTGTATATAATACCGTATATAGTATCGTATATATATATATATATATATATATATATATATTTAGGAGTATATATATATATATATATATATATACTTTTTTTCTTTAAGAAAAAACAACGAAACCAATCACAAAGGATTATAAATTTATTTCCATCCTGTTACCAACCTATATATATATATATATATATATATATATGAAATAATCTGTTTATGACTATTCTATTTTTAATGCATGAATAATGAAGCCGACATGAGGGGATGAGATAATCATTTTTTTCTCGGTCTTATCCTGTTCAACTGGTCAATATTTGAGGACTTTATTAAAGAAAATTACTTTAAAATGATTTGATTATTTACCATGAATGCTAATCAGCCAAGTAACCAGTTCATGTTATTTAACAATAGAAATAAAAATCGACTACCCTGCATGTTTGAATGTCTCTGCTTGATGATAGGATGTTGATTGTTTAGAGCTATTTGTATTTCTTAAAAGAAACAAACTTCATCAATTTTATGCAGTTTGTCGATCAGTTTGTTGGGTTTTTTCTCCCTCTAGAAGCAGAGTTAATCATAAAAAGTCGTCAAAATGTCTTACATTTGGATTGCTATTGATAATTATTTTACAAAAATCAGACAGACAGACACACACACACACACATATATATATATATATATATATATATATATATATATATATATATAAGGTACATACGATAGTTTCCAGACTTTTTCGTATGGGCACTTTTATTGATAGTACACACATTGGTCAGTCATCTTATACGATGTATAGCAATAACATACTGAATTATCAAGACTCTACGACAATTGTAAATGCCTGTACAAAAATATCTGGAAACCTATTGAATGCACCATGTATTTAACGCTTTGCTTTCCTTTAATTTTACTCTGTGGTCTGCCAAGAAGACAAAATCTACTATTCGGCAGGTTCTTTTTTTTTCTTTTTTTGACTGTCAATAGGTTTGGTCGTCTGGCCGAGATGATGTGATCTGGTTGTGTCTCAAAATTCCGGGGAACTTTGTGAGACTCATTCTCGAGGACCGTTTTCTAGTTCTGCATGCCTATACAAAGGTGTTCGTAGGGTCAAATTTCAATTTCTTGCATAATTCCCTGTGGATCACTTCCCCATTCAATCATATCTAGTTTTATACTCTTTTTGCGCAAACTTGTGGATTTTGCTTATATGATTAATCGTTTCCTATCTATCACTCTATAGCTTACATTTGGTATTTCGTTGCGTCTTATCTCTTATTTCTTTAACATGCTTGGTTCTTATGGCGTTGTTTTGTGATGCTCTTAGAAGAGATTCAGTTTTTCTCTTAAGGAGTCTATTTCTCTGCATCTCTATTCTGGGCAGTCTTGCGCAAGGCCAGATCTCAGAGCGACGTGAAGTCTAGTTGCTGCCTCCTGCTGGTGAGGGACGAAACCATTTACTTTTATCTATATCTCTCATAAGGGGTGGGATGGTGACCTAATTGACAATATCAATTTTTCTCCTAATTTGGATTTCAGTAATTGGTTTCTCCTCAGCTTGCTGCACCCTCAATATTCTATTCACTCCAGCCCTCACAGAAAAGGGGCAGTCTTCCCCAAATTGGAATTACAACTAATTTCATAGAAAACCAATGTTATATTCAGTTTTTGTTTCCAAATGAAAATTGTACTAAGCCACCTGGATGATTGAAAGGCCGTAGCTTTCAGGGTCGAATCTAGCATCGATTTTTCTTTGTCTGCTGTTGACAATCAAAAAATTAATTCTCTTTTGTCAAAACAATTTACCCATCTTTCTTACTGTTTCCAGTCAAACAATAACAACATATTTTTCTACTTTTCTTTACAAAATAATATCACAATATAACTTCAACTCATTTTTTAAGAATCAATTTCCGTCAATTTTTACTTTTGTGATGTACTTACTTCATTCTTCTAAAATCCAAATCGGTCGATTATTTTTTTTTGGGATGATAATATTTCTCTGATTTGGTCCCTAACTTCATGGCTTTACACACACACACACACACACACACACACACATATATATATATATATATATATATATAGGATTTGTAAAATGAGTCATTTGTAGGTTAAATATGAACAAGCCAGAGCCCATTTGTTTCCATACAATTAAGCGTTTTTTAACTATTCTAACACTAATAGTTTTATTTGCACACAGATAAATCGCTGATTGGTTTTTATGACATTTTAGGTTATTTAATGACAAAAGGAGGTGCCTGTGGTGTAATGGTTATCGTCGTAGGAAATGGACACGGTGACACGAGTTTAAATCCTGATTGCATTTAACATAGCACTAATACCCTTGGGAAAGGTATGAATCCAATTATTCTCCCTCCAGCTATGGAGGTTCTACAGCCTTGGTGAGGCAACTAGTCTAGGAGAAGGAAAACTACGAATTCAAACCTGTTAGACTCCACTTTAAAATTGACCTTGTGTCATATCCTGCCCGAGCGGAGGGGTTGGTAAATAGAATTAATGACAAGTCATTTTTATAAATTTCTATCAAATATATGATTAATTAGGTTATTTGATTTAATGGCATATCAACCCTTCATGGTTATTTGTCGCCACATCTTGTATATGCATGATTTTTAAGTGAATGGTTTGTAGGTAATATTTAAAATGAGACTGAGCTTACTTGTTTGAACACAGTTAAACTGTTTCAAGTATTTTTATCTAACACTAATAATTCTTTTTAAGATCATTTGTTTGTACTATTTACCAACCCCTTCGCTCGGGCAGGATATGACACAAGGTCAATTTTTAAGCGAAGTTTAACAGGTTTGAAAATCAGAGTTTTCCTTCTTCTAGACTAGTTGCCTCACCAAGGCTGAAGAACCTAGTCCGTCCTACTATTTACCCATAGTTTGTACACAGTTAAATGGTTTTAAGTACTGCATCTATCATTAATCACATATACTTTATACCTTCTAGATTGAAGTTGGCAATCGTATTGTCACTCTCAACATCCACACACTCTCTACTCTATTATTTATTTCGATATATGGTTGATCTCTGGGCTTATGCTTCATTGATGTCATTTAAAGCAACCTTATCGTTTTCACCAGCCCCAGGGGGCGTGATAAGTTTGAATTGTAAAATCTTAATTAGTGACATTGAAGAGCTTGAGAGATGTCAGTAAATAAATAAATTGGATTTTGCTTAAGGAGGAAACTATGTTTAAACTTACTTATAGTTTCAGATTTTCAATATATTTGAGTCCTTTCATGTCCCAAAAGTCTATCAGCATGACCTTCTTTAGTAACCGCTGCGCCCGGAACATTTTCTTCACGAGAGAATCAGTTTTGGCGTTGTCATTCCAGGAAATAACTGATTTAGAAAGAAATTGGGTGTATAGCTCATGAGGGAGATAAAAAGGTATAGAACATGAAAGTGACTGTAATAACAATGATCGTTGGAGCACTTGGAACAGTCGGACTTTAGAAAAAGTCACCAGTTGCTACTGGTGTGAAAAAACTCGAAATACACAGAAGAATAGCGAGTGTAGTTTATGTGGCGACAAAGATGAAACGGTTAACTATATAAGCGAATATAAGGACTGGTTTTTCGACTCAGGCTCACAGTGGCAAACCTATTTTTAATCCCTTTGTAAAACTCTTTTTTTAATGCTTCTCTCAAAGTATTGCACATTTTTTCTCTAAATTTCAAATTGTCTGCACTTTGCAGTGACTGAAGTTTTGAGAAGAGATTTCTGCTCAAGCCTTGATCACTCTTTTTGATTTACAGCTACTTTAAACATACTGAAGACAAATATCTTTGAAAAAATAAAATAATTTTTGTCAAAAACCAATTTTAAACAATGCAAAGTTTATATTCATGGAAAAAATTTCTGAAAAAATAAACAAAAAAAAAACAAAACATTTTTTTCATCGTAAAGATTATTGCCTTCATCTTTATTGTTATTTCCACAACGTTTCGGCCGATATATCCTCCGGCCTTCCACAGGTGCTTGTCGAACTCGGGAACCCTTACTGTACTTCAAACTAAGTCCTTTATTGAATCTACCGGGGTCACCTGTTCTGATTCCGTTAGCCATAACCGGATACAAGAGTTAAGTGTTTCTGTATCGTTACTCGCCAGCAGTCAGGAGTGAACCTGCAACCTCCAGATGATTGTCTACTTAGAAAACCAACGCCTATAACCGTTACGCCATGCGTCCTGCTGTGCTTCGTCTCATAAATTTTAGACAACTAAAAAAACATGAGTTTGTTTTATTTAAAGAAATTCCTTAGATTCATTAAATGACCCTCGTATTTAATCTTCAGTCCTGAAACATCGGCTCAGAGGAAGCTGACATCAAGTTAAAACGAATGATGGAAGACTTCTCAAGGGTTCAAGGAGAACTTGAACATCAAAAACGGCCACCCCAAAAGCCAAAGATGAAGTACACGTAAAGTCTGAGGGTCTGATTTTAAAATGGGGAAGACAAGGAACAAACAATTAAAATATTTTGAAAATTTCAACTCTTTAAAGGTCATTAACTCCCTCTCCTAATGCAGACCAATAGCTGTTTGTTTACGTAGGGTTGAAAAGATATAAGGAATTTTTTTTCTCGTGGTTCATCCCATTTTTTCACTTGTACTTTGGTAGAACCGAGGGATATACGTTTACCATATTTACCCAACCCCTCCGCTCGGGCAGGATATGACACAAGGTCAATTTTTAAGCGCAGTTCTGCAGGTTTGAATTTAGAGTTTTCCTTCTCCTAGACTACTTGCCTCACCAAGGCTGAAGAACCTAGTCTGCTCTACTATATACCCATAGCTGGAGGGAGAATAATTGGATTCATACCTTTCCCAAGGGTATTAGTGCTATGTGAAATGCAATCAGTCTCGTCCAGGATTTGAACTCATGTCGCTGTGTCCATTTCCTACGACGATAACCATTACACCACGGGCATGGGATATACGTTTACGATACTTTGATTGAGTAGAAAGATTTACTAAACTAAGTCATTGCCCCTGGAAAGCCATCGGGTTCTATGAAATGTGACACTCATATAATCTGCGATTAGGAAAGGACATCTTAAAGAATTCTCTATAAAAGGATTTAATTTGAGCAATACACTTTTCCTAGATAATCGCTGAGAATTAAAAGTGAAAGTATATAGATGATGGGTAAGAGAAGTTTCTCGTAAGACTGACTCTCATCATCAAATCCATGGAAGAGATTTTAAATCTCTTGTTTGCTTGAAAATCAGCATCTGTTCTTGACATAGTGAAATGTTCTTTTACTCTAATTTATATATATATATATATATATATATATATATATATATATATACATATATATATATATATATATATATATAGAGAGAGAGAGAGACAAACAGACAGACAGAATGTGTGTGTGTGTGTGTGTGTGTGTGTGTGTGTGTGTGTGTGACAGAGAGACTGATAGATAGAGAGGTGTATCCAAATTATGTACTTTTAAAGTCCGTAACAAGATATGCATGTTCTATCACCGAATTAAGCACTCTTTACTGATAAATAGATGTTTGAATTTTATGGCATATCAACGTTTGTAGGTTATTTAATGCCAAATCCATTCCAAACAATTCAGTTTAGTATGAGTATATTTTTGTTTACACGCAGTTAAATGTCAAAACCGTTCTATTTCAAGCAATTCAATTTACCCTAGGTACACAGTTTTGGTCTGTTTGACCCATTAATGAGACCTTATCAGGTGCTACCACTCCGGGCCAGTGTTGACACGATGGCAAAAAAGGGGTACTCCGCATTCCCCAAAGTTCCAGCCTCACCATCAGATCGTTTAGTATTATATCCAGGACACTTATTGGGGGGATGAATTAGACTGAACAATAAAATAGTAAAATAAAACCTATATATATATATATATATTTAGAGAGAGAGAGAGAGAGAGAGAGAGAGAGAGAGAGAGAGAGAGAGAGAGAGATTGGTTGATAGAGAGATTTGTCCGAATTATGCACGTTGCTATAAGTTTCACGTGGAACACACAATTAACAGACGGAAATAGGATAAAAAGTTGTTAATCAACCGTAATTATGGAGGGAGGATTTTGTCACGTGGCAAGGTCACCTGACAGTACTCTACCGTAGTAGTTTAGAGCACATTTTTTATTAATTGTTCCACATCATCATCATCATTAAGTCAAATGCAGTTCCTTGACTCCCTCTCTATCCATCAGTCCCTATCGTCCATCACTTTAGACACTTCTAGACTGCATCTGGTGTCCGCACAGAGCTGATGTATGTAAGTATTTTCTAGTAGGCCAGAATTGGTGAGCACATGTGTAGTAATCCATTAAAAAAACCTCGCTTAAGAATTCATTCTTACTTCTTTACCATATTGTGTTCATCTTAATTGAATAATTAATACGCCATCCAGCCGCTGTTTTTGAGTGTGCCACTTCCTGGATTTGTTCAAAACACCACGTTCTTCACATTACCCTTTTCCATAGCCTTTTGTTAAACTCTAGGTTGTGTGGCTATAGAGTAGTACCAATCCAAACAGACCCTGTAAGAAATCTCATTTAATTCTGTCAGAGAGATCAGATTTCTATATGATCTGCTACTTGTTAATAGCAGTCAAAGCCTTCACAACTCTTGCTGCTTTCTCCAGACATTGCAGAAGGGAATCAGTTTGAGCAGTTGAAGCGCTAGATCATTTGCGTAGTCCGCATTTGACGTGGTTTCTATTGGATATCGTTTGCTTCTTATCGTTTTTTATACAAACCAACTTTCTCTCTCTCTCTCTCTCTCTCTCTCTATCTCTCTATCTCTATCTCTATATATGTATATATACATACACACACACAAACACTCACACACACTTATATATATATATATATATATGGGTTTGGGGCAAAATATTATAGATAGTATTGTGTAATGTTTTTTGTTTTCGCTGGTTGCTCGGCACTTGAGAATATGCTTGGACTTAGCTTTGTACATAGGGTGCTCCGAAAGTTGTGCCTCACGTTCATTTCAACGGAAACTCCAGCATCTACAAAGAGCAAAATAGCAAGAATGTATAAAACACGTATTCAGTTACAAAATGTTTTTTTTTACAAATAGTCACTGCCCTTGACTACGCAGATTTTGCCAATGTTGAACAGAAAGCTTCATGCTACACTCTTAAGAGGTCACTTTTAAAACCATGATCCATATAAGGCTATCACACAACAGATATTTGCAGTCACAACATCCCACCATCACTTTAAGGAAGTGGCACAAGGTCAATTTTTGGAGATGTTACAAATTTTAAATCAGTTTTCTATCTCCTAAACCGGTTGATTTATTAAGAGATCAGTCTTTCTTTGTTGTGTACCCACCGCTGGAGAAAGAAGTCTTGAGAGCCATGCCCTTAGTGAGGGCATAACCACGAAAAAAATGCCAAAAACCACGTCCAGGATTTGAAGGCAAGTTGCTGAGCGCATTTCTTAAGACGATAACTGTTTCCCCGAGCGTCTCCTGTTGGCATGCGTATGCCTGCCCACTCTTATGTGTGTGTGTGTGTGTGTGTGTGTGTGTGTGTGTGTGTGTGTGTGTGTGTGTGTTCGTTTGTTTACTTGTTTATTTTGGCGTGTGTCTGTGTGTGTATGTGGTTTTCGTTTGATTTGGTTGGGTTTTATAGCATATCAACTATTGTAGTTTATTTAATGCCAAAACCCATTTTACACACACACACACACACACACACACACACACACACACACACACATATATATATATATATATATATTTAAATAAGTTATTGATGGTTTAAAACTTATTAATAGCAAGGAAGACATATAGGTTTCCGGAAACTGAGGGCATGATTATTATATATATATATATATATAAATATATATATATTAACGACCGGTGTCGTCTGTTAACGCCAGAAAAATTTAAAAAGGGGGATGTCATTGATAAAAGTAAAGGAAAGGAGAAGGGAAAAAACAAGAGTCGGGGTGGGGAAGTAGGAAATGAACAGATGGTCAGAGACCGATCACATTCAATCCCAACAAACAGCCCCTCTATTTCTTTCTTCTTTTTTTTTTTGGTAGTCACTTATTTTAGCACATGGACTTGACTTTTGTGTTCCCTTCCATACCGTGAGAAGGTGTTCGCTGACATCGAGGTCTTGTATTCCCAGCTGGCTAGATTAAAACCTAGTTCTGATTTAGCAAGCAGTGACTTTAAAGCCAAACCTAACAGTCTTGCCTATGCTTTTTCGGGTATGTCTGTTGCGTCTGATGAATCAATATGGGGAGACCAGAATCACCGTGTCATCAAATCGTTGCGAAATAACAATAATTTAATTATTTCAAAACCGGATGAAGGTGCTGGTGTTGTATTATTGTATCAGGTTGACTACGTCAATAAAATGTTATTGATCCTCAATAATGATACAACATTTATAAGATACAAAATTTATAAAATTAGGTCCGGTTGAAACCTTATGATCCCACCACATCTATAGATGTAAAATTTCAAAAACAACTAAAGAAGTGGGTAAAGAGTGGTCTTCTCTCCCCTGAAATTTCTGACTCCATTCGACCTGTTGGTTCTATCCGTCCCCGACTTTATGGTCTACCTAAGATCCATAAGGATGTAGTTCCTTTGAGACCCATTCTATCTACGGTTAGTTCTGCCCAACAAAAGGTTGCCAGTTGGCTTTCATCTGTGCTTCAACCTGTTTTGGAGCACTTTAGTCGTTTCTGTATTAAAGATACATTTTCTTTTGCTAAGATTATCAGAAACTTTATTCCAACTGATATGTTTATGTGCTCCTTTGAAGTTTGTTCCCTTTATACAAACGTTCCTCTTGAAGAAACTATTGAAATTTGTTGTGATGTCTTGTTTCGTAGCTCGCTTCCTAAACCTACCTTTCCAGAGAGTGTGTTCAAACATCTGATTAATTTTGCTACCTCCTCTATCGAGTTTAGCTTTAATAACATCATGTATCCATATTTACCCAACCCCTCTGCTCGGGCAGGATATGACACAAGGTCAATTTTTAAGCGGAGTTTGACAGGTTTGAATTCAGAGTTATCCTTCTCCTAGACTAGTTGCTTCACCAAGACTGAAGAACCCAGTCTGCCTTACAATTCACCCATTGCTGGAGGGAGAATAATTGGATTCATGCCTTTCCCAAGGGTATGAGTGCCATGTGAAATGCAAGCAGCCTTGTCCAGGATTTGAACTCGTGTCACCGTGTCCATTTCCAACGACGATATCCATTACACCACGGGCACCTTGTATCGGCAGATTGACGGTATGGCGATGGGTGAACTCTTGGTCCCACACTGGCAAATATTTTTGTTGGGTTTTGTGAGGCCAATTTATTTAGTACAATAGACTGCCCCCCAATGTATTATCGTCATGTTGACGACACTTTCTGTTTATTTGAAAATGAGAAAGATGTTGATTCATTTCTCATACAATTAAATTCTATGCATTCCTCTTTAAAGTTCATCGTGGAAAAGGAGCCCGACCATCAACTTGCCTTTTTAGATTTGTGCATAAAACTTCTACAGCTTTTCTCACTTCTTTGTACAGAAAGCCCACCTTTTCTGGCCTGTATACGAGATGGGATTCATTTTGCCCACAGCAGCGCAAAATCAATTTATTTAAGTCACTTGTCTATCCCGCCCTTATGATTTCATCCAGGTGTTATCTTGATGAAGAAATCAAGTTCATCAAGTCAACCTTGTCTGAAAATGGATATCCATTGTCTGTTTTAGATGGTGTTTTCCATGATGTTATGATTAAGTTTGATAGGGCTAGTAGGTGCACTGTTAATAAGTGCCCCGTTTATTTGCGTTTGCCGTATATAGGTTCTAGAGGTGAGAAATTTACCAAAACCATCACCACGGCTGTTGGTAAATGTTATTTCTCAGCTGCTGTACGAGTGATTTTTCAGACTCGTACTGCATTCGTTTCAATGCGTAAAGATGTCTTACCTCCCCACCATATCAATTCAGTTATATATAAATATACATGTAGTTGTGGCAGTGACTACATAGGCAGGAAGTCTAATCGGTTTAACCTACGCATGAAGCAGCATTTTCCAGCTCGTATTTTAAATCTTGAGCTTAAAAGAGGCCAGCTTGTTAACACATCCGGGTCCTCTATAGCGGACTACATGATTAATCGTAGGGAATGTGTTGCAGATTTTAATGTTGACCGATTCAGTATTCTGAGTCGGTCACATTCGATTTTCCATCTAAAAGTGTTGGAGACCCTTTACGTTCGATCCCTTCAGCCTCCCCTCTGTAAACAGAGGGACTGTTTGTTGGGATTGAATGTGATCAGTCTCTGACCATCTGTTCATCACTCCTACTTCCCCCCTCCTCTTGGTTTTTTCCCTTCTCCTTTCCTTTACTTTTTTCGATTACATTCCCCCTTTTAAATTTTTCTAGCGTTAACAGCTTGATAAGAGCCAGACGAAACCGGTCGTTTATATTTTTTAATAATAAACATGCCCACAGTTTCGCGAAACCTATATGTCTTCCTTGCTATTAATATATATATATATATGTGTGTGTGTTTGTGTTTGTGTGTGTGTGTGTTTATGCAGCATTTCTTCGTTATTACATATTTGATTAAACAATATAGACATTCTTTGCCTACATATTTTTTATTGGTCCTTATGAGTCGCCGCAAACCATCGTATATGGGGTCATGTTCAGAGATACAATCTCCTAAAGTACATTTAAATTGATATATAACAATATACACATCCATGATCGTGACTCAAGACTGGGCAAAAAATACTTGGGAACCAAATAATTTGGGAGGTTTATAAATCAATTCTCGCCGGGTACCATAAAATTGATTCGGCGACTCGAAAGGATAAATAAAAAAAGCGTAGATAAATGATGTCTACATTGTTAAATCAAATATATATATATATATATATATATATATATATATATATATATATATAATTCATGGAATATAGACTGAGACGCTAGGTTTCATGGACTTTTTTTGCAAAACAACAACTCCATGAAACCCAGGGTCGCAGTCAATATTCCATGAACTAGATATATATATCATCATCATCATGTCCCGCCGCCTTCTCGCCACTTCTCCCTATCGTTAATCGCTTCTGGCAGGTTTTCAGGGCTACATTCCGTATCCTCACATAGCTGATGTATGTATGTTCGAGCTGGTCGTCCTGCTTTTGCTCGGCCATATGTAGGGATCCATAGGAGTACATCACTTATGAGCCCGTCTCTGCTTCTCCAGCAGTGTCCTGCGTGTCTGGTTCATCTAACTTGGATAGTTTTCGTGATTGGAGGTAGGTGGCCGTATAGTTGGTGCTTTGTGGGTTGTTGCCTCCAGGACTTGTTCAATATTCCACGCAGCATCCTTGTGTAATTGCCGTCTAGCTTCTTCTCCAGCTATAGCAGTATCTACACGACCGCTGCTTGGAAGAAACTTCATTCCATTTTATCGGTCAGCTCAGACTTCCACATGATCAATAGCTTATCGATAGCTGTACATGTCTTTGTTAGCCGAGTGTCGATGTCTTTTTTGGTTTGGGAGACACTGCTTCCTAGGTAGGTGAACTTGTCTACCAGTTTCAGAGAGGTTCCGTCTAGTGTGGAAATGTCGCCTGTTTGATTAAAGCACATGTATTCAGTTTTGTGTGCATTGACATGGAGGCCAATGCCTGAGGCGGCTTGTTCCAAACTATGCAGTAGTGTTTCGGCTTGGTTGCGTGTATTTGCCAGAATCGCTGTCTTCGGCGAAGTCAGCGTTGGTAATTGTTTTTGCGGGGTACCTTCTGCTTCTTTTCTTTGTCAGCTCGAAGCCGTTTTCTTTGATTTTATCAATCGATGTTCTAAGCACGTATTCATATATTATGATTATATAATAGCTCTATCCAAGATATTGAGCACTCTCCATATTATATTACACTTGGTTCGACACAAACCCACAAAGTGATTTAGTGACAACCAAATCTTTTCTAACACACACACACACACACACACACACATATATATATATATATATATCATGTCGTGCCGCTAGCACGGATATCCCTGACCCACTCTCGCTACTTTTCCCTATCGTTCATCGCTGCTGGCAGGTCTTCAGGGCTACCACCCGTATCCTCACATATCTGCTGTATGTATGTTCTAGCTGCTCGTCCTGCTTTTGCTCGGCCATGTGTGAGGGGTCCATAAGAGTACATCACTTATGAGCTCGTCTCTGCTTCTCCAGCAGTGTCCTGCGTGTCTGGTTCGTCTAACTTGGATAGTTTTCGTGATTGGAGGCAGGTGGCCGTATAGTTGGTGCTTTGTGGGGTGTTGCCGCCAGGACTTGTTCAATATTGCTCTCAACATTCTTGTAGCTCTATGATTTGTAAACACATTATACTGATACATTTTAAAACGCAATTGAGCTATTCTTTTTTTAAAACATTTAAATGGTGTCAAGTATTTGTACTGAACACGAATATTTCCATTTGTTATGAATCATTTGTTAGCTTAAACTTAAATGGTTTCAATTATTGCTATGTAACTGTAACAATTTGATATCATCGTCATCAGTCTGCACACCTTGAGATGGTTACAAGTTTTGGTATTTGACATTAATCATTCTATTCAACATTACTCCTTCGTTTGTATATAGTTCAATCATTTCAAGTATTGCTATGTATCACTATCAAATAAATTAAACATCAGTCATTTATTTAAACACAGTTAAATGATCAAACAGTTCTATTTCAAACAATTCCATTTTGCTTAAGTTATCAGTTTGCACTCTTTTTAAATGTCAAATGCGTCTATTTGACGCATGGATAGGACCCCATCAGGTGCTACGACTTTGGGCTAGAGTGGACCTGAGAGTGATAGCAATGAAGGGGTACTCAGCATTCCCCAAGGCTCCAGCATTACTGGAGCTCAATCATTAGATTTTTTAGTGTCATATACAAGACACGTATGGGTTGGGTCTTATTTCTCTGCAGTAATTCATTGGCTGTATTTAACTGCCCCAGCTGAATGGACTTGAGTGTGTGTGTGTGTGTGTGTGTGTTAAGTTAACCTTTTAAATATCATTCGATTCTCCGGCGCTTCAAAAAAAAAAAAAAAAAGAGATCAAAGTTGAAGTACAAACTCATATCTTCGTAAATCTTACACGCTGTAGGCGTCATTTTTAATTATATATATATATATATATATTGAGATAGATAGATAGATAGATAGGTAGAGAGAGAGAGAGAGAGAGAGAGAGAGATCTTGCCGCACAAGTGTCCTTGAATTACGAAACATCAAAGAATTTTCGCGTTTATCAAAATCGCTTCTGCTTAATATACGCGCCAAGAAAAATCAATTCTCAAAACGAGGCGATTCGATCGATATCCAGTTTATTTCTACTTCAGTTATTTTCTTGTAATTGCTGTTGTCTGTAAAACTTTATTGCTCTGAAAACCTTCATCAGCAATTGTTATTGTGAATCGTATCTAGCCATATAATTATGACAAATTACGTTATGTTATAATCAATTTCACCTTCCTATTTCACATCCTCTTCGACATCATTCTAATTGTCTTGGAAATGCACAGCACCTATCATAACTGACAAAATATATAGCGCGAAATACCTGGGCAGTAATTACGCAGTTAAAAGATCAATATAGTTGGGTGCGTCAGCTGGCTTTTTATTTCACATGGGTCACCAAAACTAAACAAAAAAAAAAAGCTCTCTAGTTAGAAATGGTTATTAGCCCCTCAAACCATCCTACGTTAACGTCAATTCGAAACAGATATATATATATATAAAATTTCTATTTACTTAACTTATGTGTATATAATGTACGATATGTAATTAGCAAACTTTCTGTATTAACAGGATGTGATACAGAGAGTTTTTTTTAAAGCAGAGAGTAAAAGGTTTTAATTAAAAGTTTCCGCTCTCCTAGGTAAGTTACAATGCGACATCTAAAGGGCTCTGACTGCCCAAGTATTTATCCATAGAGGAATTTCACTAAAATGATGTTTACTAATCTTTGTTTAGTTACGGCACAAGGAGAATAATTTCATGCCATCATTTCCTATTTTCCGCCATGTCAAACGCAAACTGCCTCGTCCAGGAATTGAACTTTGTTAGCCAGGTACGTTTCTTATGACGATAACCCATTCCACTAAAAGTGACTTCGTTTAGAATGTAGTATAGGACGACACAGTGTATCAATCTGGCTGGTATTTCCCCCACCAACGTGACTGCTTCTATTATGAGATCTCTCTGCCACCTGCTTTGGTAAGAGCCGAACAATTCATCAGTCAGCTTCACAAAGAACAACAAAAAAAAAAAAAAAATGACTAGATCCAAGAATACAATTCTCGTTTCTTAATCCCCCTCTTTGAACTTATCCTGGTCCGTGCTTTTCGGATGACACATCGCAATGTGGAGTCGGGAACAGATCCCTATCACGCTTATACCATTCAGTCTAAGGGTCACTAAATCTGCTGACGCTGTTCTTGCGACAAATCACAATTGACTGAATAAGTGCTTCCGGCCCGGTCCGGCAGCATATCCACCACTGGTATGGCTGCAATTAAACAATACTCTGATAGCGTCCTTGAAAATATAGAGCTTCAGCTTCCAGGAAATAACCACAACATTTCTCGCGTGGATCTCCCAAATCTAAAATATTTTGGAAAATGATACCTTTGACTAATCATGTTTACAAACCCCTCTGCTCGGGCAGGATATGACACAAGGTCAATTTTTAAGCGGAGTTTAACAGGTTTGAATTCAGAGTTTTCCTTCACCAAGGCTGAAGAACATAGTCTGCCCTACTATTTACCCGTAGCTGGAGGGAGAATATTTGGATTCATACCTTTCCCAAGGGTATTAGTGCTATGTGAAATGCAATCAGTCAGGTCCAGGATTTGAACTCGTGTCGCCGTGTCCATATCCTGCGACGATAACCATTACAGCACGGGCACCTCCTTTGTCTAATGACTTCTGACCGTAATTTAAGTTTATGACGGACATTAAAAAAATCGCCCTTTCATCTCCATCAAAAAATCCTCCTCTATCGATTCTATGTATGATCTGTTAAAATCTGCCAAACAAACTAGTTTTGTTGTCCTTGTGATAATACTATGTAGACATATACATGTCCCTAGAAACATACATATTATCTATATCCAGATAGAGATGTACAACTAGGTTCACCCTTTAGAGTACATACATCATCATCAGCATGTCGCGCTAGTAGCACGGATATCCCTGACCCTCTCTCGCCACTCCTCCCTATCGTTCATCGCCCTAGGTAGGTCTTCAGGACAACATACCGTATCCTCACATAGCTGCTGAATGTATGTTCGTGTGCTGGTCGTCCTGCTTTTGCACGGCCATGTGTGGGGGTCCATAAGAGTACATCACTTATGAGTTCGTCCCTGCTTCTCCAGCAGTGTCCTGCATGTCTGATTCGTCTAACTTGAATAGTTTTCGTGATAGGGGGCAGGTGGCCGTACAGTTGGTGTCTTGTGGGGTGTTGCCGCCAGGACTTGTTCAAGATTGCACGCAGCATTCTTGTGTAATTGCCGTCTAGCTTCTTCTCCAGCCGTTTTGTTAGCGTCCATGTAGTGCACCCATATAGCAGTATCGATGTGATCGCTGCCTGGAAGAAACTGCGTTTCAGCAGTACGAATATATTCACTTCTATAAGTAGACATATACATAAATTCTATATACGCCAAAACACAGCCGTAAAGATATATTCCCCCTTAACACCATATACGTACACATGCTATTCATGTCTAAACACGACTGTACAGGTATATTAACTACTAAAGGTATATGCATACATATATTCTATCTATGCCTACACACAGCCGAACACACATGGTCATCCTTTCGACACGCGACAAACAAAGGCATGGATAGCTATCGATAGACCTGACCGATAAAATAAAACAGTTTCTTCCGAGCAGCGATCGTATCGATACTGCTATATGGATGCACTACATGGACGCTAACGAAAAGGTTGGATAAAAGGTTTCACTGGGACTACACAAGAATGATGCGAGCAATATTGAACAGGTCCTGGAGGCAGCACCCCACAAAGCAGCAACTGTACGGTCACCCCCCACCCATCACGAAAACTATCATAATTAGACGAACCAGACATGCAGGACACTGTTGGAGAAATAGGGACGAACTCATAAGTGATGTACTCCTGTGGACCCCTACACATGGCCGAGCAAAAGTAAGGCGACCAGCTCGAACCTATTTACAGTAGCTGTGTGAGGATACGAGGTGTAGCCCAGAGGAGCTGCCAAAAGCGATGAACGATAAGGAGGTGTAGCGAGAGAGGGTCAGGAATATCCGTGCTGGCGGCACGTCAAGATGATGATGATGAGGACATTCAGATACACTACCAATGCCCAAAGAGTATGGGTATAAGTTATTTTAAAAGCATAGAGGGGCTGCCGTTGAAAAAGTTCTAAGCCCCCTAGAGATTTCTGATTTTGCCGCCCACCTATCTTAATTGCATAAAAATTGAAACAGAAATCATTTTCTTTTAATAATAAATGTTAGTGTTTTGCCACAGCAGATATGTTCAGCTATGTCTCTTCTTTTTGGGTGAGGCTTAAAACCTATTGAATAACCCATGTTCATGTCGACGTTGAGAAATATATACATATATACATGCATATACGTGCATACATACATACACATAGATAAATTAATAGATTGATAGATATATATGAATAAATACATTCAGATAGATAAAGGACAGATTAAGATAAATATAATGAAGGATAGATAGATAAATGCACACACACACACATGGGTCGATTAAAAAGTTTTAAACCGCAAATGGATTTTTTCTATGGATCTCATCTATACAGTAATTAAAAGAGGTAGACTAATGGATTGATAGATATACATGAATACATACATTCAGATAGATAGATAAGTATACGTTAATTGTGAAATCATCATCATCATCATGTCGTGCTGGTAGCACGGATATCCCTGATCCTTTCTCGCCACTTTTCCCTATCGTTCATCACCTCAGGCAGGTCTTCTGGACAACATCCTGTATCCTCACATAGTTGCTGAATGTATGTTTGTGCTGGTCGTCCTGCTTTTGCACGGCCATGTGTGGGGGTCCATAAGAGTACATCACTTATGAGTTCGTCCCTGCTTCTCCAGCAGTGTCCTGCATGTCTGGTTCGTCTAACTTGAATAGTTTTTGTGATAGGAGACAGGTGGCCGTACAGTTGGTGTCTTGTGGGGTGTTGCCGCCAGGACTTGTTCAAGATTGCTCGCAGCATTCTTGTGTAATTGCCGTCTAGCCTCTTCTCCAGCCGTTTTATTAGAGTCCATGTAGTGCATCCATATAGCAGTATAGCAATATCGATACGAGACAGAAATTTGAACGAAAATGTTAGTTTTTTAGTGTAAGTGGAGGTAGTTTGTTTTCACAACAAAAAAGTATTCAGCGATGGCTCTTTTTTCTTATTGGTTTGGTTTGGTTCTACAGCATATCAACCATTCTGGGTTATTTGATTCCAGTCCTGTTTGTGCATATGTATCAAATATACAGTGCCTTAAATAAGTTTCCAGACTTTTTTTGTACAGGCATGTAAGGAAGCACACAATACGTTTACAGACCTTTTTCGTATGGGCACTTTTATGGATAGTACACACATGAAACTCTAGTCCCCTTCGAAGTAATATCCTCCGGCTGCAATGCACTTCTGATACCGTTCCAACAACTTCTGGAAGGCCCCATGGAAGTCCTCTTGTGTGAGCGTATCAATGACCTTCGTCACAGCCTCTTTCATCTCCTCAATTGTCTCATAATGACAGCCTCTAAGTTTTTCCTTAAGCTTAGGTAATAACCAAAAGTCACAGGGAACAAGGTCTGGATTATAGGGAGGGTGAGGAACTCTCTTGATGCATACCTTGGTCAAATAGACTGTGACAAGGATGGAGTTGTGGACTAGTGCATTGTGCTGGTGGAAATGTCACTGACCCGATTTGAAGAGTGCTGGCCTCTTCCGAGGGAATCTCTTCCTTAACTCCCTTAAAACCTCAACATAGTATTCCTTGTTGACTGTCTGTACAGTGGGAACCCAGTGCATGTATTTCATGTCTGTCTTGTCAAATAAAGGGATCATCAAAAGTTTGTGGGTGGATTTGCTCTGTCTGGCATTCTTGGGTCTGGAAGAGCCAGCATGCTTCCACTGGGAACTCTGTCTCTTGGTCTCTGGGTCATAGCACAAGATACAGCTTTCATCACAGGTCACCAGAGCATCAAGAACTGCGGGATCTAAATTGATCAGCTCGACCATCTCCCTACTGTCATGACAACGTCTTTCTTTCTGATCTTATCTGAGCACCCTTGGGATAAACTTCACAAAAATCTTCCGCATCTTCAGTTCCCCGCCAATAATTGTTTGTACTGTTCCCACACCGACATCAAACTGTGCACTTATTGTTTTTATAGACACACGACGGTCCTTATCCATGAAATTCTTTTTCTGGGCAATCAACTCTGGTGTTCTGACTTCCTTACTCCTCCCACACCTCTCACCATCCCTCACATCCACTCTTAGACTCGTTGGAACAGCAAAATCCACAAGATGACACCAAATCTCATCGGATTTCCAGGACTCTTCTAAATATTCGAGCAAATTTTAGCACAGTATTCAGGATGGATTCGATATTTTTCTCTGCTCTCCTGTTCCCTCAATCTCTTTTCTAGGTTTTTGGTTCCAAAGCTCTAAGTACGATTGGTATCACTGTCACCTTCATGTTGCTCAACGTTTTTTTAGCTCTCAGAAAACTTCCTGATATTTAAGTTTTTCGCTCTCTGTTATTTTCATTTTGAGGCCTCAACTAGGCCTCAACTTGACTACAATTTCTTTTCTTCTTGTTAATTGACACTAGGTCAGACCTTCTGGCAGAAATTATAGTTATTATTATTATTAACTCATTTAAGTTTTTCACATCAGCGTTAGCTGAAGGTCTTTCACTGGAGTTTGAGTGACAGCAAGTCTCCTCAAGTCTCCAGGACTCGTCTCAGTATTCTGGCCGTTCCCAATAATGATGTAGTTTGGATTGTCTCCACTCGTCCTCCAGCTTCCAAGTAATCCAGTCTCTTAAATAATCCTTTAGTTAATGTGCCGAAAGCACCAATTACTATTGATATAATTGTCACCTTCATGTTCCATAGATTTTTCAATTCCGTAGTAAGGTCGAGGTACTTATCCTTCTTTTCACATTCTTTCGGTTTTATTCAGTGGTTAGCCGGGACAGCAAAGTCGACAAATTTGCAAGTTCTCTTTTTTTGTTGTTTTTGATTATTATTAGGTCTGGTCTTCTGGCCGAGATTAGGTTATCCGTCAGTACGTCAAAGTCCCAAAGGAGTTTATGTGTGTCATTTTCTAGGACAGATGCTGGATTGTGCATATACCATTTGTTTGTATAGTCAAATATAAATTCTTTGCACATCTTCCAGTGGATAACTTTGCCCACCCAATCATGTCAAGTCTTATATTCTCTCTGTGCTAATTTGCTGCATTCGCTTATTATGTGATTGATGGTTTCATCTCTGTCACAGTATAGCCTACATTTGCTATTTTGTTGAATGTTATCTATTTATTATTATTATTATTATTATTATTATTATTATTATTATTCACTCATTAGAGTTTTTCTCATCAGTTAACGCCGATGGTTTTTAACTGGAGTTTGATTGACAGCAAGTCTCTTCAAGTCTCCAGGACTCTTCTCAGTATTCTGGCCGTTCTCAATAAGGATGTCGTTTTGATGGTCTCCAATCGTCTGCCAACTTCCAAGTCCTCCTGTCCCTTTAGTAATCATTTAGTTACTGTTCCAAACGCACCAATTAATATTGGTACAATTGTCACCGGCATGTTCCACAGATTTTCAATTCCCTTGCAAGATCGAGGTACTTTTCACATTCTTTCAGTTTTATTTTGTGGTCAGCCAGGACAGAAAAGTCGACAATTTTGCAAGTTCACTTTTTTTGTTGATTATTATTAAGTCTGGTCTTCTGGCCGAGATTAGGTGATCCGTGTGTATGTCAATGTCCCGTAGGAGTTTATGTGTGTCATTTTCTAGGACGGGTGCTTGGGTGTACATATACCATTTGTTTGTATGGTCAAATTTAAATTCTTTGCACATCTTCCAGTGGATCACTTTGCCCACCCAATCATGTCAAGTCTTATATTTTCTCTGTGCTAATTTGCTGCATTCGCTTATTATGTGATTGATGGTTTCGTCTCTGTCACCGCATAATCTACATTTGCTATTTTGCTGCGTCTTGTCTATTCTCGCTTTGATATCATTGGTTCTTACGGCGTTGTCTTGTGCTGCTATTAGGAGAGACTGTTTCTCTCTTAAAGCTTCCTTTTCTTAGCCATGCCCGAGTTTTGTTATGTGATTATTATTATTATTATTATTATTTTACTCTTTTGAGTGTTTTTCCCTCCAAGAGTCTGAGTTGACAGCAAGTCTCCTCAAATTTATATTAAGCGGATATTCTTTCCTTGATTGTTCATATTTGATATAGTTTTGCTTCACTATTCATAATTCTTTTCTTTTTTTCTTATTTGATATCATCATGTCACGCTGTTAGCACAGATCTCCTTAACCTTCTCTCGCTACCCGTTTCTTCCATCCATCACTCCCGACAACCCTTCCAAGCTACATCCTGTATCTGTTCAGAGCTGTTGTATATAGGTTCTACCTGGTCGTCCAACCTTTGTTCGTCCATGTGAAAGGGTCCACATGAGTGCATTGCTTATGTGTTCGTCCTGACGTCTCCTGCATGTTTGGTTCGTCTAACTAGGATAGCTCTCGTGATGGGTGGTTGGTGGCCGTACAGCTGCTGTTTTGTGAGGTGTTGCCTCCAGGATTTGTTCCATACAGCTCGCAGCGTTCTTAAACTTTCTTTTTTCTTTTGTTTGAAATAGACGTTTGTATGTATAAAAACAGATTTGGCACTAGATAACCTACAATGGTTGATATGCCATAAAAACAAAGCAAAACAAGTAATTCTTGTTCTCTTTTTCACATTTTGTATTCTTTTTCTTGTTTATTCTTCTAATACCCATTTCTTTTTCCTCTTCTTCATTCTTTTTATTTCACCGATCCCCTATCCTTCATTGCCCAGTCGGCTGGGGCTGTAGAATACGCCAACTGCTTCTCTGCAGAGGGGTAAGACCCCCACTAACGAGTGTCCTGGATATGACACTAAACAATCTGATGGTGAGGTTCCAGCAATGCTGGAGCTTTGTGGAATGCGGAGTACCCCTTCATTGCCATCGCTCCCAGGTCTACTCTGGCCCGGAGTGGTAGCACCTGATAGGGCCCTATCTATGGGTTAAATAGATCTAACAGCATACTTATGATAAATGAATTGAGAAAACTGAATAGCTTGAAATAGAAACGTTTTTTACAATTAAACCGTACTTACATTTAAACTGCGTGCTTATGCTTAACTGAATTATTTCAAATAGAACTGTTTTTTGACATTAAAACTGCATTTACGCTTAACTGGATTATTACATATAACTGCTTGAATAGTTAGAAATAGAAATGTTTTTGACAATTAAACTGTGTACTTATGCTAAACTGAACTGTTTTCAATAGAACAGATTGTTTACAGAAAAATGAATTTGGCGTTAAATAACCTACAAAGGTTGATATGCCATAAAATCAAACAAACCAAACCAAACCTATCCTTCATTTTTTTCATTTTTCATATATTTTTGCTATATAATTTGTATTTCTCATTTCAATATATTATATTATATATTTATTCTATGCCTTCTTATATTTCACAATTCTTTTTTTCTTCTTCTTCTTCATATCATAATTGTCAACGAATACAGGGGGTGTCCTCGTGGTGTAATGGTTAAAGCGATGGACTGCGGAATCGTAGTACGTGAGTTCGTACTCCAGTCGCGCTATTACGTTCACTTTCGGTGATACCCTTGGGAAAGGTATGAACCCCCTTATCCTCCATGCTATAGGTTAAATAGTACCACTACTGTGGTGAATGACTTTGGCATTAAATAACCTGCAAAGGTTGATATGCCATTAAACAAAGAAACCAATCCAAACCAATCAACAAATACATCAAAGCTTTTTCTTACAAATAAAAGTTGATTGCCCAGTCGGCTGGGGCTGTAGAATACTGACTGCATTCTATATTTACTAACCACCCCCCATCCGCAATGAGTGTCCTAGATATGACACTAAACAGTCTGACAGTGAGGTGCCAGTAATGCTGGGGTTTGGAGGAATACGGAGCACCTGGTCCACTTTGGTAGCACCTGATTCTATTTACCCAACCCCTCCGCTCGGGCAGGATATGACACAAGGCCAATTTTTAAGCGGAGTTTAACAGGTTTGAATTCAGAGTTTTCCTTCTCCTAGTCTGTCCTACTATTTACCCATAGCTGGAGGGAGAATAATTGGATTCATACCTTTCCCAATGGTATTAGTGCTATGTGAAATGCAATCAGTCAGGTCCAGGATTTGAACTCGTGTCGCCGTGTCCATATCCTGCGACGATTACCATTACACCACGGGCTCCTCCAACAGCAGGGCCCTATCAATGGGTTAAATAGAATTAACGGCATACTTATGCTAAACTGAATAGCTTTAAATAGAAATGTTTTTGACAATTAAACCGTACTTACATATAAACTGCGTGCTCATGATAAACTGAATCATTTGAAATAGAACTATTTTTGGCATTGAAACTGTATTTACACTTAACTGAATTATTATATATAACTGCTTGAATAGTTTGAAATAAACTGAATTGTTATATATCGAACTGTTTTGACATTTTACTTTGTAAAAAACCTGTACTTACGCTCAACTGAATTAGCTGCATTAGAACTGTTTGAATAAACTGAAGAGTTTGACATAGAAATGTGTTTTACAAATAAACTGTGTATTCATGGTAAACTGAATTGTTTGAAATAGAACTGATTATTTACATAAAAATGGATATAGCGTTAAATAACCTACAAAGGTTGATATGCCATAAAACCAACCAATCAAACAAACAAATCAAATCTTATCTTAAGATAACTTGTTGTCGCTTGATACCTGTCAGCCGTTGGGATCTCCATGGAAGCCAGATTTAAAATGGCTTTTCTCAAGTCTCGGCTATGCGAGCTTCATCTGAAGTTCCAACAGTCACAACTGACAAGATGTTAACAACGGTAATCATTATGATTATTATTATTATTAGTAGTAGTATTATCAATTTTTCTATTTTTCAAACGAGGCTTTTTGGACCCCCCACCACCAACGGTTCACACTTCGCTTCCTCAACGCTTTTAAGTTAATCTGATGAAATTTGTTATTTCATTGGAGATTTTATCTCAGATATGAGGAGTTTTGAGAAGTGTTGTCTTTTATCTGTTCAAGATGAAGACTTGGGGAGTTTGGGGAAAGACAATAGAGAAAAAAGAAAGAAAATAACGAAAGTAAGAAGATAAAGATGGGTAGGTTAGGGGAAAAAAAGAGGAAAATAAACGAAGAAATACAGCGGTTGGAAGAGAAAGTGAGAGAAAAGGATATTAGAAAAGAAAGCAAAAAAAAAAAAAAAAAAAAGCGAGCAAGAAAGAAAGAAAGAAAGAATATTAAAGGACGAAGAATATGAATGAAAGAGAGAAAAGAAGGGAAAGAAAAAGATGAAATAAAAAAAGACAAAAGTGAAATAAAAAATAGTAAAGAAAACTTTGGTTTGGTTGTGTTTAATGGGATATCAACACTTGTGGGTAATTTATTGCAAAATCCTTCATATATATATATATATATATATGTGTGTGTGTGTGTGTGTGTGTGTATGATTTGTAAGTTTTTAAAAGCATTTTTAAACGAGCGGGACCTGGTTTCGGGTACTACAATTTAACCAAATAATTCTGTTTACAACTTATCCATATTTACCAACGCCTCCGTTCGGGAAGGATATGACACAAGGTCAATTTTTTACGCAGAGTTTAACAGGTTTGAAATCAGAGTTTTCCTTCTGGACTAGTTGCCTTACCAAGGCTGAAGAAACCAGTCTGTCCTACTATTTACCCATAGGGAGAATAATTGGATTCATACCTTTCCCAAGGTTATTAGTGCTATATGAAATTCAGTGTCGCCGTGTCCATTTCCTACAATGATAACTATTACACCACGGGCACCTAATTAGTCTAAGGAGCATTATTCTTTTATTTGCACACAGTCAAATGGTTCAAAGCATTGCTATGTAATACCAATAATTCAATTTTGACAATCTGTTAAAGAGTTTCAAGTATTGCTATTAACCATTGATAACTCTATTTAACATAACTCAATCGTTTGCACACATTTAAATGGTTCCAAGTATAGGATATGACACAAGGTCAATTTTTAAGCGGAGTTTAACAGGTTTGAATTCAGAGTTTTCCTTCAGGACTAGTTGCCTTACCAAGGCTGAAGAAACCAGTCTGTTCTACTATTTACCCATAGCTGGAGGGAGAATAATTGGATTCATACCTTTCCCAAGGTTATTAGTGCTATATGAAATTCAGTCAGCCTCGTCCAGGATTTGAACTCGTGTCACCGTGTCCATTTCCTAAGACGATAACCATTACACCACGGGCACTTCCACAACTTACAACTCATCATTTCTTCCCACAAAGGTAAATGGTTTCGAATATTATTATTTGACATAATTTTATTGATTATTGATCATTTCTTTGCATAAAGTTGAAAGATTTCAAGTATTATAATTAAACACAAATAATTCTGTCTATATTTCTCAGATGAGGTATTACGTACATTATTTACATTTTTCGGACTATTGTTCTAATCTTTGTCGCTATGTTTATCACAAGGGTATTAGTGCTATGTGAAATGCAATCAGTCAGGTCCAGGATTTGAACTCGTGTCGCCGTGTCCATATCCTGCGACGATTTGAATAAGTTAGAAACCTGACTCCTGTCTGGATATGTGTTTAAATCAAATTTCACTCTGTTTCTTGCTTGAAAAAGACTAAGTTTCGAAATGTGACTTCTCAGAAAGGATCTTTATGATTTCACTAAATTTAGTTGTACATATCAAAAAGAGAACAATTTCCCGGCAATAAAATGAAAACAGAAATTTACTTAAGTACGAAGTTTACTTCTGTTTAACTCATAGGGCCCAACCAGGTGCTATCACTCCGGGCCAAAGGGGAACTGGGAGCGATGGCAATGAAGAGGTACTCCACATTCTTCAAAGCTCCAGCATTACTGGAACCTCACCATCAGATTGCTTAGTGTCATATCTATAACAATTCTAGGTGGGAAGGTCTTGCCCCTCTGCAAAGTAGCAGTCGGTGTATTCTACTGCCTTAGCCGACTGGGTCACGCTTTGGGGGAGTATAACCCATCTGTAGAGAAGCAGTCTCTGTATTCTACTGCTACAGCCGGTTAGACCACTAGGACACACGTTGGGGTGGGTCTTACACTTCTGTAAAGAAGCAGTCGGTGAATTCTACAGCACCAGCCGACTGTGCTACTAGGACTCTCATTGGAGAAGCCTTGCCCCTCTGCAGAGAAGCAGTTGGTGTATTTTAAAGCCTCAGCCGACTGGGCCACATGTTGAGGGAGTATAACCCCTCTGCAGAGAAGGATTCGGTGTATCCTACAGCCCCATCCGAACGGGCCACACGTTGTGGGAGTCTTACCTTTTGGCAGAGGGGCAAGAGAAGCTGTCAATGAATTCTACAGCCCCAACATTGGTGACTGGGCCACTGAGACACTCGTTGGAGGAGTCTTACTCCTCGACAGGGAAGCTTTCAGTGTATTCAACAGCCCCAGCTGACTGGACCACACGTTGTGGGAGTCTTACTTCTCGGCAGAGAAGCAGTCGTTGTTTTTTTACATTCCCAGACGAACGGGCCAAAATACATGGGTGTGACTAAAAAAAAGACTGATATGCAAATGACACTGTGTTACTATAACAGCTGTTTTTCTCATTACTTTCTTATGAAGCCAGTATATATATATATATATATATATATATAGAGAGAGAGAGAGAGAGATTGTCATCCACAGACTGACTGTTTCGTTGTATCACAACTCATCAGTGTGGCTGGACACGCGAGATACTTAAAGCTGAGTTCAAAACCTAGCTGCCTTTACTCCAACCGGATATTCTACTGCATAACCACCAACAATTTCAACGTAATTTGATTTGTTTGATTGTTATTTTAATGGCATATCAACCTTGGTGGCTAATTTAATGCCAAATCCATCATTTTAGAATGACCGTAGTAGTATTATTTCGTCTATAGATGGGACGATAATGGGGTTCATACTTTTCCCAAGGGTATTTGTCCGAAAGTGAACGTAATTGCGTGACTGGCGTTCGAACTCCTATAATACGATTCCGCAGTCCAGCTCTTTAACCATTACACGGCAGAGACACCCCGCTTAATTTGATTAGATATTGTAGTCATCCTTTGACTACATATTCATATTTGGATCCTTTCAAGTCGCTATATGTATGTTATGATATCCGGCTTGAATTGGCTGCTAAATGTTCTGTATTTAACTGGTTCCCAAGCTTTCAGTGTATTCAACAGCCCCAGCTGACTGGACCGCACGTTGTCGGAGTCTTACTTGTCGGCAGAGAAGCAGTCGTTGTTTTTTTACATTCCCAGACGAACGGGGCAAAATACATGGGTGTGACTAAAAAAGAATGATATGCATACTTTCGGACCAATGTCGGGCCATGGCAATTTTTAAACTAGTGCTAATGTACTCAAACTTCTCTAGCTGATGTTGCCATATACAGAAATAAATTTGATTAAAAAAATGCTTTCAAAAGTTTCAATAGGCTATCGGTCATATGGAAGTCAGACTTGACCGATAAAATAAAACGCAGTTTTTTCCAAGCAGCGCTCATGTCGATACTGCTATATGGATGCACTACATGGACGCTAACTAGACGTATAGAGAAAGAGCTTGAAGGCAACTACACAAGAATGCTGCGAGCAATACTGAACAAGTCCTTGAGGCAGCTTCCCACAAAGCAGCAGCTGTACGACCACTTACCACCCATTAGACGAACCAGACATGCGGGACACTGCTGTAGAAGTAAAGACGAACTCGTAAGTGATGTACTCCAGTGGGACCCTTCACATGGACGACCAAAGGCAGGACGACCAGCTAGAACCTACATACAGCAGCTCTGTGCCGATACGGGATGTAATCATGAAGACCTACCGAAAGCAATCGACGATAGAGAAGGGTCGCGAGATAAGGGCAGGGATATCCGTGTTGATGCGTTGACATGATGATGATGATGATGATGTATACAGCCAGTGTGAAATAATTATGCAAATCAAATAAATCTCAATAACTAAAAAAGTTCTGAACTAATAAATTTAAACTCCTTTATTTCCCCCCCCTTATAATATTCAATGAGATTTTCTGCCGTTTTAGATAGTTTTTCAAGTATTTGGAATTTACGGAAATAGATGGACTAAAATTGGAGTCCAGATTAAAGTAATATTAACTTAAAACCTCTTAAATCTAATGAAAATCTTCTTTTGTCAATTTACAACTGCAGAAAAACATAAAATAAGGGAATGTTCACTTTGGACATATAAAAGTAGCTTTAAGAGATCGTCAAACGATAAAGAAGCCTCTTAAGAATTTTAACCAAGTTGAGTGACCAAATGATTGGTTCAGGGACAAAAGGAATTGGAAATAAGAGGTCGAATGGAGACCATCCAAATTACAGAATTGTTGAGATCCACCAGAGTTCTAAAATTAATGGAGACTTGAGGAAACTTGCTGTCTCTCAAATTCCAATGGAAAATGATCAACTAAAGTTGGTGGGTTAAATCTAAAATGAGTAAAATAATAATAATAAATATAGTAATAAAAAAACTATGGAACATGAAAGTGACATTGATACCAACCGTGATTGGTGCACTCAGTACACTCACCAAATGATTGGTAGAGAGAATGTGGGACTTGGAAATATGAGGTCAAGTGGAGATCATACAAACTACAGCATTGATGAGATCGGCCAGAATACTAAGAAGAGTCCTGGAGACTTAGGAAGACTTGCTGTCACTCAGACTCCAGTGAACAATTATCAGCTAGCGCTGGTTGTAAAAACTCTCAAATGAGTAAAATTATCAATCATGCCGATAGCATGGATTTCACTTACTCTCTCTCTCTCTCTTTCTCTCTCTCTCTCTCTCTCTCTCTCTCTCTCTCTCTCTCTCTCTCTCTACAGTATAATCATATCAACCTTCGATTACTACTTAAGAGTTTAACTCGTAGACCACTTTCTCGGGTTATATATAAATATATATATATATATATTTCATAATGTCAGGGTCACAGGAAATACGAAACCCAGAATCGCAGACCCTTACATGTAATTTATATATATATATATATATATATATATATATATATATATATATACATATATATTAACGCATGCTTATTACATTAGACATGTCCACATATACATGATTATAAACATGAGTCTCCCAATCTATCTCTTATATATATATATATAGGTACACACACTTATAGTTATTCCTATGTTTGTGAATATATATAAACTGGTTCATTGGTCTAGTAGGTAAAGAGTTCGCCAATGGTCTGGGTTCAATCCCAGGTCGCGTAACACCAAAGACTTAAAAAATAGTACTTGATACTTCCTTGCTTGAGACTCAGCAATATAAGGTAAAATGGAGCAATCCAGGGAAAGGATTAGCGCTCTTCGCAACACCTCGGTGAAGTAGCAATTGAAAAGGGAGCCTTCGAGTCACTCTCGACTTTGGTCGCTAACTTTACTTACTTTACAATATTTATATATATAGGGAGAGAGGAAGAGAGGGAGGCCTATATAAATATTGTTATTCACGGACAGATATTTTCATTGTATCACAACACTTCAATGTGACTAGACTCGTGAGATGCTTCAAGCTTTGATCGAAACTCAGTTGACGTTTTCGTCAGTTGTAAATTATAACATAGAGTCATCGTCATTCACTGCGTTTGCGAAGGAATTTTTTACGTTAACCTTTTTTACATATACGTTATCGCCAACCCTGTGTAATCGATTCTTGTGAAGAGCATATATGGTAGTTGGCAAATTCCCTTCGAGAGTGCTCAACCCACTGATGGGGAGCTTATATATTGTCATCCACAGGAAGGGTACTCCATATTCTCCAAAACTTCAAGACTGGAACCTTGCCATCAGATGCTATTTCATATCATACCGGGGACACTCGTTGGTATGTGTATGTGGGGGTAGGGGTCTTACCCCTCTGCAGAAGTGCAGTCGGCGGATTTTACAGCTCAAAATGATGGGGTGAAGCAGACATTAGAACATCTTGTATCTCTTGTGTATATTTTTCCTGGTTCAATAATTACAATTTGAATAATTCTAGAGCTGAGACTTAACTTTCTTCACTTTTCAACATTTAGTTTGGCATACGTCGTGATTTTTTTTTCTTTTTCAATCACTTTCATTGTCACCCTGTTATCATTTGGGACAGCATCATCAATGATGAGACACTCTTGTGCGTCTCTCTCAACAAGGAATGGATAAGATCAACGATAAAGGTTAACACAAAACAGATCAAAAGGTGGTAGTTCAGTTGGGAGAAAATAAGGAAATAACAAGTTGTTGAGTGTAGAAACGAGGGACCAGTCAAAATAGATTATAAGATAGAAGAAAGAAAGGGGATAATAAAAAATACAAGTAAATCAGGAAAAGGCGAAGGAAAGAACGAGGAAAAGAACGAAAGATAGAGAGAAGGAAAGAAGGAAATAACGAATGAAAAAGAAAGTAGAAATGGACGAACGATCAAATTAGTAAAATAAAGGAGACAACGAATAAAAGATTAAAAAAGAAAACGTGAAGAAAAGAATGAAGGAATAAAAAGAGAAGTAAAAAACAAAAATGAGCGACCAAAAAAAGGAAAAAAAAGGAAGGAAGGAAGAGAGAGGGAAGGAAGGAAGGAAGGAAAGGAGAGAGAAAGAAGGAAAGAAATAAGGAAAGAAGGAAGCAAGGAAGAGAGAAGGAAGGAAGGAAGGAAGAGAGAAGGAGGAAATGAAGGAAGGAATGAGGAAGGAAGAAAGGAAAGAGAGAAAGAAGAAATAAGGAAGGAAACAAGGAAGGAAGAAAAAGAAAAGGAAGGAAGGAATGAAGGAAGAAAAGAAGAAAGAAAGTAGGGAATAAATTTAATAAAGAAAGAAGGAAGGATGGAAGGAAAGAAAGAAAGAAGGGAGGAAGAATGAACGGAAGGAAGAAAGGAAGAAGGGAAAGAAGGAAGGGGTTAAGGAAGAAAAAAGAAGATAGAAGGAAGGAAAGAAGGAAAAAAGAAAGAAAGAAGGAAGGAAGAAGAAATAAAGGAAGGAAGGAAGAAAGAGAGAAGGAGGAAATGAAGGAAGGAATGAGGAAGGAAGAAAGGAAAGAGCGAAAGAAGAAATAAGGAAGGAAAGAAGAAAGGAAGAAAGAGAAAAGGAAGGAAAGAAAGAAGGAAGGAAGTGAGAAAGGAAAGAAGAGAGAAAGAAGGGAATAAATAAAGAAAGAAAGAAGGAAGGATGGAAGGAAAGAGAGAAAGAAGGGAGAAAGGATGGACGGAAGGAAGGAAGGAAGAAAGGAAAGAAGGAAGGGGTTAAGGAAGGGAAAAAGAAGAAAGAAGGAAGGAAAAAAGGAAAAAAGAAAGAAATAAGGACGGAAGAAGAAGGAAGGAAGGAAGGAAGGAAGGGAGAAAGAAAGGAAGGAATGAAGGGTGTAAGGAACGAAAGAAAGAAGAAAGAAGGATGTAAGAAAGGAAAGAAGGAAGGACGAAGATGAAAGGAAAGAAAGAAAGAAGGACGAAGACGGAAAGAAAGAAAGAAAGAAAGAAAGAAAGGAGATAGGAACAGATGAGGAAAAAAGAACCTATCACGGAAAGAGAAAAAAGGAAAGGAAGAAGTGAGTAAAAACATACAGAAATATGAAACAATTAAAGGAATAGTCGAAGAAATGAAGAAAAAACGAATAAGAATTAACCTTAGAGAGAGAAAAAAAGAAATGAAATTCTGTACCGAGAAAGTTCAAAAGATTTTCACGCTGCATCCTAAATTCCAGCGGGTGGAAAATTTTACTTGTCATTTAATATCCTTTTGCACAATTTTGCCAAGCCCAGTCGGCTGGCATCGAAAATTACACCGACTACATTACTGCAGAGGCATTGTTCTAGATACGATACTAAACAATCTGATAGTGAAGATCTCGTAATGCTGGAAGTATGAAGAATTCGAGGTACCTCTTGATTGGCATGACTCCCATTTCCACTCTGAAACGGAGTGGTAGCACCTGATATGATTCTATTTATCGGTCAAATAAATCAGTTTCACATTTAAACTGTGTGCAAACAAATGATATTTGCTTCAATAAAATGTTAAAAATATGGTTTGTTTGGGTTTGGTTGGTTGGATTTTATGGCATATCAACTTTTGTAAATTATCTAATCCCAAATTCATTTTTATACTAATAATCAGTTCTATTTCAAATATTTAAGTTTAGCATGAGTATACAGTTTCTTAAAAACATTTCTATTTCAAGCTATTCAGTTAAGTTAAAGAGTTTTAATTCAACCTATTCAGTTAAGTATAAGTACAGATTTTGTTTACGCGCAGTTAAATGTCAAAGCAGTTTCCTTTCAAACAATTCATTTTAGCATCATAGATAGGACCCTATCAGGTGCTACCATTCACGCTTACTGGACCCTCACCATCAGCTTGTTTCGTATCATATCCAGGACACTCGTTGGGAGTTCTTACCCCTCTGCAGAGATGCAGTCAGTGTATTCGACAGCCCCAGCCGACCAGACCAAAAATATAACTGTTTGGTCATTTTAACTTTGGATAACCACAAAATATGTTTACAAATCATATATTAAATATATATGTAAGATCAGAATTTGGCATTAAATAACCATCAATGGTTGATATACCATAAAACCGAACCAAACCTATTGCCGAGTCGGCTGGGGCTATAGAATACACCAACTGCTACTCTGCAGAGAGGTAAGAACCTCCATCCAACAAGTGTCCAGATATTACACTAAACAATCTAATGGTGAGGTTCCAGCAATGCTGGAGATTTGGGGAATGCAGAGTACCTCTTTATTGCCATTGTTCCCAGGTCCACTCTGGCCGGGAGTGGTAGCACCTGATAGGGTCCTATCCCTGGGTCAAATCGAACTAAAATGCGTACTTATGCTAAACTGCATTGTTTAAAATAGAACTGTTTTCGATATTTAAACTTTACTTACGCTAAACTGAATAGTTTGAAATAGAACTGTTTTGATATTTAACTGTGTGTGGACAAAAACTATACTTATACTAAATTGAATTGTTTCAATTATAACTGTTAGACTAAACTGAATAGCTTGAAATAGAAATGTTTTCAACAATTAAACTATGCATTCATACTAAACTGCATTTTTGAAATAGAACCGATTATTTGCATACCGATGAATCTTAACCCAACCAACCAACCAAACAACCAACCCAAACAATTGTGTTATTTGAATTACTTTTATTGCTCTTTCTGGTTGATGGTTAAGCTTAGAAGCAGGAGAGACGGCATTAGGTTCGGGACAGACAATAGAATATCAAGAAAACAGGTGTGAGATTTGTTCTACTATAGTTCACGAAAACAACTTGTAAAGCTTGAGCTTTCTTAACAACTGTAACATTACCCGATTTTGATGTACATTTTCTTTTTACGTTTTCGATTTTGTTGTAGGCTATTTGTGACCCTTTATCTTTTCATTATGTATCCCAGGGTTCATAGTTTCTTCAGCAAGATAACATGACCTCGTACGGATAAGTGGCGAGCACACTGGTCCCAGAAATATTCTGCCAGGTACGCTATTGGTACCTTTATTCTTGTCAGATTTAAAACGTACAGAAGATAGTATTTGAGATGTGAGAGATCTCATGGAGGTCTCTGCAGCTACGCTTCATAAACTCAGCACCCCTGTAATGAGCCTGAATAGGCATCACCATCAACTCAAGCTGCTCACACGGATTTCCCTGGGGGGATGTCCTCGTGGTGTAATGGTTAAAGCGATGGACTGTGGAATCGTAGTAAGCGAGTTCGTACTCCAGTCATGCTATTACGTTCACTTTCAGACAAATACCCTTGGGAAAGGTATGAACCCCCTTATCCTCCCAGCTATTGGTTAAATAGTACCACTACTGTTCTTCTAGGAGAATGGCTTTGGCATTAAATAGCCTACAAAGGTTGATATGCCATTAAACAAAGAAACCAAACGAAACCAAACGGATTTCCCTGACTCTCTCTCCCCTCTCTCTCTCTCTCTCTCTCTCTCTCTCTCTGTCCTAATCATACATCGCTCTCGGCAAGTTTTTTGAGCAACATCCTATGTCTTCACAGAGCTGATGTTGATAAATTCTTGTAGGACGTCCATCTGTAGGAATCCATAGAAGAACGTCACATATGAGTTCGTCATTGCTTCTTCAGCTGCTTCCACGTGGCTTGTTCGTCTTACTTTAATTGTTTTAGAGATGGGAAGTAGGTGGCCGTACAACTACTGTTTCGTGAGATGTGGCTCGCAGGATTTGTTCAATATCACTTGTAACATTCTCGTGCAGTTCTCATCCAGCTTTTCTGTAAGCGTTATGTCAGTAACCATGTGGTGCATCCATAGAGTAGTACTGACACAACTGCTTCTTGGTAGAAATCTCGTTTTATTTTATCAGCTAGATCGGGCAATCCATTCAATAATTACAACATCTTGTGAATTCCGTATCATACAGGGTCATAACTTTTTTTTTCCAATTAGACTAAAAAAAAAAACGTTTTAAATAATATTCCATATTTTACTTCCGCTCTCTGTACCCAAAACGAAATCGATGAAATTAGAAATTATGTTGAAGTTTTAAAAAAATCGCAGTTAGCATGGAGAACATTCAATGAGGTTAGCGGAAGGAAAAACATCTTGAGATCTAGGCTTAAAGCAGCTAGTAAAGCAGAAAGTTTTCAAAAGTGGAAATAACATTACAAAATTACGCTTGAAAACTCTCTCTCTCTCTCTCTCTCTCTCTCACTCTCTCTCTCTCTCTCACCCTCTCACTCACTCTCTTACTCTCTCTCACTCTCTCTCTCACTCTCTCTCTCTCTCACTCTCTCTCACTCTCTCACCCTCTCACTCACTCTCTTACTCTCTCTCACTTTCTCTCTCTCACTCTCTCTCACTCTCTCTCTTTGAATTACAGATGAGCTACTGAATGAATTATTAATGGCCAACTAGTTATCAAGCTCAGACATTTTACGGACAGAGAACGGTAATGAAAGAAATTAAAAGCAGAGAAGTAGCCGGCCTCGGCTAAATACCAAAATGGAAGTTTGACTATATATTTCTTTTATTTTGTCTGCTGTATCGCCTGCAACAGACTGCAAGAGGCATTGGCCTCTTAAACAGATTTGATATTTTTTTACATTAGGCGGTGCCAGCTCCACATTAAATACAAACCTCTGTCATTAGAAGACCATTTCACATACCTAGGTAGAAATTTCTCATCTACTGAAAGCATTGTTAACATACCCATAGATGGCTCAGTCGGCTGGGGCTGTTGAATACACCGACTGCATCTCTGCAAAGAGGTAAGACTTCTCCAACGAGTGTCCTGTGGCCTCAAAGCTCAAGCATTATTGAAGCCTTGTCATCAGAATATCATATCCAGGAGACTCATTGGAGGATTGCCCTGTCGGCTGGGGCTGTAGATACACCGACTGCACCTCTGCAGAGGAGTAAAACTCCTCCTAAACCAGTGTCCTGGATATGGCATTAAGCTATCTGATGGGAAGACTTCAGTAATGCAGGAACTTTGGGGAATGCACACTACCCCTTCATTGCCATCACTCCCAGGTCCACTCTGGTAGAAAGTGAGAGCATCTGATAGGGTCCTATCTATGGGTCAAATAGAACTAAACTATGTAATTACGCTAAATTGAATTGCTCGAAATTAACTGTTTTTACATTTAAGTGTGTATAAACGAAAAAACTATGTACTTATAATAAACTGAACTGTTTGATCATTTAACTGTGTGTAAACAAGTTAGTGATGTTGAGTTGAATTGTTAGTGATACATAACAATACTTGGAACAATTTAACTTCGTTGACATGCTAAACTGAATTGTTTGAAATAGAACTGTTTTATCATTAAACAAAAAACTACTCATGCAAAATTGAATTCTTTGAAATTAAGTGAAACCATTTAACTGTGTAAAAGAACTGCTCAGGTTGTTTAAAAATTTTATCAAAAAATGGGTTTGGAAATCATATATTTAATGTACGTATAAAAAGGATTTGACATTAAATGACCAACAATGGTCGATATGCCATAAAACCAAACCAAACCAAACCATACCATACCATACCATACGCATAGAAATGGTAAGGACTGTTATCAGTAGTTTATCGACAATATGGAAACCCAATGTCTTTGATTAAAAAAAAACTTTAAAAAATGGGAATTCTTCCACACTGTGTCATTACTACTATATATTTGAACCACTGCTCTAACAATACACTTGAAGAAAAACCTCAATACAAACTAAACACGAATGGTGCGTCAAAAAATGTTGTTTTAAAAAAGATACTTACATCAGCACACAACAAAATAACAGATGCATCGTTACTCGTGTCCTATCTCACAAACCATCCACGTCAGACGAGTAAGACATTTTTGGCACTATAAGAGAAATAAAGACGAACTCATAAGTGAAGTTCTATTTTAGGCTCCAACAGATGGACGCAACAGTGTCGACTGACCAGCAAACAAGCTTAATCTCTGTGCGGGCACTGTATGCCGTCTAGAGGACCTCACAATAGCAATGAATGGTTGGGACGGAAGTTGAGGGAGACTCAAGTGCATCGCAATCCAGATGACGAGACAATGATATGTACATAATCATATGTGTGTTATTTCTTTTCCACCATATATTTATATATATATATATATATATTAAAAGAGCCAGATATACATATATATATATATATATATATATATATATATATATATATATATATGTATCACTGTATTTGAACGACTACTTTGAGCCTGTTGATAGATAGATAGATAGATAGATAGATATACAGCCTCTTTCATTACAACATTTGTCATGTCTTTATTTATCCTACGGTTTTTCTCTTAGTGGGAAATCTCGTTAAGCTCATTTGAATATTTTCATACTGACCCCGGAAATATTTTTGAGCGAGTAAGTGCTACACCATTGGAACTCTCACAAATCATCATCAATATCATTGCGACTTTAGCACGTGACGCCTTTAATCAACAGAGCCAACAATAGGAAGCCTGCATTAACAACAGGAAAGGAACAACGGTGACGTGGCAAGCGACCATTGGCTGGCGGCTTCATTAGACTGGATAAAATGAAAACTGGATAGGCTGAAAGGTTTGCTTTTTAAGATAGGGGACGGAGTTGTCCCCGATGGGCGGAAAACCTTTTAGAAGGAACAACGGAATATTTAGAAACAACGGTAGGTATGTAGTCGTCCCCGGATTAAAGAATCAAAACATCATTTGACAGTGCACTTATATATATATATATATATATATATATATATATATATATATATATATATATATATTGTGATAATGATTTTGGTATTATTTGTTTATATGTACATCGTTGCACATGTTCATGGAAACAGATAATTCATAAAACAACTATTTATTGTTGAACATAGTTTTTTTTTCTTTTTTCTTGCAATAAAGTCTCTGGTAACGATTACTCTGATTGATCAAACTTTATACTACAAAAGAAATATTCTTTTTTAATCTTACCAAAGTTCGACACAAGGTCAGAAGTATGGAGCACTCACTGAAAATTTACTAGACGTTACTAGTAATGGTCAGTCAGAACTGACTATTTTCTTTGTTAGCTAGACCAGCAGATTCTTTAAAATGAGTTTGAATTTGATTTGCTTTCGTTAGGTTTGATGGCATATCGACTATTGTAGGTTATTTAATCCCAAATCCCTCATATATATATATATATATATATATATATATATATATATATATATATATATAAAGCGTTTTATTTTAAACAATCCAGTTTAGCATAAGTAGACACCTTACTTCTATTTGACCCATTGATAGGACCCTGTCAGGTGCTACCACTTTGGGTCAGAGTGGCCCTGGGAGCGAAAACAATGAAGGGGTACTCCATATTCCCTAAAGTTCCAGCATTACTGGAACCACACAATCAGATTATTTATAGTCATAAACAGGACACTCGTTGGGGTAATCTTACCCCTCTGCAGAGATGCAGTCGGTATATTCTGCAGCCCCAGTCGACAAGGCCAGTTTGAATTTGACAAGGAAATTCAAAATTTAGTGAAATATTGTTCATTTAAAAAAAAGGAAGAAAAGAAAATAACATTTAGAATTTAAATCTAAATATCTATTTGAATTTTAATTAATTAAACATCAAAAAATCTAAAATTTGAATTAAAGTTGAAATTCAAAAGAATTATCATTAAATTGAAATACAAGTAAAAATCAATATTTAATTTCCAAAAAAATTAAAAAATTCAAATAAAATTAGAATTAAAATCAAATTAAAAACAAAAATAATATTTTGTATTAAAATACAGATTGAAAGTAAAGTCAGGGACAAAACTGAATCAAAAATTAAAACAAATTTTAAAACTTGAATTAAAATTTAAATAAAAAATGAAAATAAAATTCAAAATTGATATTAGAATGAAATTAAGAAAAAAAATACAATTTTAAATCAAAACTAAATTAAAAATAAAAATCAAATTGAACGAACGGCAAATATAAAATTTCCAATTAAATTCGAAATAAAATCAAAAACTAAAAATCAAAAATTAAAAACAGACTTTTAATTTTAAAATAAAATTAAGTTTAAATTTGAAATAAAAATGAAATCAAAAATAGAATATACAACTAAAAAGAAATATGAAAGTAAAATCAGACTGTTTATTAGTGTGAAATTGAAAATTGAACTAAAATTGAAAATTAAAACTAAATAAAAAATGAAATTAAAATTTAGAATTAAAATTAAAAATTAGAATAAAATTTAATAATTTTAGCTTAGAAGAATTCCCGTTTTATTTTACCAAAAAAGAAGAGTGAAAGCCATGAAACTTATCAATACCAGTTCATGCTTAACCTGTGCATATGTTGACATCAGTTTCAGTAGATGATATATTGCTACCAAGGTATGTAAACAGGTCTAATGCTTTCACCTTAGAAGAATTCTCGTTTCATTTTATCAGAGAGTACAGATTTTTGAATAATCATTCAGGATTTACCTATGCGTATGTTGACAATGCTTTCAGTAGATGAGATATTGCTACCAAGGTATTTGAACTAGTCTAATAATTTCATATTGGAAGAATTTCCCTTTTATTTCATCATATGGTCGATAAACTGTCAATGGCAGTCCATGCTTTAACAATACATAGGTTTATATCGCTTTCAGTAGATGGAAAATCAAATCGCTTAAAAAGTTGAAAGTAAATACTGCTGGGATATTTTGATATTTACAGTCAAATACAAGGAGCATTCCTTGAAAAAAAAATTACACTGACTGTTCCATCATAAAAAGAACTCTGTTTTCAGATGTTTGATCATTAGAAAATTGTCTTTCTTCTATAGACAAAGTACATTTATCAGAAAGTACCCATTTAGTGTCTCAAAACTGATGCAACTCATTAATATGATAATGATTTATAACTGAGACAAGCGTAATGGCAGTCGTTTGGAAAACGTCATGTAAAAAATGCAGCATTCGAGGTGAAGACATGCAATCTGTTTTTGAATTTCTTATCTCAATAATCAATGATTATCATATTAATGGACTGAGACAGTTTGAAATGATTTTGTCTCCAAATAATTAGTGACACCAAATGTTTTCCTCTCTTATCGAGGATTAATAGTTGCAAAAGTAAACTATATATATATATATATATATATATAAAATTAACTTAAATCGCGAGTCTTATATAAATTCTAAGCTAGGTGCTTTTTGGGGAATATAATACGGCGCTTTCTCCTTTAGCATTAGTTGGAGTTAGGCTTCCTGATGATCCGATAAGGTGAAACTTTAGTAGAAGATTTCCAACTCGCGATTTAAGTTAATTTTATAATTGGCTCCACTCGTGTTGAGCACTCTTGTAATTGTAGCATTGTAGGATTCGCGGAAGGTTTTAGTTTTCTTTTGACCAACTAACTGCGTATCCCTTGATTTTTTTCAAGAGGTCTGACGAGGTTGGCCTTTTCTTTCTTTTTGACCTATAATATTTTTTCTTTTTCCCCCGGGCGGTGATTCGAGATACTTTTATCTCTTTTTCCTGGCGGTTTTTTTTTTCTTTTTTTTTCTGGTACCGTGAATGCTGGTAGATATTAGATTAGTATATATATATATATATATATATAATGTCTTTATATAAATGCATATATATATATATATATAGGATGACTTTGTATGGAGGTTGTCTTAAAGTAGATACAACGCGTCAAAATGATTATGCTTTGTTACTGAAACGAGCTCAATGGCGGTCATTTGGGACTAGTTTTGTAAAAATGCCGCCTTCGAGTTAAAGATATCGAATTAAAGTGGTTGTTTTTTTAATTCTTATATCAATTTTCAGGATATGCAATATTTTGGGGGTTTCTTTCTCATTGATAAATCATTATCATATTAATGGGTTGTATCAATTGTGAGACAGTTTTGAATGATTTTGTCTCCAAATAAGTAGTGACGCAAAATATTTTTATTATCTTGTCCCAGGAATTGTGATAGGGGATTAATAGTTGTTGTAGTATAGTATTTTCAAATCTGAAATAGAAAAGAACACATTATTATTAATAGAGTTATTAGCAATCCCGTGGGTCCCATGTATATGGAGACACCATATTCTTTAAAAATCTCGACGATCTTGTGGCCTTGTAGGTAGCTAATTAGAGGAAACCTTACAGCACCTTTGAATACACGTTCTACAGTTTTCTAGTGAGTTTTGATTGTATTATTTTGCGCAGTGTGACTGTCACATTGACAGAAAATTACTTCACGTTTTGCTTGAAACTATTCTCAAAGAAAACGAAAAGAGATACCAGTATTTAGACCTTGCCTGATAACTAAAAAACTTTAAAAAGGAACATGAATGTGGCTGAGATACCAGGTGTAATTGATGCGTTCAAAACGATCCCCAGAGGCTTAATAAGGGCCCTGTACATTGGAGGATGAGCAGAGACCATTGAAACTACAACATTATCGAATTCTGACAACAGTCCCACAGACCTGGCGAGACTTGCTGTCTCTTAGACAACAGTGAATGACCATCATGTAACGCAAGTATGAAAAGCTTACAAGGAATAATAATAATAATAATAATAATAATAATAATAATAATAATAATAATAATAATAAGAAGAAGAAGAAGAAGAAGAAGAAGAAGAAGTATAGAAGAAGAAGAAGAAGAAAAGATAATTTGAAAATAGTCAACTTCGCTGTCCCGGCTGACCACTGAATAAAACTGAAAGAATGTGAAAAGAAGGATAAATACCTGGACCTTGCTAGGGAATTGAAAAAAAATTATGGAACATAAAGGTGACAATTATACCTATTGTCATTGGTGCTTTTGGTACAGTAACAAAAGGATTATTAAAGGGACTGGAGGAGTTGGAAGTAGGCAGCGGAGTGGAGACCATCCAAACTACAACGTTATTGGGAACGGCCAGAATACTGAGAAGAGTTCTAGAGACTTGAGGAGAATTGCTGTCACCCAAACTTCAGAGAAAGACCATCAGCTAACACTGATGCGTAAAACTCTAAAGGAGTAAATAATAATAATAATAATAATAATAATAATAATAATAATAATAATAATAATAATAATCAGCTGTGCCAATTGTGATTGGTGCGTTAGGCACAATAACTAAAGGATTATTTAAAGGCCTGGAGGACTTGGAAGTTGGCGGACGGGCAGAGACTATCCAAACGACAGCATTGCTAAGAACGGCCAGAATCCTGAGACGAGTCCTGGAGACTTGAAGAGACCTGCTGTCTCAGTGAAAAACCATCAGCTAACACTGATGAGAAAAACTCTAAAAAGAGTATATTATAATCAGCCAGAATATTAAGTAGAGTTTTCCAAACCTGAGAAGATTTTCTGTCACTCAGATACTAACGTTAAAAACTCACAAGGAGTGAACGAATTATAATTGTAAACTTCATCATGGCAGCGACGTTAAACCGGAGAGTAAAACATACTGTAGATTAAAATACTCCAAGCAAAACCAGTTATTCTATAGGCTTAATGATATATTAAAAAATACTTTCTATGGTATATTCCTTGTCACACAAACAGCACAGTCTTTTTCTTACTATCATAATTACTGTTGTACGAATATAGGATTGTTGACATAATTCCTAAAGAACCTTTTCTTGCTTCGATTTGGTTTGGGTTAGTTCGATTTTATGGTATTTAAACCCTTTTAGGTTTTTGGAGGTGCCCGTGGTTATCGTCGCAGGAATTGGACACGGCGATACGAGTTCAAATCCTGGACTGATTGCATTTCACATAGCACTAATACCCTTGGGAAAGGTATGAATCCAATTATTCTCCCTCCTTCTATGGGTAAATAGTAGGGCAGACTAGGTTCTTCAGCCTTGGTGAGACAACTAGTCTAGGAGAAGGAAAACTGTGAATTCAAACCTGTTAAACTCCGCTTAAAAAATTGACCTTGTGTCATATCCTGGCCGAGCGGAGGGGTTGGGTAAATATGATAAACCCTTTTAGGTTATTTAATGCCAAATCCTGTTCATATACATATCGAATATTTGATTTCTAAGCATTTTGTTGATACCATTATTACACGAGCCTGAACACATTTTTTTTTTTGCTCACAGTTAAAGGATTTCAAGTATTGCAATATAACACTAACAATTACCATCAGCTATTTGTTTACACACGTAGTTTGTAGGCAATTTTGTATCGAAAGGTGAGGTTTGGTCGGATTTTATGGCATATCAATAATTGAAGGTTATTTAATACCAAATGGACTTTATACATACATATTAGATACATTTGGTTTTTAAATATTTCTTTGATAACATTACTAAACAAGCCTGAGTTCATTTTAGTCACACACTGTTAAATGGTTTCAAGTGCCCGTGGTGTAATAGTTATCGTCGTTGGAAATGAACATGGCGACACGAGTTCAAATGCTGGACGAGACTGATTGCATTTCACATAGCACTAATACCCTTGAGAAAGGTATGAATCCAATTATTCTTCCTCCAGCTATGGGTAAATAGTAGGGCAGACTAGGTTCTTCAGCCTTGGTTAGGCAACTAGTCTAGGAGAAGGAAAACTCTGAATTAAAACCTGTTAAACTCCGCTTAAAAAATTGACCTTGTGTCATATCCTGCTCGAGCGGAGGTGTTGGGTAAATATGGCTAAACAGTTTCAAGTATTACTATGCAACACTAACAGTTTATCATCGGTGATTTATTTGCACACAGTTAAATAGATATACATGATATGTGAGAGATTAGTTTGTCGGTAAGTTCATTTTTAAATGAGTAGGAACAAATTAATTTGCATACTAGTATTGCTATTGTTTTTTACTCATAGAAATCGTTTCAATTATTGCAAACAAACACAGTAAAGTTGTTATAAGTATTGCTATTTTTCACTAATTATTCGTATCAACATTACTCATTGATTCGTTCACAATTAAAGGAAAAACGGTTCTATTTCTAACAATCTAATTTAGCATAAGTCACCAAAGGTAAAGGGTTCCAAATAGTCCAATATATCACTAACAATCCACTTAAACCTCATTCATTTGTTTACACACAATTAAATGCTCAAACAGTTCTCTTTTAAACAATTCAATTTAGCATAAATCAACAAAGTTAAATGGTTCCAAGTTGTCCAATATATCACTAACAATCCATTTAAACCTCATTCATTTGTTTACACACAATTAAATGATCAAACAGTTCTATTTCTAACTAATCAATTTAGTATTAATCATTTCTTTGCTCACAGTTTAAAAGTTAACCAGTCCTATTTGAGCCGTAGATTGGACCCTCTCAGGCACAACCTATATTGGAGCAATGGCAATAAAGGGGTACTACGTACTTCAGTATTATTGCAGCCTCACGATCAGATAGTTTTGTGTCATATCAGGACACTCTTTTCAGGGGAAGTCTTACCCCTTTGTAAAGATGCAGTCGGAGTATTCTGCTATCCACATTTACCGGGCTTCGTACTTCGAGTTTGGTTAGTTGGTTGGTTGGTTGGTTGGTTGGATTATTTTACGGCGTATCAACCTTTTTCGGGTCATTTAACGCTGTATTAAGTCAATCTGATAAACGTTTAAAACAATTCAGTATAGTATATGTATAGTTTTTTGTGTACACATAATTAAATGTCAAAAAGTTATATTTCAAACATTTCAGTAAAGTTTAAGTACGAAGGTTAAACATACAGTTAAATGTAAAAACAGTTCTATTTTAAACAATTCACTTTAGCGTAATTACACAAATAAGTTCTGTTTACGGCGTATCAAACATTGTTGGTTATTTAATGCCAAATTAATTTTAATAACTATGAGCAGTTCTATTTCAAACTAGTCAGTTTAATATAAGTACACAATTTAGTTCTATTTGATCCTCAGATAGGACCCTATCAGGTACAACTACTTTGAGCCAGCGTAGAAAAGGGAGCGATGGAAATGAAGAGGTACTCCGCATTCCCCAAAGCTCCTGCATTACTGAAGCCTCAACATCAGATTGTATCGTGTCATATTCAGAACACTCGTTGGGGGAGTCTAACCCTTCTGTAGAGATGCAGTCAGTTTATTCTGCAGCCCTAGCTGACTTGGCTACCAGGACACTGAGTGGGGGAGTTTTACCTCTCTGCAAAGATGCATTCAGTGTATTCGTCAGCCCCAGCCGACTGGATTTCTTGGTTCGAGTTCGTGCGCTCAGGTAGTTGTTTGATCATAATGTTACTTTTGCGACAACTGGGACAGCTGACATTTACTGATTATATATATGTGTAAAAAAAAAGGTCTTGTGGTATAGTGTCTAACGTGCTAGACTATAACCTCTGAATATCCGAGTTCGAACTCCAGTCACGCTGTTACTTTCACTTCCGATTTAATGGACTTGGCAAAGTTGCGAACCCCCTTATCGTTCCAGCAATGGGTTAAATAGTTAGTTGGTTGGTTGGTTGGTTGGGTTTTATGGCATATCAACCTTTGTAGGTTATTTAATGCCAAATCCACTTTTATACGAATAATTAGTTCTATTTCAAACATTTCAGTTTCGCATGAGTACACAGTTTAATTGACAAAAACATTTTTCTTTCAAGCTATTCAGTTTAGCCAAACAGAGCTAAGTCAGTGTTGTATAAGTACATATTTTGTTTACACACAGTTTAAATGTCAAAACAGTTCCATATTAAACAATTCAGTTTAGTGTAAGAAGAGTTTCAATGTCAAAAACAGTCCCATTTCGAACAATTCAGTTTAGCATAAACACGCAGTTTAAATGTAAGTACAGTCTGATAGTCAAAAACATTTCTTTTTAAAGCTATTCAGTTTAGTCAAATGGTTCTAATTGAAACAATTCAGTTTAGCATAAATTTGCAGTTGGCTCTATTTAACCGATAGATAGAGCCCTATCAGGTACTACTATTCCGGGCCAGAGTGGACCTGGACGCATTGGCAATGAAGGGAGCCCCAGCACCACTGGAATCTCACCATCAGATTGTTTAGTGGTATATCTAGGACACTCGTCGGAGAGGGGGTCTGACCCCTCAGCAGAGAAGCAGTCGGTGTATTCTACAGCCCCAGCCAACTGGGCAAGGGTTAAAAGTACTACAGCTGTTCTTCTACAAGGATGACTTTGACAATAAATAACCCACGAAAGTTGATATGCCATAAAACAAAGAAATTAATCTAAACAAACCTAAAAAAAATAATCATTTCTACCGCTTGTTGTTAAGTAAATTCTTGTAAGTGATAAAGTGTATATCTCTTTTGTAGTTATTGATCGATTGATTAATTTCAATGAGATTTCAAATTGTGCAGGGTTATTGCATACCTACATATTTGGGAATCTCCTACATTGTTCATTCATATTAATATTTTAAGCTAGTTGTTACTAAAGAGGCTTTTTTTCGATCGATTACGAAGGAATTTGACCGAGAGATGGGAACCTCAAAGAATTTATTTATTTGGATTCTTTGTTTAATGGAATTACTTCACGGGTTATTCAATTCCAAAGCCATTTAGAAGAACAGCCAGGATACTATTGTTCCTCGAAGAACAGATAGGATGCCGCAAAGGATCTAGAGGCACTGGAGAGCTACTCTACATTGATCAACAGATCCTCAAAGAGATCATGACGAGACGGAAATAGCTAGCTATGGCCTGGATTGACTACAAAAAGCATATAATATGGTCATGTAAAGTTGGATAATAAACTGTCTCCCAATGTACAAGATATGAGATAAAGTCATAAATTTTATCAAGAAAAATTTGAAAATCTAGAGAGTGGAATTGACACAAGGAGGGAAAAACTTGGCTCAAGCGAAGATCCAAAGAGGTATAATCCAGGGAGATGTACTGTCATTATTATTATTTGTAATAACGATGATGCCACTCAGCCACACACTCAGGAAATACACAGCTGGATACAAACTTCATTGTTAGTTCATGTTAATATTTTGGTGTAGTGAAGAGGGTTTTTTTTTCTATCGATTACGAATGAATTTGACCCACAGTTGGGAACCTCAAAGAATTGGTTTGTTTGATTTCTTTGTTTAATGGCATATAAACCTTTTGGAAGAATGGCCAGGATACTATTCAACCTATTGGTGGGAATAAAGGAATTTCTACCTTTCCCTTGGGGATTAGTCCAAAGAAACCTAACAGATACTAACACTCAAGATCAGGGTGGATATGAGAGTAAGGGTAATAAACCGGTACCAATACTCTGCAGATGACTAGAACTACAACTTTACCATGATGCAATTTAGTGTCATACCGAGGATACCAGCTTTGGGGGGGGCATGGTTTATCGCTCTGCAACGGATACATTCATCCTATTCTAAGACCCACCCCCACCGGAAGGGAGTTGATAGGTGCATATGAAAAGGTGGAATAATTAGTCTGCAAACTTGCTTTGTTTTGTTTTCTTTCTCTAATGGTTTATCAACATTCTTGGGTTATTTAATGCCACAGCCATCCTTGTAGAATAACAGTAGTAGTAGTAATAGCTGTTGTAGTATTTAACCGAAATCTGAGAAGACGAGGTGGTTCATACTTTTCCCCAAAAGAATCAAACGTAATTGCTCGACTGGAGTTCGAAATTGCTTCCTATATATGTCGTAGTCCTGTACGTTAGCCACTACGAATCGAGGACTTTGTCTATAGTAGATTTGAGCTGTACCTGTATTTAGATCTAAATTGGTTTGGTTTTATGGCATATCAACCATTATAGGCTATTTACCGCCAATCTTGATTATACATATACATAATATATATGGTTTGTAAACACATTTTGTTGATAACATTCTTAAACGAGCCTGAAATCTTTTTTGCACGCAGTTAAATGATTTCCAGTTTGGCTATATAATAGTGACAATTTAACCTCAGTCATTTGTTTGCACACGGTTTGTTCTATTTGACCCATAGATATGACACTATCAGTTGCTACTTCTCCCGTTCAGTATGGAGCCGGGAGTAATGGCAATAACGCGGTACTCCATGTTCCCCAAATCTCCAAGCTTGGAGCCTTACAGTCAGATGGTTTATTGTCATATATAGGACAGTCGTTAAAGGGCTGTTACCCTTCTGCAAAGATGTAGTTGGTGTACTCTACACCCTCAGCTGAGTGGGCTGTATAATCATAGTGATATCAACCCCAACAGTAATAACATACATATACAAATACAGGCAAATACAGGCGGACTCTGTCGTTTCAGGTACGAACAGGTTTATTAATTCTGGCTTCGGTCCATGGTGACACGAGGAGAGAGACACAATTCTTAAAGGTCTTTGCTGACCATACTATGCTGACTCCACCCCAACGTGCGGTGCATCTTGTGATGTTTAAGATCTCTGTCTGTAGAGATCCGAAAAACTCAACTATATCTTTCAACGGTCAAAATCCAACTCTCGCCTCAATGGCCCAATCTCAACAGACGTCTTTTCAAAATCCTTAAATTCTCAAGACAATCTTTTCTGACCATGACGTCATCCACACCCCAGCTCCATTTCCTGTCTGGGTGTTTATTATGACAAATGGTGTGTGTCATAACCTTTGCGCACGAGCGTAAACTGCACCAATTGACTATGCACCTGGACTGACACCTGAATGGTTCAAAACCCTACCAAACTGAATGATAAAATATAATTAACGAAAAATAATTGATTAAAAAAAATTATTCTTTAATTATATAACACTGAGATCTGAATTGTATTTTCTGGATATGAGAAGAGCGTGTTTTTTTAAGAAATTAAAAAAGCAATGGAAAAGTAAAAAGAAAAGATGCAAACACACTTTATTGGAATTACATTTCGATAAATTACATCTATTCTTAAAAACAACCGTTGATAATGACGGTTAAACTTTATATAAAATAGATTTTTATAATCCAAATTAAAAATATTTCAGAATCTAAAAAGATCAACTCAATAAATGAAAACCATTTATGTTATTGTTATAAAAAAAAACAACTTTCATGCAAGAAACTTAAAATTGTCTATGTCGTTAATAAATGGAGACTGTCTCTTTTTCTCTGTTTATCTATCTCCTCCTTGTTGCTGTCAATATAGATTCAAAAGATACATAGCCAAGCAGATGAACGCAAAAACTGATGAAACAATTGTGATGTCAGCCAGTTTTCCTAACAACTTGTCTGTTTTCTTTCCCTTTCTCTTTCGATGTGGCAAGCAACAAATCACATGCTTCTTTCATTCTTTCTTTCTTTCTTTAATTTTTTTCTTTAAAGATTACAACAAAAACGTCAGATATCTCACCATCCGTTCTTTCTTTCTTTTTTCTTTTTTCTTTCTTTCTTTCTTTCTTTCTTTAATTTAATCTTTCTTTAAAGATTACAACAAAAACGTCAGAGATCTCACCATTCGTTCTTTCTTTTTTTTTTTAATCTAATCTTCCTTTAAAGATTACAACAAAAACGCCAGAGATCTCAAAATCCGTTCTTTCTTTCTTTCTTTCTTTCTTTCTAACTTTAATTTAATGTTTCTTTAAAGATTACAACAAAAACGTCTGAAATCTCATCTTCCGTTTCTTCTTTCTTTCTTTCTTTCTTTTCTAAATATTGTGGGTACAGACACACAGGTGTACACACAGAACGCTAAAGTTGTGTTTTATATATTTAGGAGAAAGAGATATATAAAATATCCAATTTCTAGTTTTAAGTATAAAACGTCTGCTCATTTTTAAAAATCATTTTTTTTTTGTGGTTTATCATATCAGATTTTTTAAAATATTCTGAGACGATCAGAAATTAGCATGAATGAGAAATAAAATATTAGTTTCTAATGATTCGATCACGCAACATTTAGACTTGGAATTCTGTTTGAAAAGCAGCCAAGTCGGCCAGGATTGTAGAATATGCCGAATGCGTCTCTGCAGATGGGTAAGACCCCTCCCCAACGATAAACCATCTGATAGCATGGCTTCAGTAATGCTGGATTTTGGAGAAATGCGGGGCACCGCTTCCTTGATATCGCTCCCAGGTCCACTCTGGCTCAGAGCTGTAGTACCTGATAGGGCCCTATCGATGGGTCAAATAGAAATGTTTGAAATTTAAACTGATTACAAAAAAATTATTTTTTCTAACTTGAATTGTTAGAAATAGAATTGCTTGATCATTTAACTGTGTGTATATAAATGAATGATATTTAATTCGATTGTTAGTGATACATAGTGATAATTTGAACCATTTTAAATAATTTTAGATTTTGCATATTATGGGGTTATTAAGTAGCCATTCATTGGGAGAAGGTGGTATTTTGATGTTTTCGGCAGGCCTAAGGAGTATAGATAGACTTATTGCATTTGATGAATCGCTCAGTGATTGTGACCAGTAGGGCTTCTTACAACAGCATCACAACTCCCTCTACTTTTAATCTAAACTTCTATCAAGGTTTCATGCTGTTGTATAGTCACAACCATGACCAAGACTAACTATACAAACACATATACATATAGAATCATAACAACGACGCAATAACGACGAGGGACACAGTTCTTAGAAAAATATACCTCTCACTTTATTGAAAGGGTTGTGTGTGAGAGGGAGTTGGAGACCGAACAGAACTGCGACATATTGACCCCCACTCTATTGGCCATAACCGCGTTTCTTTCCCGTTCTCCTGGGCTGTTCAACTGGGGGCTTGGGACCCAGCCTCTCTGGGTGCTGGTTTTCTCTACCGCATCTTATCTCCAACTCGTCTGATCCCCAACTGATTAATCGGAGGCCTGAGGGCTCCCCGTTGCTGTGTGCTGGCTTTCTCTACCGCAACTTGTCTCCAACTGGTCTGGTCTCCAAAACTGATTGAATTTCCTGCGCACTCAGTTATATAATAGTTCCACGTCCACCTTCTTCTTGTGGGCGTCACAAATTGCACTCATTCAACCCATCCACGGTCAAGGCTACACTCTGCTATTCCTCTACCGGATGCACCTGTTATTTACATAGGTGAATTTCCTATTTTGACAGCCCGGCCGGGTCGTAGTCAATATACAACAATGCCTCAAAACAACCGTTAGTCTTAAGTAAATGGTAAAATTTCGAACTATTTAACTTAGTTGACTTATGCTAAATTGATTTGTTAGAAATAAAATAATTCGATCATTTAACTGTGTGTATCTACAAAATGTGTTTACAAATCATATATATTTAATATATATGTAAAAACAGGACTTGGCATTAAATAAGCTATAATGGTCGAAATGCCTGAAAACGAAACGAAACTAAATAAAATTAAATTAAAACAAAGTGTCAAAAAAGGATAGTCTATTAAAGATTAGGCTATAAAACCCCAAATAGCAGACATCATAGGAATTTAACTTTATAGTCTCATTCTTCGTAATAAGATCTTTGTTTTAACTAATAAAATGATACTTTGATATTTTGTAATCCTATTTACCAACCCCTCCGCTCGGGCAGGATATAACACAAGGTCAATTTTTAAGCGGAGTTTAACAGGTTTTAATTCAGAGTTTTCCTTCTCCTAGACTAGTTGCCTCACCAAGGCTGAAGAACCCAGTCTGTCCTACTATTTGCCCATAGCTGGAGGGAGAATAATTGAATTCATACATTTCCAAGGCTATTAGTGCTATGTGAAAATGCAGTCATTCTCGTCCAGGATTTGAACTCGTGTCGCCGTGTCCATTTCCTACGACGATAACCATTACACCACGGGCACCTCCTTTGATATTTTGTAATAGATAGAAAAAAGAAGAGATCTTGTAATCTTGTACAAGACGGATAACAAAACAATGAACATATAATAACTATTTTATTCAGTCCATTTATTTCTGTTGGTTGATTTCTTTTTTAATTAACAAAGTAAGTCATACTATTCTCTAGGTATTGTCAATAAAAAAAAAAGTCAAATAATTTAACTAAATCTAGAATAAACATTTTGTTGGAATTGGAATTCGTTCGTAATGCTCGTAAGCAGTGATGTACCCGTGGTGTAATGGTTATCGTCGAAGGAAATGGACACGGTGATACGAGTTCAAATCCTGGACGAGACTGATTGCCTTTCACATTGCACTAATACCCTTGCGACAGGTAATAATCCAATTATTGTCCCTCCACCTATGGGTAAATCGTAGGATAGATTGACTTCTTCAACCTTGGTGAGGTAATTAGGAGAAAGAAAACTGAGAATTCAAACCTGTTAAACTCCGCTTAAAAATTGACCTTGTGTCATATCCTGTCTGAGCGGAGGTGTTAGTAAATATGGTTAGCATTGAGTAAATACTTGTTTGCGTAAAAGAGCAATGCTATGACTTGAGGCGAGATTATATAGACATTGAGGAATTCCATTGCTCTCAAGTGGCAAAGTCCATTCTCTGGACGATTATTAGTTGCTGGTCCAGTGAATGGGTATATTAGTGTGTGTATACACTGGCTTGCTTAATTTGTTACTGCTTCAGTATTTGGTTAACGCCCTTTTTACTTTTTGTTTGCCAGCTGGGGCTGTTGAACCTGTATGTCTTGTTCTTGTTTATCCTGCACATCAGAGTAGTGACTCTTACACATTTCTGAATAAACCAGCATGATCTTTCTGGGCCATTTATATATATATATATATATATATATATATATATATATATATATATATATATATTATCCTTATAGGTGAGATCTTTAACGTTTTTGAATATGACCATTGGATCATTAATGGTTAAGATGAAACATCACTTGTTTGTGTTTGAAAAAACCAGGGCACTGTTGCGTTCAAATCTATGTTAAATCTTTTTATATAGAGATTACAACACAAAATGGAACGCAGTAATAAAACTACTCGAAGCAAACAGATATTTCCTTGGATAACAGTCGCATCTTCGCCTATTTGTTTCCATATTGCTATTTTTTCTTTTTCAATCAACTCTCTCTCTCTCTCTCTCTCTCTCTCTCTCCATATATATATATATATATAGATATATATATATATATATATATAGAGAGAGAGAGAGAGAGATTTCTGTATATATATAGATATATATATATATATATATATAGAGAGAGAGAGAGAGATTTCTGTATACAAGAATGCTACGGGCTGTATTGAACAAATCTTGGAGGCAGCATACCACAAAACAATAGCTGCACGGACACCTACCACCCATCTCGAAAACCATGCTAATTAGGCGAACAAAACATGCGGGACAAAAAATTTTTTTTTTTTTCAGATATCATCTAGAGAAATGAACACGGCGAAACGAGTTCAAATACAGGACGAGACTGATTGCATTTCACATAGCACTAATACCCTTGGGAAAGGTATGAATCCAATTATTCTCCCTCCAGCTATGGGTAAATAGTAGGACAGACTAGCTTCTTCAGACTTGGTTAGGCAACTAGTCTAGGAGAAGGAAAACTCTGAATTAAAACCTGTTAAACTCCGCTTAAAAATTGACCTTGTGTCATATCCTGCCCGAGCGGAGGGGTTGGTAAATAGTATCATCAAGAGAATTTAATCAAAATTCATTGAAATGGCAGATCTATTGGATCAAATTGTTGGTGCAGATCTATCAGGTCAAATTTTAGGTGCACGTATGGCAGGCGCTAGTGTAACAAAAACCGGTTAATTATTTGGTGTAGTAAGTAATGACAGCATTTGTGACTGAAGGAGAAACTTCCTCACTGAAGCAAAACTCTGGAAAAAAGCGAAAGCTGTCTGACAGGGACCATCGGACTCTTAGGTGGATTGTTAGGAAGGATCACAAGAATACAGAGCTTAATGACCATCTCCAATAGCAAGTTTCCTCGAAAAGCGAAAGAGGGTATTTCACAGGTAGGCTGCCACCAGAAAACCATAGATTTTTTAAAAAAATTTCCTCGTGTTTCCATTATTTTGTCCAACCCATATATATATATATATATATATATATAAGATAGATAAGACGTGATAATATTGGTTGAGGTTTTATTGTGTTTCCGTCAGTGCGATTTTCATATGATAATGTTTCTGTTTTGAATGTTTCAAAATCATTGTCTGTTGAAACTCATAGGAATAAATACGTCTCTCTCTATCTCTCTCTCTCTCTCTCTCTCTCTCTCTATATATATATATATATGATTAGTCTCATTTTCACTATCTACATTCTGATATCTCGAACAGAATATATGCACCGGAGTTATCCAATCAATTAAGTGTTTTTCTAAGGAGTTGTAAATAGGATTCACTGTTTTATAGAAAATCAATTGTCATAATCTGCGATCTGTGGTCGCTGGTTCGATCTCCAGTGGTGGAGATCACGGTATACACTGCTGATGAGACTTAACAAGGTCGAAACAGTTATCCAGTGTTTCCGTATGTCGTGCGTAAGTGTTCGTCGGATTTTCTGGTCATGGTAATTCAATTCACAATATATTTTCCTCGACTTGAAAAAAGAAAATGTTGATCAATAATCATAAGTTCTTTCATGTTCCAGAGGACTGTCAGCTCGACCTTCTTTACTGACTGCTGTATTCAAAAGTTTTTCTTTGACCTGAAGAGGCAGTACCTGCTAGGATTTAATCTATGGGTCAAATTATATGTATGATATCTATGTTTTAATGGCACATCAACCTTTGTGGTTTCTCTAATGCCAAAGATACCCTTGAAGAAGAACACCAGTGATAGTATATAACCCATTGATGGATTGGGGATTAGGGATTTCCTACCTTTCCTAAGATTAGTGAATAAGTGAGATTAGTCCAAAAGTAAAGATTATAGTGCGATACGAGATTGAACCTACTTTATACGATTGTCTCAAATTATGATGCATACATTTTAACAAAAAAAAAAAAAAAAAAAAGAATAACTGATGAAGATACATTTTCATTAGATAATTTCTTATTGCTTTCTCACCTCACTCCCTTCAAGCCAGATTTGAAACAAGGTAGTTTATAATTAGGGCCATGCACGAAGCGAGACTCATGCCTTGTTGACACAAAAAATGCTTCCCAATCTCAGATGCGAAGCGATGAATTGAATCCGGTATTGCGTGAGAGGAGAGCCACCTTGGAACAGGTGATTAGCACAATAACTCCAACTCGGTAAGAACACCTGATGGAGTCCGGAAAACCAGTAATGGGAAATGTCCTGTAGCGTTTACATTACAGGAAAGTTAAACGGAAAATATTTCGATGACACACACACACACACACACACTCTCTCTCTCTCTCTCTCTCTCTCTCTCGCGCCATTCGTCTCTATCATCAATTGCTTCCGGCTGGTCTTGTGTCCCTACAGATAAGTTCTTGTTGCTCGTCCGATATTTACACGTCCATGTGAAAGGGTCCATAAGAGAACGTCGCTCCTGAGTTCGTTGTTACTTCTCCTGCAGAGTCCTGCATGTCTAGTTCATTTTATTGGGATAATTTTCGAGACGGTAGGTTGGTGGCCATACAGCTGCTCTTTGGTGCGATGTTGCTTCTAGGATTTATTCAATACAGCTCGTAGCATTCTTGTGCAGTTCCCGACTAGTTGTTTCTCTATATGCTTAGTCAGCTTCTATGTGGTGTATCCATACAGTAGTATTTAAACGACAGCTATATATATATATGTATAAGGGGATAGATAGATAGAGAGAGAGAGAGAGAGAGAGAAAGAGAGGGGAAGATGACATGATATGTTATTATGTGTCTGTAATTGAGAGAGATATAGACAGACTATGATTGATAGATACACAGATAGATAGATAGATAGATAAAGAGAGAGAGAGAGTGTAAGAGATAGAGAGAGACAGAGGGGAGTCTGTAATTGAGTGAGATATAGACAGACTATGATAGATAGATAGATAGAGAAAGAGAGAGAGAGTGTAAGAGATAGAGAGAGACAGAGGGGAGTCTGTAATTGAGTGAGATATAGACAGACTATGATCGATAGATAGATAGATAGAAAAAGAGAGAGAGAGTGTGTAAGAGACAGAGAGAGACAGAGGGGAAGATGACATGATATGTTATTATGTGTCTGTAATTGAGAGAGATATAGACAGACTATGATTGATAGATAGACAGATAGATAGATAGATAGATAAAGAGAGAGAGAGAGTGTAAGAGATAGAGAGAGACAGAGGGGAGTCTGTAATTGAGTGAGACATAGACAGACTATGATAGATAGATAGATAGATAGAGAAAGAGAGAGAGAGTGTAAGAGATAGAGAGAGACAGAGGGGAGTCTGTAATTGAGTGAGATATAGACAGACTATGATCGATAGATAGATAGATAGAAAAAGAGAGAGAGAGTGTGTAAGAGACAGAGAGAGACAGAGGGGAAGATGACATGATATGTTATTATGTGTCTGTAATTGAATGAGATATAGACAGGCTATGATCGATAGATAGATAGATAGATAAACAGTTTGAAGGTAATTATATGGATAAGAAAAAAATGATAGAAAGGAGGAAAATGAAATTGTTATATATATATATATATATATATATATATATATATATATATATATATATATCAGCTTCGTTCTGATGATCCGAAAAGGTGAAACCTAGGTAAATTTCCTCTTATATCAGTACTTATATCAATATTTACTCAACTATGTATAGAGCCCTTTCTTCGTCTACTTATTCTTCTGTTAGATTTTTTTTCTTTTGACTTGGAATTACGATATTCTCTGATTTTTTCTGGCAATATCTATACTTTTTAGTCTTTTTTTGATGGAATCTTTCTCAAATATCAATTTGTGTATTTGTTTATTCACAAGTTGGATTATTTGGGGATTTTTTTCAGTTTGCCTGTGTTAAAGTTAGGGATTTACCTAATATAGAAATACATTATATATATATATATATATATATATATACATATGTATATATATATATATATGTAATGTATTTCTATATTAGGTAAATCCCTATTTCTATATTAGGTAAAAAGACACATTAGGTCAAGTGTTCGAGCAATTTACCAGTACTTGTTAATTCGGCATCGTTTACATGTGGCATTAACCAGTGGCTCAGTGGTAGAGTTTCGGCTTCTGCACACTGTGGTTGTTGGTTCGATCGCCAGTGGTGGAGATCACGGTGTGAACTGCTGATGAGACATAATAAGGTCGAAACAGCTGCTTAGTACTCCGTATGTCGTATGTGGGTGCTTGTCGGATTTTCTTGTCATGGTAATTTTTAACATAATATATCAATTCCTCCATACAAAATTATATTTTCCTGCCCATGAGGCTTTTGTTATGAGGTCTCATAACTCCGACTTGGGAAGACGTAGCCCTGGAGATGGCCGTAACCACTGTAGGGAATACGTACCTACAAAAAAGACACATTAGGTCAAGTGGTCGCGCAATTTACCATCATGACTTGTTAATTCGGCATCGCTTACATGCGGCATGAACCGAAGGCCCAGTGGTAGAGTTTCGGCTTCTGCATATATCTATGTGTGTGTGTGTGTGTGAATCAACAAAAAAAGGTACACAATATAAACTGCTTTAACTGGTGGGTCTGAAAAACTTTTTAATTATTGATATCATCGATATCATTGAAAGAACATTACTAAATTTTTGTTCGAATCCTTCACTCGTATCTGATGAAACAATAACATTGATTGTTGTTTCCATCAAAAACTGATAAACTCACGTGTCCACATAAAAATCTCATCTGCGATTAAATATCATCATTATACAGGGTTGAACGATCAAATTGTCGCCCTAGAAAAGACGACATGAATCCATTTCCGTTGAATGAAAACCGGTTTTCTTTATTTGTTGCAAACCATCTACTAGTTGGCCAGTTGTGTACCAATCCCAAGAGCGATAGGAGTCTTCTATCATGTCTGAAAGTGACACAATGTTCAACGAGCGAGATCGGAGATACGCCGCTGTACAACTCATGTTCTCTACTGATCCAAGTTATGACAACAGGACCATTGCTAGCACCCTCAAAATGCAAATCCGGGCTGTTCAACGTGCCCAGGGTGATGAAAACAAAGTTTCCGGCTACGGTTATGGTCTTTGGCGTGATTTTAAGTGAGGGCCACATTATGCCACCTCACATCTTCGAAGTCGGCTTGAAAATCAACACCAAAGTGTACCTAGATGTGCTGAAGAGTGTGGTGATCCTCTGGTGCAATCAGGTGGCCGGTGGCATACCCTGGGTGTGGCAGGAGAACTAGACGCCGGTCCACAAGTCCAAAGAAACCCAGGCTTGGCTTCAGAAGGAGTGCTACGACCTTGTACCCTTCTCTCATTGGTCCCCCTCCTCCTCCGACCTGAACCCGCTGGACTACTTCGTTTCGTCATAGGTCGAGAACTTTACCAACATGACCTCCCACAACACCAAAGCCAGACTGATCGCCGCTTGTGGAAAAGGCATGCTCCCAGTTCCGGGTCAGCTGATATATATTCCTCAAGCTAATACGTGGTGTAATGTGCAATTTTTTTTTAGTTATTTATTCATAAATGAATACCCACTGCATAGTTACTATAGGGCTGGATCATGGTATATACAAGAAACTGAGCATCGTTGACACAGTCGATGCAATCCTAGTTAGGCGGGGTGAGTAAAATTCGCAATGAGTAAAGAAGAAGTTGTACTATTGAAGAAAAATAAAAATTACAAGTTTTTAGGAATATTGGAAGTGGTCACCATCAAATAAGCAGAGGTGAAAAAAGAAAATAACAATCAGAAAAGAGTAGCTCAGAAGAACGAGAAAACAACTCAAAACCCAACTCTGTGGAAGACAGCTCATCAGAAGGATCAACACCAAAGCCGTCCCACTTCTAAGATACTCGGAACTATTCGAAAGATAGACAAGCGAAGAACTCAGATAAAAGTTGATAACTATACATATACATATACATATATTTAGTACCATTTAACCTATCATAGGACCTTATTAGATGCTACCAGTCCACGCCAGAGGGGACCTATGAGCGATGGGAATAAAGAGGTCATCCGAATTCCCCAAAACTTCCGGCATTACTGAAGTCTTACTATCAGATAGTTTAGTGTCATATGCAGAACACTCGTTGAGGGAATCTTACCACTCTGCAGAGATGCAGTCGGCGTATTCTGCAGCCATGCAACATTAAGATTGACCAGAATACTGAGAAGAGCCCTGGAGACTTGATGAAAATTGCTCTCTCGGACTTCAGTAAAAAACCTTCAGCAATCACTGGTGGGAGTAACTCACAAGGAGTCACACCAGATAAAATAGACCTGGCAAAGAAAGGAATAGAATCTCTCCTAATGGCAGCGCAAAACAGCGCCATAAGAACCAATCATATTAAAGCGAGAATAGATAAGACGCAACAAAATAGCAAAAATAGGTTATGTGGTGATAGAGATGAAACCATCAATGACATAATAAGCGAATGCAGCAAATTAGCACAGAAAGAGTATAAGACTAGACACGACTGGGTGAGCAAGGTGATCCAATGGGTAATGTTCTTCTATAGCCACATAAGAGGGGAAACCATCCAAACGACAGCATTATTGAGAACGGCCAGAATACTTAGAAGAGTCCTGGAGACTCGAGGATAATTACTGACACTCAAACTCCAGTGAAAAACCATCAGCGTTAGCTGATGTGAAAAACTCTAATGAGTGAATAATAATAATAATAAATAGATAAGACGCAACAAAATAGCAATTGTAGGCTATGCGGGGACAGAGATGAAACCATCAATCACATAATAAGCGAATGCAGCAAATTAGCGCAGAAGGAGTATAAGACTAGACATGACTGGGTGGGCAAGGTGATCCACTGGGTAATGCTGTTGTATAGCCACATACAACTAAACGTATACATATACATACGGAAATATAATCAACAATAGTGACGAACGAACACACTTCTTTAGAAAAATATACCTCTCACACTTTATTCTCGAAAGGGTTGCGAAAGGGTTCTGTGGGAGAGGTGAGTTGGAGACTGCAACATATTGACCCCAAGTTCCTCTGACTATAGCAGCACTTCTTTCTCGTTCTGCTGGGCTGCTCAACTGGGGAACCTGAAGGCCAAAGCCCTCTGATGGGAGCTGGTTCTCACTGCCTCGAACTGCATCTGACTCTAAGCCGTCTGTGGCACCCGGTTATATAACTGTTTGACATCCACCTGCTTTTTGTGAGCGCTGCAATTGCACCGAATTCCACCCGTCAAGGTGATACCCGGATATCTTCGACTGGATACACCTGTTTCTTGATTGACGGCTGGGTCGAAGGTCAATATGTTACAATCTGCAAGAAATTTGAATTTTACCATGTGAACAAATGGTATATGCACAACCCAGCACCTGTCCTGGAAATGACACACTTAAATTCCGATGGAACTTTGACTTACAGACGGATTACCTAATCTCGGCCAGAAGACCAGACCTTCTAATAATCAACAACAACAACAAAAAAAGAGAATTTGCAAAATTGTCGATTTTGGTGTTCCAGGCTGACCACAGCATGAAACTGAAAGAATTTGAAAAGAAGGATAAATACCTCGACTTTGCTAGAGAAGTGAAAAAACTGTGGAATATGTAGGTGACAATAATACCAATTGTGATTCGTGCTTTTGGCACAGTAACTAATGGATTATTAAAGGGCCTGGAGGACTTGTAAGTTGGCGGCCGAGTGGAGACCATCCAAACTACAGCATTATTGAGAACGGACAGAATACTGGGAAGAGTCCTGAAGACTTGAGAAGACTCCAGTGAAAAACTCGAATGAGTTAATGATTAGTTATTACTCCTTGAGTGTTTTTCCTATCAGCGTTCGTTGATGGTCTTTCAGTGGATTCCGAGTGACAGCGAGTCTCCTCAAACCTCCAGGACTCTTTTCAGTATTCTGGCAGATCTCAGTATTGGAGTAGTTTGGATGATCTCCACACGTCCTTTTATTTCCAATTCTTTAATCCTTTAGTGACTTATTATTATTATTATTATTATTATTTTATCATTATTTGATAATAATAATAATAATCATTATTATTATTATTATTATCTTTATTATTATTATTTATTAAATTATTATCGAAAGATAACATGTATATAAAATTGTTTCCTTTTCAGTTGGATCGAGAAACTTTCAGAGTCACTTCGTATACATGTAAAAATGAATATATATATATATATATATATATATAAGCATATGTGTGGAGGCATGTGCGAGTAAGTGTGTGTGTGTTTGTGAGTATATTGAAAAAAGAAATCCCGTGCTTCAAAACTGTTGTCATAGCAGTACTACGGCATAGATGCACCGCTTGAACTCCAGCATAACGTTTACAGGAAAATGTTCAACGGGAACCACATAGAAACGTTACGTGTGGTTTTAAACAAATCCTGCGAGCAGCACCCCCCCGAAAACAATAGCCATACCGCCACTTACATCCCATCTTACAATCTACACAAGCAAGACATGCAGGTCATTGCTGGAAAAGTAAAGCCGAATACATAAGCGTCTTTCTCCTATGGACTCCCTCGCATGGACAAACCAGTGGCCGAGAGACTTACCAACATCAGCTCTGTGTGGACACAGAACCCTCTCTAAAAGACCAGTCAACCGTGAAGGTCTTTAGGGATTGAGTGAGAGAGAGAGAGGGAGAGAGTCTGGGAACTACAGCTCTGTTTGATGATGGTAATGATGATGATGATGACATAAAGTTAGACTCTGAACTAATTTTTGGTATCTTGGTGCATTGTGCTCACCCTAGAGATTAATAATTTCGAATCACCCCCTCACCTTTTTTTTCTATCCGTTTATACTTGTCCTCCATTTTTCCCATCTTTTTTCCCCTGCGACCGCCATTTTGCAATGGTCCAACACGTCCTGTCACACGACAAGGTAGCGATTCTTTCAATGGTCTCTAAGCTAATTAGTTTGACGGCTATAATTGAATCACAAGAATTTTATTTGGTTTCAATCTGTAAGTCGGTTGTCTACGCCCACCACCTTTCGTCGGATGTGAGGTGACTGGGTACAAATTCTTGTAGAAATAAATGAGAAAAAAATTAACTTTGAGAGGTCAAAAAGAAAGTAAAAAAAAAAAAATGATAAGAACCCAATTGGAACTATAGGTCTCTCTTTCTCTCTGCCTCTATCTCTGTCTCTCTAATTTCCCGCGTTTTTTTTTTAAAGTCAATGAGGCACAGCTCTATGGTAAAGAAAAGAAAAAGTTGCCAGTCTTTCGTACGAAGACGGTTTGCTTGATCTAAACGTCTTCCTTCTAAATATCGTCACACACACACACACTTTTCTCTCTCGTACTCCCTCTCTTTCTCTCTCTCACACACACAAACACACACTTTTCTCTCTCTTACTCCCTCTCTCTCTCTCTCTCTCTCACACACACACACACACGCACTTTTCTCTCTCTTACTCCCTCTCTTTCTCTCTCTCTCTCTCACACACACACACATAAGCACTAAATATATATATATATAGGGTGCCGAATCAAAATATGGAATAATTTTTACAAGTTTTTTTTTTAAAGTCTGATTAGTCCAATTAAAAAAAAAAACCCAATAAATCTAAATTTTCATGATTAGCTCTATTATTCAAGGACCTTTTCATTAAAATCAGCCCAATATGAGTGAGCAAGAAAAGAAACGAGAAAGAAGTAATGATTTGCTTAACGCCGAAACCAAACCAAACCAAACCAAAAAATTTCCGAAATAATTGGAGTCTTTTTACGACCTCAATCAAGTCCAGACATTAACCTCCTTGATTACGCTATATGCAGTGTTTTAGAAAACAAAATAAATGCAACTTCCCATCCAAATATTGGTTCACTTCATACTGCTATTGAAGAGGAATGGAATAAAATGTCTTAAGAATTTCAGTAAGTATTGTCTATGTTTCCTCAACTAACAATAAGTAATTTTTCTTTACTTAAATACCTATTGATTTATTTCTTTTGAATCAAAATCTATTTTCCTTTCTTATAAGAGTACATTTTTTATTTTAATTTCATTTATTTTACTGCAGATTTTTAAAAAAATGTTTACATAAGATATTATAACATACCCATACGTGAATCCGTGAAACGTACATAGAATATTCATAACTCATATACATACATAACATAGGAATACCGAAACACGAAAAACTTTACGACTTCTTAGTTCAGGTACGAAACTTTTTATTACCTTTGAGTTAAAAGGTTTTCCGACATAAAGAGAGTGATACACAATCTTTCTATGCTGACTTTTCCATCTGCCCCCGCTACGCGTGGCACCCGCCGCAAGGCCTCGGCGAGCTCCGAAAGTCAACCTTCTTCTTCAGACGCTAAAACTCAACTAACTGCTTTTTCTCAAATCTCAGCCCACGCTTCCGCGTACAAAGGATATGACAATCACCATTGTCATGAGAACCCCCCAGACGGGAAATGGGGCTGGAGTGTGGATGACGTCTTTCCTGGAAGAGATGGTCCTGAGAATTCGAGGATTTTGAAAAAGAGTCAGTTGAGAAGTTGAGATTGGACCATGGAGGCAGAAAGCTGAGTTTCTACCATTGAAAAATGTTGGGTTTTTCGGATCTCAACCGACAGAGATCTTAGACATCACAAGATGCGCCGCGCGTTGGAGTCTGAGAAGTATGGTTAGCATTAGCTTTTAAGAATTGTGCCTCTCTCCTCTTGTCGAAGAACTTAAGTCAGAAAATAATAAACATGAAACAACAGATTCCCGCCTGTTTTCGCCAGCATTTGTATTTGCATTATAGATTTTTATTCATTAATTTTCTTCTTTATCTGCAACAAACATGTGTGCTCAGGCGCGCATGTAGGTGTGTCTGTGATTGTGTGTCTCTGTAAGCATGTGTGTGTTTGTGTCTTTTTGAGTGTGTGTGTGTGTGTCTGTGTTAGCGCGTGAGTATGTGTGTCTTTTTCTCAGTATGTGTTAGTATGTGTGTGTGGGGGGGAAGATGTGTGTCTGTGTTTATGCGTATGTGGCTCTTTGTGTGCGTATATGTGTGAATGTAACTCCGTGTTAATGAGTGTGGGTGAGTGTGTTTGTGCATGCGTGTGTAAGAATTTGTGTGTGAGTGAGTGTGAGTCTCTGTGTTAGTGAAAGTGTCTGTGTATGTCTCTGTCAGTGTGAGTATGTCTGCGTGTGTGAGTATCTGTTTTGTGTGTGTATAAATATCTACCTGTCTGAAATCTGTGTGTGCATGAGTGTGTGTGTGTGTGTGTGTGTGCCTAAGTATCTGTGTGTGTGTGCATGTGTGTGTGTTTCTCTGTGTTAGTAAACGTGTATGTATGAATATCTTTGTGTGTCTGAGTGTGTGTATGTGCAAGTGTCTGAGTGTGTGTGGTTGAGTGTGTATGTGTGTCTGTTAGTGTGTGGTTGAGTGTGTGTGTGTGTGTGTGTGTGAGTATGTCTGAGTGTGTGAGTATATGTCGTGTGTGTGTATGAATATCTAAATGTTTTAAAAATATGTGTGTGCATGAGTGTGTGAGTGTCTCTATGTGTGTATCTGTGTGTATATGTGTGCTTGAGTATCTGTGTGTGTGCACGTATGTGTGTCTCTGTGTTAGTGAACGTGTATGTATGAAGATCTTTGTGTGTGCGTGAGTGTGTGTGCGTGCGAATGTCTGTGTGCGTGTGGTTGAATGTGTATGTGTGTCTGTTAGTGTGTGGTTGAGTGTGTGTGTGTGTGTGTGTGAGTATGTCTGAGTGTGTGAGTATATGTCGTGTGTGTGTATGAATATCTAAATGTTTGAAAATATGTGTGTGCATGAGTGTGTGAGTGTCTCTATGTGTGTATCTGTGTGTATATGTGTGCTTGAGTATCTTTGTGTGTGCACGTATGTGTGTCTCTGTGTTAGTGAACGTGTATGTATGAAGATCTTTGTGTGTGCGTGAGTGTGTGTGCGTGCGAATGTCTGTGTGCGTGTGGTTGAATGTGTATGTGTGTCTGAGAGTGTGTCTGTTAGTATCTGGTTGAGTGTGTATGTGTGAGTGAGTGTGTGTGTCTGTATGTGCGTGAGAGGCGTAAAAAAACACAGACGGTGCTTGCCTAAGTAATTTTTTAGTCCAAGAACTTTTCATCAGTGTCTCATCTGTTCGGACTAAGATCTTCATATTCTTTATCCTCAATATATAACAGTCTTTACTTATCAATATAGCAAACTATATTATTTTACTACTTGCGAATATTTCATGTCAGTTTTAATTGTTGCTCTTTCATTGGAGTCTGCGTGATAGAAAAGTCTCCTCCGGTCTCCAGGACTTTTCTGACTCTTCTTGCTGTTTTTAACAGTGCTGTGGTCTGGATGATCTTTCGTCTTTCTCTAATTTCTGGTTCCTCCAGTCTCTTTTCAAACCCCATGGGGACCCTTCCAAAAGAAGTAACAGGAATTAATATTTTCTGACTCTTCTTGCTGTTTTTAACAGTGCTGTGGTCTGGATGATCTTTCGTCTTTCTCTAATTTCTGGTTCCTCCAGTCTCTTTTCAAACCCCATGGGGACCCTTCCAAAAGAAGTAACAGGAATTAATATTTTCTGACTCTTCTTGCTGTTTTCAACAGTGCTGTGGTCTGGATGATCTTTCGTCTTTCTCTAATTTCTGGTTCCTCCAGTCTCTTTTCAAACCCCATGGGGACCCTTCCAAAAGAAGTAACAGGAATTAATATTTTCTGACTCTTCTTGCTGTTTTTAACAGTGCTGTGGTCTGGATGATCTTTCGTCTTTCTCTAATTTCTGGTTCCTCCAGTCTATTTTCAAACCCCGTGGGGACCCTTCCAAAAGTAGTAACCGCAATTAATATTTTCGTGTTCCAAGGAAAGGTGCATTATTAAGATTGCCTCATCTAATATCTCTTTTATGTTCATATATTCGTTCGTATTCTTATATGTATATCGTTTTCTTTTCTTCTCTTCTTTTTTCCTTTCTCTTCTCTCTTTTTCTTTTCCTTTCTTCTTTACTTCTTTCTTTCCTTTCCTTTCCTTTCTTTTCGCTTCTCTTCTTTCTGTTTCTGTTTCTTTTCTTATCTTTTCTTATTCTTTATTTCTCTTTTCTTTCCTTTCTTTTCTTTTCCTTTCGCTTCTTTCTCTTTCTTTTCCTTTTCTTCTTTTTTATTTCTCTCTTTTCTTTTCTTTTCTTTCCTTTCCTTTCTTTTCTTTTCTTTCTTCTTTTTCCTTTCCGTTTCTTTCTTTCTTTCTTCTCCTTTTCTTTCTTTCTTTCTTTCTTTCTTTCTTTTCCTGTGCTTTTTTTTCTTTCTTTCTTTCTTTCTTTCTTTCTTTCTTTCTTTTCCTGTGCTTTTCTTTCTTTCTTTCTTTCTTTCTTTCTTTCTTTCTTTCTTCTCCTTTGCTTTTATTTCTTTCTTCCTCTTTTTCCTTCCCTCTTCTTTTCTTTTCTTTTCTTTTCTTTCTTTCTTCTACTTTTTAATGCGTCTTATCTTCTACAAGTTCCATGTATTTAAACATCATTGCCTGTGCCAATCAAGTGATAGTTTTTCAAAAAAGATGAATGATTGAACAACTATATGATTCTTCTTAGTATGGAAATAAATACAATTTTTCTTGTTATACAAATTTTCCCAAGGTATTTTGCACTTTTAAACATGTATCGTTGATTTAACATCACTAATATGATCATCCCTCCATAGTCCTGATGAGGGCTCATTAGAACTGAAACGTTATAATGTCGACTTTGCTTCTTAATAAATCTCTCCTTCTGCTTGGATTATCTTGTTATCAGTTTTTCTTCTTAGTACGCATTAGTTTCTTTTCGCTTGTTATTGCATTTTATTAAAACATCCATCGTTGTCCTATCAACACTTGTTTTACCATCTTAAAGTCCTGACGAAGGTTTACTAAAACCGAAACATTTTAAAGTTGGATTTCCTTAAAAATAAATTCAACACTTTTGGATGACTTTGTTTTTCCATTTTCTTCATATAAGCACGTGTCTATTTAATTATCTCTTCCGTCACGTGTATGATATGACACAAGATCTATTTGTAATGGGAGAAAGTTTGTTTGAAAATTTTTTTTCTTCTGCTAGACTGACTGCTAAGGAAACAAGTCTATACTATGATTTACTTATAGATGAAAGCAGAACACATAGATTCATGCCTCTCCCTAGCGTTTTAGCCACAAAAGAAGTACAAATATCTACTTCTGACGTTTGACCTCTGCTCACCCATAAGATTTCCTTCGACAATAAACATTACACTGTGTATGCCTCTCTCTCTCTGTCTCTCTGTCTCTCTCTCTCTCTCGCTATATATATATACTATTGAGATATCTAGCCATATGTACGAAATATTACTTTTTGTACCGTATTCATGACTGTACCCGATGCTAATACAAGATCACAAAGCTCTTCCATAGTCGAAGTCTTCGCTTAAGCCTCGGCACCCGATGCTAATACAAGATCACAAAGCTCTTCCATAGGCGAAGTCTTCGCTTAAGCCTCGGCACCCGATGCTAATACAAGATCACAAAGCTCTTCCATAGTCGAAGTCTTCGCTTAAGCCTCGGCACCCAATGCTAATACTGGATCACAAATATCTTCCATAGTCGAAGTCTTCGCTTAAGCCTCGGCACCCAATGCTAATACTGGATCACAAATATCTTCCATAGTCGAAGTCTTCGCTTAAGCCTCGGCACCCAATGCTAATACTGGATCACAAATATCTTCCATAGTCGAAGTCTTCGCTTAAGCCTCGGCACCCAATGCTAATACTGGATCACAAAGCTCTTCCATAGTCGAAGTCTTCGCTTAAGCCTCGGCACCCGATGCTAATACAAGATCACAAAGCTCTTCCATAGGCGAAGTCTTCGCTTAAGCCTCGGCACCCGATGCTAATACAAGATCACAAAGCTCTTCCATAGTCGAAGTCTTCGCTTAAGCCTCGGCACCCGATGCTAATACAAGATCACAAAGCTCTTCCATAGTCGAAGTCTTCGCTTAAGCCTCGGCACCCGATGCTAATACAAGATCACAAAGCTCTTCCATAGTCGAAGTCTTCGCTTAAGCCTCGGCACCCGATGCTAATACTGGATCACAAAGCTCTTCCATAGTCGAAGTCTTCGCTTAAGCCTCGGCACCCGATGCTAATACAAGATCACAAAGCTCTTCCATAGTCGAAGTCTTCGCTTAAGCCTCGGCACCCGATGCTAATACTGGATCACAAAGCTCTTCCATAGTCGAAGTCTTCGCTTAAGCCTCGGCACCCGATGCTAATACAAGATCACAAAGCTCTTCCATAGTCGAAGTCTTCGCTTAAGCCTCGGCACCCGATGCTAATACTGGATCACAAAGCTCTTCCATAGTCGAAGTCTTCGCTTAAGCCTCGGCACCCGATGCTAATACAAGATCACAAAGCTCTTCCATAGTCGAAGTCTTCGCTTAAGCCTCGGCACCCGATGCTAATACTGGATCACAAAGCTCTTCCATAGTCGAAGTCTTCGCTTAAGCCTCGGCACCCGATGCTAATACAAGATCACAAAGCTCTTCCATAGTCGAAGTCTTCGCTTAAGCCTCGGCACCCGATGCTAATACAAGATCACAAAGCTCTTCCATAGTCGAAGTCTTCGCTTAAGCCTCGGCACCCGATGCTAATACTGGATCACAAAGCTCTTCCATAGTCGAAGTCTTCGCTTAAGCCTCGGCACCCGATGCTAATACAAGATCACAAAGCTCTTCCATAGTCGAAGTCTTCGCTTAAGCCTCGGCACCCGATGCTAATACTGGATCACAAATATCTTCCATAGTCGAAGTCTTCGCTTAAGCCTCGGCACCCAATGCTAATACTGGATCACAAATATCTTCCATAGTCGAAGTCTTCGCTTAAGCCTCGGCACCCAATGCTAATACTGGATCACAAAGCTCTTCCATAGTCGAAGTCTTCACTTAAGCCTCTTCACCCGATGGTAATACAAGATCACAAAGCTCTTCCATAGTCGAAGTCTTCGCTTAAGCCTCGGCACCCGATGCTAATACAAGATCACAAAGCTCTTCCATAGTCGAAGTCTTCGCTTAAGCCTCGGCACCCGATGCTAATACAAGATCACAAAGCTCTTCCATAGGCGAAGTCTTCGCTTAAGCCTCGGCACCCGATGCTAATACAAGATCACAAAGCTCTTCCATAGGCGAAGTCTTCGCTTAAGCCTCGGCACCCGATGCTAATACAAGATCACAAAGCTCTTCCATAGGCGAAGTCTTCGCTTAAGCCTCGGCACCTGATGCTAATACTGGATCACAAAGCTCTTCCATAGTCGAAGTCTTCGCTTAAGCCTCGGCACCCGATGCTAATACTGGATCACAAAGCTCTTCCATAGTCGAAGTCTTCACTTAAGCCTCTTCACCCGATGGTAATACAAGATCACAAAGCTCTTCCATAGTCGAAGTCTTCGCTTAAGCCTCGGCACCCGATGCTAAAACAAGATCACAAAGCTCTTCCATAGTCGAAGTCTTCGCTTAAGCCTCGGCACCCGATGCTAATACAAGATCACAAAGCTCTTCCATAGGCGAAGTCTTCGCTTAAGCCTCGGCACCCGATGCTAATACAAGATCACAAAGCTCTTCCATAGGCGAAGTCTTCGCTTAAGCCTCGGCACCCGATGCTAATACAAGATCACAAAGCTCTTCCATAGGCGAAGTCTTCGCTTAAGCCTCGGCACCTGATGCTAATACTGGATCACAAAGCTCTTCCATAGTCGAAGTCTTCGCTTAAGCCTCGGCACCCGATGCTAATACAAGATCACAAAGCTCTTCCATAGGCGAAGTCTTCGCTTAAACCTCGGCACCCGATGCTAATACAAGATCACAAAGCTCTTCCATAGGCGAAGTCTTCGCTTAAGCCTCGGCACCCAATGCTAATACAAGATCACAAAGCTCTTCCATAGTCGAAGTCTTCGCTTAAGCCTCGGCACCCGATGCTAATACAAGATCACAAAGCTCTTCCATAGGCGAAGTCTTCGCTTAAGCCTCGGCACCCAATGCTAATACAAGATCACAAAGCTCTTCCATAGGCGAAGTCTTCGCTTAAACCTCGGCACCCGATGCTAATACAAGATCACAAAGCTCTTCCATAGGCGAAGTCTTCGCTTAAGCCTCGGCACCCGATGCTTATACAAGATCACAAAGCTCTTCCATAGGCGAAGTCTTCGCTTAAACCTCGGCACCCAATGCTAATACAAGATCACAAAGCTCTTCCATAGTCGAAGTCTTCACTTAAGCCTCTTCACCCGATGCTAATACTGGATCACAAATATCTTCCATAGGCGAATTCTTCGCTTAAGCCTAGGTACCCGATGCTAATACAAGATCATAAAGCTCTTCCATAGGCGAAGTCTTCGCTTAAGATTCGGCGCCCGATGCTAATACAAGATCACAAAGCTCTTCCATAGTCGAAGTCTTCACTTAGGCCTCTTCACCCGATGGTAATACAAGATCACAAAGCTCTTCCATAGTCGAAGTCTTCGCTTAAGATTCTGCACCCGATGCTAATACAAGATCACAAAGCTCTTCCATAGGCGAAGTCTTCGCTTAAGCCTCGGCACCCGATGCTAATACAAGATCACAAAGCTCTTCCATAAGCGAAGTCTTCGCTTAAGCCTCGGCACCCGATGCTAATACAAGATCACAAAGCTCTTCCATAGTCGAAGTCTTCGCTTAAGCCTCGGCACCCGATGCTAATACAAGATCACAAAGCTCTTCCATAGGCGAAGTCTTCGCTTAAGCCTCGGCACCCGATGCTAATACAAGATCACAAAGCTCTTCCATAGTCGAAGTCTTCGCTTAAGCCTCGGCACCCGATGCTAATACAAGATCACAAAGCTTTTCCATAGTCGAAGTCTTCGCTTAAGCCTCGGCACCCGATGCTAATACAAGATCACAAAGCTCTTCCATAGTCGAAGTATTCGCTTAAGCCTCGGCACCCAATGCTAATACAAGATCACAAAGCTCTTCCATAGTCGAAGTATTCGCTTAAGCCTCGGCACCCAATGCTAATACAAGATCACAAAGCTCTTCCATAAGCGAAGTCTTCACTTAAGCCTCGGCACCCGATGCTAATACAAGATCACAAAGCTCTTCCATAAGCGAAGTCTTCGCTTAAGCCTAGGTACCCGATGCTAATACAAGATCACAAAGCTCTTTCAGAGGCGAAGTCTTTGCTTAAGCCTCGGCACCCAATGCTAATACAAGATCACAAAACTCTTCCATAGGCGAATCTTCGCTTAAGCCTCGGCACCCGATGCTAATACAAGATCACAAAGCTCTTCCATAGGCGAAGTCTTCGCTTAAGCCTCGGCACCCGATGCTAATACAAGATCACAAAGCTCTTCCATAGGCGAAGTCTTCGCTTAAGCCTCGGCACCCGATGCTAATACAAGATCACAAAGCTCTTCCATAGGCGAAGTCTTCGCTTAAGCCTCGGCACCCGATGCTAATACAAGATCACAAAGCTCTTCCATAGGCGAAGTCTTCGCTTAAGCCTCGGCACCCGATGCTAATACAAGATCACAAAGCTCTTCCATAGGCGAAGTCTTCGCTTAAGCCTCGGCACCCGATGCTAATACAAGATCACAAAGCTCTTCCATAGGCGAAGTCTTCGCTTAAGCCTCGGCACCCGATGCTAATACAAGATCACAAAGCTCTTCCATAGGCGAAGTCTTCGCTTAAGCCTCGGCACCCGATGCTAATACAAGATCACAAAGCTCTTCCATAGGCGAAGTCTTCGCTTAAGCCTCGGCACCCGATGCTAATACAAGATCACAAAGCTCTTCCATAGGCGAAGTCTTCGCTTAAGCCTCGGCACCCGATGCTAATACAAGATCACAAAGCTCTTCCATAGGCGAAGTCTTCGCTTAAGCCTCGGCACCCGATGCTAATACAAGATCACAAAGCTCTTCCATAGGCGAAGTCTTCGCTTAAGCCTCGGCACCCGATGCTAATACAAGATCACAAAGCTCTTCCATAGTCGAAGTCTTCGCTTAAGCCTCGGCACCCGATGCTAATACAAGATCACAAAGCTCTTCCATAGTCGAAGTCTTCGCTTAAGCCTCGGCACCCGATGCTAATACAAGATCACAAAGCTCTTCCATAGGCGAAGTCTTCGCTTAAGCCTCGGCACCCGATGCTAATACAAGATCACAAAGCTCTTCCATAGGCGAAGTCTTCGCTTAAGCCTCGGCACCCGATGCTAATACAAGATCACAAAGCTCTTCCATAGGCGAAGTCTTCGCTTAAGCCTCGGCACCCGATGCTAATACAAGATCACAAAGCTCTTCCATAGGCGAAGTCTTCGCTTAAGCCTCGGCACCCGATGCTAATACAAGATCACAAAGCTCTTCCATAGTCGAAGTCTTCGCTTAAGCCTCGGCACCCGATGCTAATACAAGATCACAAAGCTCTTCCATAGGCGAAGTCTTCGCTTAAGCCTCGGCACCCGATGCTAATACAAGATCACAAAGCTCTTCCATAGGCGAAGTCTTCGCTTAAGCCTCGGCACCCGATGCTAATACAAGATCACAAAGCTCTTCCATAGGCGAAGTCTTCGCTTAAGCCTCGGCACCCGATGCTAATACAAGATCACAAAGCTCTTCCATAGACGAAGTCTTCGCTTAAGCCTCGGCACCCGATGCTAATACTGGATCACAAAGCTCTTCCATAGTCGAAGTCTTCGCTTAAGCCTCGGCACCCAATGCTAATACAAGATCACAAAGCTCTTCCATAGTCGAAGTCTTCGCTTAAGCCTAGGTACCCGATGCTAATACAAGATCACAAATATCTTCCATAGTCGAAGTCTTCGCTTAAGCCTCGGCACCCGATGCTAATACAAGATCACAAATATCTTCCATAGTCGAAGTCTTCGCTTAAGCCTCGGCACCCAATGCTAATACAAGATCACAAAGCTCTTCCATAGTCGAAGTCTTCGCTTAAGCCTAGGTACCCGATGCTAATACAAGATCACAAAGCTCTTCCATAGGCGAAGTCTTCGCTTAAGCCTCGGCACCCAATGCTAATACAAGATCACAAAGCTCTTCCATAGGCGAAGTCTTCGCTTAAGCCTCGGCACCCGATGCTAATACAAGATCACAAATATCTTCCATAGTCGAAGTCTTCGCTTAAGCCTAGGTACCCGATGCTAATACAAGATCATAAAGCTCTTCCATTGTCGAAGTCTTCACTTAAGCCGCGGCACCTGACGGTTATACAAGATCACAAAGCTAGTGTTGGATCAAACTTGATATCCCAAGAATGGAAAACAATCATTTTATTCTAATATATTTTGTGTATAAGACCTACTATTCTTCCAGATATTTCATCACAAAAGTTCAGTTGGGTTTAGTTTAGTTTTGTTTTATGGCACATCAACCATTGTAGGACATTTAACGCCAAATCCATTTTATACACGTAAACAGTTCTATTTCAAATAATTCAGTTTAGCATAAGTACACAGTTTTATAGTCAAAAACACTACTATTTCAAACAATTCAGTTTAGAATAGTAGGCAGAGTGTTCTCCAATGGTTCGGGAGACCTGGGTTCAATCCCAGGTAGCGTCATACCAAAGACTTTAAAAATGGTACTTGATACCTCCTTGCTTAACACTCAGCACTATAAGGTACATATCAAGGGTAAAGTGGAGCAATCCAAGGAAAGGAGTTGCGTCCTCTCCAACACCTCTGTGTAGTAGCTACTGCAAAGGGAGCCTTCTGTTCGCCCTCGACTACGGTCGCCATATTTACTTTACTTTTATTTATATGCAGTAAAATGTAAAACGGTTCTATTTCAAACAATTCAGTTTAACATAAGTACACAGCTTGAATGTCAAAAACTGTTCTATATTAAACAATTCTGTTTAGCATAAGTACATAGTTTAGTTCTATTCGAACAATAGTTAGGTGTTATCACTCAGGGCCTGAGTGGACCTGGGAGTGATGGCAATAAAGAGATACTTCGGATTCCCCAAAGCTTCAGCATTACTGGGGCCTCATTATCAGATTGTTTAGTGTCATACACATTTGGGGAGTTTTACGCCTCTTCAGAGATGCAGTCGGTGTATTCTACAGACCCAGCCGACTGGGCCAACAAAAGTTTGGGGTGCGTATTATTCTCGATAACTATATTATTAACTTTTTTAGGGACACATACCTTGCTATATTTAGGATGGGGTGACCTAAAATAAGTTATATCAATAGTCTAAACTAAACGTTGTTATAGAGAAATATCCACAAGAATGTGTGTTTGTTTATGATTTTGTTTCCCCTAATATCAACTTGTTACATATTCGTATAAACATGTTTTTTTCCAGAATTTCGTAATCAAAGGTTAGGGGTATATACTCCATATAAGTGCGTATTATACACAAATTATTACAGAAAAATCACAGATTTGATTGACAAGGCACAATATCTGAATTTATGACCCTAGAAACGCTAGGTAGTCCTTATATGATGGATTTTGACTCGGTAAAACAAACCGAAAACTTGCTATCTAATGTGGAGATAACAGCATTTTAAGGCTTGGAATCATTACATACGTTCAAAATTTAATTCTTGGGAAATCTAAGTAAAAATGCCTCATTAGCATGGTTTTTTAAATCAGTATCTATTTTATGATGGTTTAAATTTTCGTATGTCTGTAACTACGACCAGAGGAAATTTCTCTCGGTGTAAATTTGTTCAATATGAAATTTCCATTTCAGCGGTTACATTTTTCTAATTGTGTTAGAAGGAAAACCCCAGATGCTTAATGTATAATAGCTGATTGGTTTAGTTGGTTTGATGCCGTTTTATTCCATATCAACTATTGTTGGTTTTTTAATGTCAAATCCTGTTTATATATATATGTTTTGTAACTGAATAGTTTGTAGGTAATACTATTTTAAAACGAGCCAGAATTCAGGGTTTTTCTTCTAGATGGGTTGCTGTACTTAGTCTAGATAACCGAATCTGCCTGACTATTTATGAGAGAATAAAAATATATTCATGCCTTCCCAGAAGCGTTAACATGAAATAAATACAAAGAGTTTCGTTTAGGATTTGATCTCCGGTCGTTGATTCAATTCCTAACGACGATAACCGCAATCGAAAACCGTTTCTCATTTCACCTTCAAGGTAAATCTCAAAATTGAAAAGCAAAACGATGAAATTCTGAACTGAACCATAAATTCAAAATTATTGCTTTAAAGTTTGTTTTTGTTTTTTGTTTTTTGTTTTTTTGCTTCCCAGACGCCGGGGGCTGTTTTGAAAACTCTCAGCCTTGCAAAGTTCGTCTGATTTTGCATTGATAATATTGCCCACTCGAAGTACCACTCGTTACAAAATCAGATTTCTTTAAATTGCCACAATATCGACCCGTGACTTTAATGAATGTCCAAGAACCCTTGTTGAGTCAACGGTGTTATTAGTGTAAAAATACCCAAGATATACAACAGATAATGTTCTTCAAGGTTAGTTGGCGCATTCGCTGATCTGCTGTTGCTATGGAAACAAAGACGTGACCAAGAAATGGCATGAAAACATATATAAAGAGGATTTAGAATCTTTCCAGAATGTTTTCTTGTTTTGAAGGAGGGATTATTTTTATTAGCCCAGGGCAGAGAGGAGCTTGTATTTAACGACAGCTGAATCCTTAAGGGATGATAATGCTCTCTTTCTCTCTGCCTCTCTCTCTCTCTCTCTCTCTCTCTCTCTGTCTCTCTTTTGTGCTTTTCCTTGAGTAATTTCTCCTCGCCTTTGGTATTTATCAAGCAGTGAAGTGCATGTTGATATATAAGAGCTCAAACGTTATCTCATGTTACTTCTCTATTCCAATAACATGCTGAGCACTTCAGTGGTCGGAAAATATTCGGCCCAAAAAATCCAGGATAAAAAAAAAAAAAAAAAAATCCCCCCAAAAATGTAATCTAAAACAGATACGAACCAACAATTATTTTGATAATGTTGTAGACAACATAGAAAAGAGTACACGAGACGATCCGTAAACTCATCGGGTTATAAATGATGCAACGCTCCATAATTATACTGATGCTTTTATAAATACTGGAGCAATGTTTTCATAATGTGGACAGTGAGATACTGAGCTCGCCTGATACTCTCCTTGTGCTACACCCTGGATTTGTCGCGGTCATGAAAGTGACGAATCACACGGGACTGTTACATACCGAACTCGCCTGATACTCTCCTTGTGCTACACTCAGGATTTAGCGCGGTCATAAAAGTGACGAATCACACAATTTTTTTTGTGACTTGGAGTAAAGTCTTGGCATTCACAGTTTTAGGCCTGATTGGCCATACCTAATCGTCTTGTTTCTTGCAGCCTGAGCAAAATTCCATTAATGATCTGTTTACTGAACATACCGAGCTCGCCTGATACTCTCCTTGTGCTACACCCCGAATTTGGCGTGGTCATGAAAGTGACGAATTACACTGCACTCTGAGATACTGAACTCGCCTGATGCTCACCTTGAGCTTCTTATCAGATTTTCCGCGGTTGTGAATGTGGGGAACCATACTGGACTGTGAGATACTGAGCTCAACTGATACTCCCCTTGTGCTACACTCCGGATTTGGTGAAATCAAAAAATTGACGAATCACACTGGACTGGGAGATACCGAGTTCGACTGATATTTTCGTTGTGCAACACCCAGGATTTTCCGAGGTCGTGAAGGTCAGGAATCACACCAGATTGTGAGATACCGAGCTCACCTGATGCTCTCCTTGTACTGCTTACCAGATTTGCCAAGGTCATGAAAATGACAAACCACACTGGACTGTGAGATACAAAGCTCGCCTGATACTCTCCTTGTGCTACACCCCGGATTTACCGAGGTTATGAAAGTGACGAACTTCACTGGACTGTGAAATACATGGTTCGCTTGATACTCTCTGAATGCTACTCATTGGACTTTTTTGTGGCTTGGACTAAAGCCTTGACATTCACAGTTTTAAGCCTGATTGGCCATACCTAATCATCTTGTTTCTTGCAGCCTGAGCAAAATTCCATTAATGATCTATTTACTGAACTGTACCTTCAACTTTTTCACAAAAACAAGTTTGCCTCTTGGTCTTTATCACACAGTTCGAAGTCGTTGAAAATAACTCCGGCAATGTTTTTTTGCACTTCGTAGATTTATAGTTGTCACCATCTACGTGGTGCTTTCAATAAGTTTACAGAGTTTTTTGTACACGCAATTAAAATTGTTGTAGACTCTCGAAAATTCAGTATCTTTTTGCTATACATCTTATGAGATGACTGGCCAATGTTTATAATTTCAGGTTCAAATGAACAGCTACAGCAGCAATTGGAATAAACCCTACTAAAGCCTGATCGTCACAGCTGGCGAATTTCAAAAATGCAATCTGGACGTAAGGACACTTTAGAAGAACAATATTCTGTTTTAGACTTGGAAAAAATGCCACAGAAACGTATGGAATGCTTCAGACTGCTTTTCGACCATCTTACATGAATCAGGCATCAGTTTTTGAGTGGCATAAGAGATTCAAGGAAAGCAGGGAGTCTGTGAGGGATGATAAGCGGTGTGGGACGAGTAAGGAAGTCATTACACTTGAGTTGATTGGCCAAAGGATAGGGTTAGGGTTACTATGTTGAGGTTTTACGGGAGTTCAGGAAGAGATTCAATCGGAAGAAGCTAGCACTCTTCCAATCGGGTCAGTGGCATTTCCACAAGGACAATGCACCAGTCCACGACTCCATTCTTGTCACAGACTATTTGACCAAGATGGGCATCAAGACAGTTCGTCACCCTCCCTATAGTCCAGACCTTGCTCCCTGTGACTTTTGCTTTTTCCCTAAGCTCAAGGAAAACCACAGAGGCTGTCGTTATGAGAGGATTGAGGAAATGAAAGAGGCTGTGACGAAGGTCATAGACATGCTCACACAAGAGGACGTCCATGGGGCCTTGTAGAAGTGCAATGCAGCCAGAAGACATTACTTCGAAGGGGACTAGATTTTCATGTGTGGTCTATCAATAAATGTGTGGAGTTGGAGGTGCACTGGAGTAATGGTTATCGTCGTAGGAATTGGACAAGGCGACTCGAGTTCAAATCCTGGACGAGACTGATTGCATTTCACATAGCACTCATACCCTTAGGAAAGGTATGAATCCAATTATTCTCCCTCCAGCTATGGGTAAATAGTAGGATAGACTAGGTTCTTCAGCCTTGGTGAGGCAACTAGTCTAGGAGAAGGAAAACTCTGAATTCAAACCTGTTAAACTCCGCTTAAAAATTGACCTTGTGTAATATCCTGCCCGAGCGGAGGGGTTGGTAAATAGGATCAATAAAAGTGTCCATACGAAAAAAATCTGGAAACTTATTTAATGATCCTCGAAATTTAGAGCTTCTCAATCTTTTTTACGAAATGATTCCTTTATAACAAATGTTTATTTCTGTTCATTTTCAACTAAATTACTTCAATATTGCCGGGGTGTGTCGTTGTGGTGAAATGGTTAAAGCGATGGACTGCGGAATCGTAGTAAGCGAGTTCGTACTCCAGTCGCGCTATTACGTTCACTTTCGGGCAAATACCCTTGGGAAAGGTATGAACCCCCTTATCCTCCTAGCTATGGGTTAAATAGTACCACTACTGATCTTTGAGGAGAATGGCTTTGGCATTAAATAACCTAAAAAGAGTTGATATGCCATTAAACAAAGAAACCAAAGAAAACCAATATTGCCGACATTTTTTCTTAATCTCACGGTATTTTTTAAAGTCCGATTGCATAAAAAGATATCAGAGGTGTACTCAGCTACAGATTCTTATTTTTGGTTAGAACAGTTTTTTTCAATCTTTTTACTTGATTCACCTTTTTTAACCAAATTTCCATTTACTCCTAAAGGAATTAATTATTAAATTACAAAACATAATTTATTTACCAATACAATTTACATAACAAAAAAAAAATCGGTAAATTATAGACGTAAATAATCCTTCTATTCTTGAATTATTTTTAATGGAAAGGATGGGTTTGGTGGGCGCTGAGGAGATCACGAATATTAAGTTACAAGATTTTGAGTTTGAACAACAAATCATTTTCTATTTTAAAATTAGCTATCTGTTTTCAAAGTAAATCATATATATGGCTAAACCCAGATTCCACCATATACCAACATGTCATCATCATCATCATCATGTCGTGCCGCCAGCAAAGATATCCCTGACCCTCTCTCGTCACTTCTCCCTATCGTTCATCGCCTCTGGCAGGTCTTCAGGGCTACATCGCCTCTGGCAGGTCTTCAGGCTACATATGTATGTTCGAGCTGGTCGTCCTGCTTTTGCTCGGCCATATGTGGGGGTCCATAGGAGTACATCACTTAAAACAGTTGTACAAAACGTTTGATATTTGGCAACTACTCTACATAATACAGGGTGTCCTCGTGGTGTAGCGATTACAGCGCTGGACTGCAGAATCGTTGTAAGCGGGTTCGAAGTACAGCCACGCTCGTACGTTTGCTTTCGGACAAATACCCTTGGGAAAGGTATGAACCCCAGTTATCCTCCCAGCTATGGGTTAAATAGTGTTGTATAGCCACATAAAACTCCACGTGTACATATAAAAATATACACTTACATGCGGAAACATCATTAACCGGTAATGACGACTTCAATAACGAACGAATACACTTCTTTATATAAATCTCTCACACTTTATTTTCAAAAAGGTGATGTTTGTTATGTGTGAGAAATGAGTGGAGACAAGGACGGAGAGCTATATTGACCCAAGTTCTTCCTCAACCATAGCAGCACTTTTTTCGCATCTTGGCTTGGGTTGCTCAACCGTGGGTCACTGAGGGCCGCAAAGCCCTCAGTTTGCAAGCTGGTTCTCAATTCGGCATCCTGTCTCCAATTGACTTGAACAATCTGGGCATCTGGTTATATTATTGTCTCACGCTCACCAGCTTCTGCTGTTCTTGCGCTTATTTACACTGGTGAATCTCTTGATTGACGGCTCGGTCGAGGGTCAATATATAACAATAGTACCAAAGTTGTTCTTCTAGAAGGATGGATTCGGCATTGAATAACCCACCAAGGTTGTTATGCCATTAAAACAAACAAACCAACAATCTACCTAATACAGCGATTTTTGTTAATTCATAAAGGGATTTATAGGAGACGTTCTTATTTTGAAACAGTGGCATATTCATAATTTTAGATTGAGCAGGACTTTTCAAACTTTTTATTTGATACGTTCCTTGTAAATAAATTTAATTTCCATTCTTCCCCCTCAAAATAAATAACTTGAAAATTGCCGAGATTTTTTTTCTTAATCTAACTGCATTTTCTAGTCTAATTGCATAAATATATATATAAAGTAAGTAAGTAAAGTTAGCGACCATAGTCGTGGGTGACCCGAAGGCTCCCTTTTCGATAGCTACTACACCGAGGTGTAGGGGAGGGCGCTACTCCATTCCCTGGATTGCTCCACTTTACCCTTGAACCGTACCTTATAATGCTGAGTGTTAAGCAAGGTGGTATCAAGTTCCATTTTTAAAGTATTTGGTATGACTCGACCTGGGATTGAACCCAGGTCTCCCGGGCCATTGGCGAACACTCTAACCGCTGGGCCAATGTCCCGGATAAAAAATAGTCTTTAATTAGAATCCTTTTGAGATGAAGCTTCTTAATCTGAGAATTTATTTTTTCATTTATTGCGGACTTTTTGTCCTCATCTTGGTAGTTTCTGCGTTGTTTCTTCTTTCACTAAGTTTCGGCCAAATTTCACCTCTGGCCTTCTTCAGGTGATTTACCGCGACCTCGGATAGGAATGCTGAGTCTTGTAACGGTATCCCTAGTAATTACTGCCTTCCATAGTTGTTGTCTATCACACCACGTTTTTGACCAAGTAAACCTCTGGCCAGCTTGGGTAGGATTTTAAACCGCTATCTTCTGACAATGCACACCTGGAACCTTAGAGACTCAACGCCTCTATCCGCTAGGCCATAGGCCCCGAAGGCCCTATCCGAGGTCACGGTAAATCATTACATTGAAGCTATCTTTATAAGTATTTGATAGCGTTCTCAGTATTATAGCATATAACGTGTCCATAGACTTCGTTTTAAGATCAGTCATTACATTGAAGCTATCTTTATAAGTATTTGATAGCGTTCTCAGTATTATAGCATATAACGTGTCCATAGACTTCGTTTTAAGATCAGTCATTACATTGAAGCTATCTTTATAAGTATTTGATAGCGTTCTCAGTATTATAGCATATAACGTGTCCATAGACTTCGTTTTAAGATCAGTCATTACATTGAAGCTATCTTTATAAGTATTTGATAGCGTTCTCAGTATTATAGCATATAACGTGTCCATAGACTTCGTTTTAAGATCAGTCATTACATTGAAGCTATCTTTATAAGTATTTGATAGCGTTCTCAGTATTATAGCATATAACGTGTCCATAGACTTCGTTTTAAGATCAGTCATTACATTGAAGCTATCTTTATAAGTATTTGATAGCGTTCTCAGTATTATAGCATATAACGTGTCCATAGACTTCGTTTTAAGATCAGTCATTACATTGAAGCTATCTTTATAAGTATTTGATAGCGTTCTCAGTATTATAGCATATAACGTGTCCATAGACTTCGTTTTAAGATCAGTCATTACATTGAAGCTATCTTTATAAGTATTTGATAGCGTTGTCCGTATTATCGCATATAACGTGTCCATAGACTTCGTTTTAAGATCAGTCATTACATTGAAGCTATCTTTATAAGTATTTGATAGCGTTCTCAGTATTATAGCATATAACGTGTCCATAGACTTCGTTTTAAGATCAGTCATTACATTGAAGCTATCTTTATAAGTATTTGATAGCGTTCTCAGTATTATAGCATATAACGTGTCCATAGACTTCGTTTTAAGATCAGTCATTACATTGAAGCTATCTTTATAAGTATTTGATAGCGTTGTCCGTATTATCGCATATAACGTGTCCATAGACTTCGTTTTAAGATCAGTCATTACATTGAAGCTATCTTTATAAGTATTTGATAGCGTTCTCAGTATTATAGCATATAACGTGTCCATAGACTTCGTTTTAAGATCAGTCATTACATTGAAGCTATCTTTATAAGTATTTGATAGCGTTCTCAGTATTATAGCATATAACGTGTCCATAGACTTCGTTTTAAGATCAGTCATTACATTGAAGCTATCTTTATAAGTATTTGATAGCGTTCTCAGTATTATAGCATATAACGTGTCCATAGACTTCGTTTTAAGATCAGTCATTACATTGAAGCTATCTTTATAAGTATTTGATAGCGTTCTCAGTATTATAGCATATAACGTGTCCATAGACTTCGTTTTAAGATCAGTCATTACATTGAAGCTATCTTTATAAGTATTTGATAGCGTTCTCAGTATTATAGCATATAACGTGTCCATAGACTTCGTTTTAAGATCAGTCATTACATTGAAGCTATCTTTATAAGTATTTGATAGCGTTCTCAGTATTATAGCATATAACGTGTCCATAGACTTCGTTTTAAGATCAGTCATTACATTGAAGCTATCTTTATAAGTATTTGATAGCGTTCTCAGTATTATAGCATATAACGTGTCCATAGACTTCGTTTTAAGATCAGTCATTACATTGAAGCTATCTTTATAAGTATTTGATAGCGTTGTCCGTATTATCGCATATAACGTGTCCATAGACTTCGTTTTAAGATCAGTCATTACATTGAAGCTATCTTTATAAGTATTTGATAGCGTTCTCAGTATTATAGCATATAACGTGTCCATAGACTTCGTTTTAAGATCAGTCATTACATTGAAGCTATCTTTATAAGTATTTGATAGCGTTCTCAGTATTATAGCATATAACGTGTCCATAGACTTCGTTTTAAGATCAGTCATTACATTGAAGCTATCTTTATAAGTATTTGATAGCGTTCTCAGTATTATAGCATATAACGTGTCCATAGACTTCGTTTTAAGATCAGTCATTACATTGAAGCTATCTTTATAAGTATTTGATAGCGTTCTCAGTATTATAGCATATAACGTGTCCATAGACTTCGTTTTAAGATCAGTCATTACATTGAAGCTATCTTTATAAGTATTTGATAGCGTTCTCAGTATTATAGCATATAACGTGTCCATAGACTTCGTTTTAAGATCAGTCATTACATTGAAGCTATCTTTATAAGTATTTGATAGCGTTCTCAGTATTATAGCATATAACGTGTCCATAGACTTCGTTTTAAGATCAGTCATTACATTGAAGCTATCTTTATAAGTATTTGATAGCGTTCTCAGTATTATAGCATATAACGTGTCCATAGACTTCGTTTTAAGATCAGTCATTACATTGAAGCTATCTTTATAAGTATTTGATAGCGTTGTCCGTATTATCGCATATAACGTGTCCATAGACTTCGTTTTAAGATCAGTCATTACATTGAAGCTATCTTTATAAGTATTTGATAGCGTTGTCCGTATTATCGCATATAACGTGTCCATAGACTTCGTTTTAAGATCAGTCATTACATTGAAGCTATCTTTATAAGTATTTGATAGCGTTCTCAGTATTATAGCATATAACGTGTCCATAGACTTCGTTTTAAGATCAGTCATTACATTGAAGCTATCTTTATAAGTATTTGATAGCGTTCTCAGTATTATAGCATATAACGTGTCCATAGACTTCGTTTTAAGATCAGTCATTACATTGAAGCTATCTTTATAAGTATTTGATAGCGTTCTCAGTATTATAGCATATAACGTGTCCATAGACTTCGTTTTAAGATCAGTCATTACATTGAAGCTATCTTTATAAGTATTTGATAGCGTTCTCAGTATTATAGCATATAACGTGTCCATAGACTTCGTTTTAAGATCAGTCATTACATTAAAGCTGTCTCTATTAGTATTTGATAGCGTTATCCTGATTATCGTGTATGTGAATAATTAAAAGAAAATATGTTCAGCAGGGATTCAAACCAAACAAACGGATCATTTAGTTGTAAAATAGCCTAGAAATTGTTTAATTTTTTAAGTTATAGCATGTGCTGGTTTTTCTCGGTTGCAGTTATATATATTTGTTCCTAGGCTTTTCATGGTACTTGATTATGGCATTACTTCCGTGACTGCCACATGTGCCTCCAGCTGGTTGGTCTATTAATTCCCTCCGTGCCCAAGTTGTGTTTGAAAGATGGGGGATGACACAATCTTTCCGGAACATCTGACAGTTTGGGTGTTTTGTTGCAACAAGCTGACTCGGTGTTGGTTACTCAAAGACAAGAAAAAATCTCCGATTACAATTAACAACTATTTATGAAGCTCGACGGTGTAATAACTATATATATATATATATATATATGCGTGTGTATGTGTGTGTGTGTAAGTTGTGTCACTTTTGTTGTATTTGAGAGAGAGACAATTGAGGTATTTTCCTGGTACAGTCTTTCAATGTTACTCAATTTTTTGGAGAGAGGTTTTTTTTCTGGAGAAGTTATGGTTCTTGGAGAGATTCTTTTCTTATTTCCTTGTCTTCGGTATGGACATTGGATACCTTCTCTCCTGTAATCCTAAAAGCATCTATTTTTATTGAGGATTCTCCAAGGAATAAACATTCTCGATTAGCTAACCAATCGTAGATCATTTTGTAATCTACGACTTTTTAACTTATCAACAAATCAAATACGCCGATCAACGTCTGTAGAAAGAGAATCTCTTCCACCTATTAGATTCTTTTAGTCATCCAATCGAACCACATTATAGGGTTCTTGGTTAATTAAGGATCCTAGTACCGCTTTTCCCATTAACCAAAACAAAAAGCTTTAGCTTTTTAACCCCAACAGGTGGGCAAAAGATGTCATGATTTAAAATGGATGATTGCACAGACAAAACCCCAAGACTGCTATATTTTTGTTTTAACAATTAGAAAGTTTGAGTTTTACAAGTGCCTTAATGGCCTTCTAAATTGACTTTTGAATTTCTTTCAAAGTCTGTTTTATATTTTTATCAAAGGAAAATTTCATTTTCCTAAATAAAAAAATGCAACTTACTAACTATAATTTTTTTAGCACCAGTGAATACCTCATATTGTTATATATATATATATATATATAGAGAGAGAGAGAGAGATAGAGACAGACAGACAGACAGACAGACAGAGACAGAGACAGGGAGACTGAGAGAGCGAGTGAAAGATTGATCGATAGATTGATAGAAAGACCGAGAGAAACAATTTTGAATAGCCTTGTTATGGAAATAACTGCACTTGAGAACTAAGAGTTTTAAACCAAAATCTCTAATGTGTTTGACGTGATTTTATATACGGTTATGAGGGCATGATGAAGTGGAGGATCTAATATAAGGTTTATTCGGGAACTTTATTTCCAAATAAAGGCATGAAAAAATTTCGTGTAAGCCACTTGAAATCTGACGATTCAAAGACTAATCAAACGAAATGAGAAAAATATATATGAACAAACAGTCGGACCTTACCAGAGAATTAAAAAAAAAAGAATAAAAAAACAAAACGAGTGGAACCTGATGGTAATGGTCATAGCAATTATATTTCTCGAAGTTGAGACGGTCTCAAAAAGGTTGTTAAAAGGACTGGATCAAATGGTAATTAGTAGAAGTCTTGTATAGCAGAGAAAGACAACAACGTTGGTTGATATATAAAAATATAAACTGCTTCATTTCTTTTCCTAAACTTTATCCGGTGGTGAGGCTCCAGGTCCACTCTAACTTGAAAAAATATTTTAGATCCGATAAATCTGTTTGAGAATCATTTGTTTTCGAAAAAATGCTTTATATCAAATACCTGCGTAGAAATTACTCTAGTCGTCACTTTTATGACAGTGAGGAATAGTGCGCTCAGTAAAAAATAATACTCTCCCGTTGAGATTCGAACCTACGTTCTCTTACTGTCTCGGGGAAGACACTGATTCTAAATACCAGTTGCTTTACCGAATTAGATACGAGATCAGGATGACGACCTGAGTTGGTTGCAATAAAAAGCAAGTAGAATTAGGAAGATAAAGGATAATATTAGTTGAGATTATTGATAATAATGATTGGCAAGGAAGGAAGCATTAGCAAGATGAAGGTTATTACCCAAAATGTATAGGTGGGTAGAGTACATAGGGTCAAAGACGGCCGAGATGCACACACAAAGGCCGACGGTAGGGATCTTCCGTGAACCGCTTTTTCTCATTATTCTCATAGAGTTGAAATGTTCGTGGTTATATAATATTCCGGACGCACCCACAGATGCTCGAGGTCACATCTCCCCCATTCTGCAGCTTACATATAACACGAGGACACCCCTCCAGCTAATTACGTGGTATTTCCTCCGAAAAACTGTGTCCTGTTTACTTTAGGTACCAGGTGCATTTCCTGTTATTTTTGTTCCGAGTGTCTGTCTTCCGCAGCTGCATCAACACATTTCACAGGGAGTCTTCAAGTCAATATCCAACAGAGGATTGCCCAGTCGGCTGGGGCTGTAGAATACACCGACTGCATCTCTGCAGAGGGGTAAGACCCCCCAATGAATGTCCTAGATATGACTCAAAACAATCTGATGGTGAGGTTCCAGTGATGCTGGAGCTCTGGGGAATGCAGAGCACCCCTTCATTGCCATTGCTCCCAGTTCCACTCTGGCCCGGCGTGGTAGCACTTCATAGGGCCCTATCTATGGGTTAAGTAGAACTAACAGCATACTTATGCTAAACTGAATAGTTTGATTAAGTTGAATAGCTAGAAATAGAAATGTTTTAGACAATTAAACCGGACTTACATTTAAACTGTGTGCTTATGCTAAACTGAATTATTTGAAATAGAACTGTTTTTTGACATTTAAACTGTATTTACACTAAACTGAATTGTTTAACATAGAACTGTTTTGGTATTTAACTGTGTGTAAACAACATCTGTACTCATACTAAACTTAATTAGCTGAACTAGAACTGCTTGACTAAAATAAATAGCTCGAAATAGAAATGATTTTCACAATTAAACTGTACTTACATTTAAACTGTGCTTATGCTAAACTGAATTGTTTGAAATTGAACTGTTTTTGACATTGAAACTGTACTTACACTAAACTGAATTATTCTATATAAACACTTGAATAGTTTGAAATAGAAATGTTTTTGACAATTAAACAGTGCAGTCATGCTAAACTGAATTAATGTAAATAGAACTGATTATTTAACACAAAAATTGATTTGGAGTTAAATAACCTGCAAAGGTTGATATGCCATAAAACCCAACCAACCAACCAACCAACAGAAGAACAACAGCATTGTTGAGAACGGCAAAAATACTGAGTAGAGTCCTGTAGACCCGAGAAGTATTGCTGTCACTCAGACTCCCGCTGGTGCGAAAAACTCACAAAAAGTGAAATAGTAATTATTAAAGTTAATATTATTAAAATTGAGATTAATAGAAGGTAACAAATTAAACATATTAATGGAAATAATTTAACGAAGCACACTATTAATATAATTATGAAAACAAACAAAAGGTTTTAGAAAACATTCGCATACCAATATGTATGTTTATTAAATTATATATATTTATGCGACTCGTAAAGGCATGGACTGCTATTGTTAGGTTATCTATCATATGGAAGTCATGTTGTGTTTTGACCTTTTGACCCGGCCAAAAATGCCATTCCAAGGTGATGCACCGGAAGGAGGTGACACATTCCAATGGCAGTTATGAGAGGAAACCGCGTGGGCCGAAATTGGCTGATGAAATGGGACGAGTTAAAAAATTCCCATGGTATACTCATAGACTGATGCACCGGAAGAGAGTGACCACTGAACTGCATGACAGTTATTTCCGCTTGATGACGATTAAACATTCGATTTCAAAGATCGAGTGGGCGTCGAACGATTATATAACTCAGTTGAGTTCCGGCAGTTGAGTTGAGTTCGAGTTCCAGTCGGAGTAAGACGAGATGGGGTAGGGAAAGCCACACCGGGCCGAAGGGGCTTGAGACCCTGATGAATTGGGGTCCAGAGAAGATGCTGATAAGATGCAGTAAAGAAAGCCAGCACCCAGCAGAGTGGACCCCAGGGCTCCGGTTGAGCATCAGAAGAACAAGAAAGACACAACGTGACGGCCATAAGTTTGGGGTCAAAATATTGCAGTGATGTTCGATCACCAGCTCCCTCTCTC
>OY757921.1:27843935-27848935 GCA_963585895.1 Sepioteuthis lessoniana
GTCCCTTTTGTGGTACTAGTGAGTTTGTTGCCGGCTGGGGCTGCAGAATACACCGACTGCTTCTCTGCAGAGGGGTAATAGTTCCCAAACGAGTGTCCTGATATGACACTAAACACTCTGATGGTGATTTTCCAGTAATGCTGGAGCTTTGTGGAATGCGGAGTACCCCTTTACTGCCATCGCTCCAAGGTCCACTCTGGCTCGGAGTGGTAACACCTGATAAGGGTCCTATCTATGGGTTAAATAGAACTAACGGCATACTTATGCTAAACTGAACTGTTTGATTAAACTGAATTGCTCGAAATAGAAATGTCTTTGACAATTGAACTGTACTTACATTTAAACTGCGTGCTTATTGTTAAACTGAATTGTTTGAAATTGAACTGTTTTTGACATTGAAACTGTACTTACAGTAAACTGAATTGTTATATATAACTGTTTGAATAAACTGAATAGATTGAAATAAAAACGTTTTTGACAATTAAACTGTGTACTCATGTTAAACTGTTTGAAATAGAACTGATTATCTACATGAAATGGATTTGGCGTTAAATAACCTCGAATGGTTGATATGCCATGAAACCCAACCAACCAACCAACCAACAAGTGAACTTGGGTTAGTGGCAGTGGTATTTCTATCTAGTTAAAGTCTTTTTTATGCAGTCAGTTGCCAATATTTTAATGAACCGTTGCACGCTCTGTTTGCTGTTGCAACCTTTTTTGTTGTATCGATTCATTACTGGTGAATTTGTAATTATTACACTGAGAGCTTTTCGAGCTCACTGCATGTTTTTTCGGAATGATGCTGTTCCGGATCGAAAATCAATTGTGCTATGGGTTGAAAATTCAATCCGGAATAGCGTTCTTCCGTCGTAACGTGAAATGTAGAAATAACAGATTCACCAGTCTAAAAAAAGATCGTTTCAACAGCCAACACATGGTACGAATTGACCGTATAGGAAAAAAATGACAGTCTATTAGCAAGTTGAAGCTACCATTGCCACTTGCCTTTGTTCACTTGCACCACGAAATAATCAGTTTAAAAGTTGAGAAGTATTTCTGCAACATGAATATTTTTAGAAGCAACTAGGTAAAAATAGTCCCTAACCTCTTAGCCTAAAATGACCTTAGACGGGTTGACATGGCGTTAAATCAAGAAATCAATGGTTAAACAAGCATCATAATATGTTAGAATGAAGTTTTTTTCTTTCAATTTTTTATACAAACACAGCTATATGCAGGTGCCCATCTTCTCTTTAATTATTTAGAATTTTACGGGGTTTCAAATGGTTCTTGCAAAACACTTAAGTTCCTCTTTAAATACATATTCAGGGAACAATGCAAGTCTTCGTTCTTATCATTTTTGGGAGCTTTTCAAACCACTGTTAGCTGGTTGTCTTTCACTCGAATCTGAGTGACTGCAAGTCTCCTCAAGTTTCCAGGAATCTTCTCAGTATTCTAGTCAATCTTAACAATGCAGAAGTCTGGATTGACTAGATTCTTCCTGTTTCCAATTCCTCTAGTCTTTTCCCCAGTCCTTTAAGGACCGTTCCAAATTCATTAATTACTGATGGTATTAACATGGCACTACTAAATTGGTTTCTCTTTTTTGTTCTCTTTGTCAATCAATTCTTTAGTTTTCTCAATTCTTTCCGTACCATGTTCTTTTTCTCTTTTACAAGTTCTCTTTCTCTCCTCACTCTTATATTCCCGTACTTTCTATCTTTATTTTCCCTGTTTACTGGGATCTGAAAAGATTTTATTTGACCCTGTATTCCCAATTGATAAGTTTTCCATAAACAATCATATTTTTTATGGAAACTATACTAGTGCATTAGCTTAGTAGCAGACCATTGGTCTGATAGGTAAAGTGTTCGCCAATGGTTCAATCCCAGGTCGAGTCATACCAAAGACTCAAAAATGGTACTTGATGCTGCCTTGCTTAACACTCAGTATTATAAGATATGGAACAAGGACAAAGTGAACCAATTCAGGGAAAGGAGTGGCTCCCTCCCTATGTCCATAGCTTTTCTGCTCTCTGGCAAGATCCAAGTATTTATCGCTCTTTTCGTTTTTCTTTCTTTTTACTTTGTGCCCTATTGCATCGGCAAATTTTACAAGATTGCACAAGCTTCTTCTTCTTCTTCTTCTTCTTCTTCTTCTTCTTCTTCTTCTTCTTCTTCTTCTTCTTCTTCTTCTTCTTCTCACACCAGCGATAGCTGAGGGTTTTCCACTGGAGCCCGAATGACAGCAACTCTTCTCAAGTATCCAGGACACTCCTTAAATTTAACAGAGTGAAAAAATGTCCTTTTTATCCGTTTTCTATTTTGATATTGTTTTCGCGTTGTATGATGTCCGCCAGGTATGTTGAAATCTGATAGAATCCTAGGCGTTGTCTTTTATGGCTTGTTTTAGAAATAACTCCAGATTATAATAGTCTGCAGGATTTTTTGCGGTGAATGGATTTGATTGGAGTAGCTTGAAAAAAATTGAAGGTGTGTTTGAGCTCTAACATGTGGGAGATAAAGGTACATATATATATATATATATATATATATATATATATAAAAGGAAAAGTAAAGTTGTCGAGGTCGACCCGAAGGCTCACTTTTCTATAGTTATAATACCGAGGTCTACGTGAGGGCGATACTCCTTTCCTTGGATAGCACAACTTTACCCTTGATCCATACCTTATAATGCTAGTTGTTAAACAAGGGGGCATCAAGTACCATTTTTGATTCTTTGGTATGACCCAACCTGGGATTGAACACCGGTCTACCGGCCATAAGCGAACATTTTACCCATTAGACCAATAGACCAGTATATTTCTAGCCACACTGATGAGTTCTGATAGAACGAAACAGATCTGTCTCTGGATGACTATAGAGATATATACTCCCCTACCCCCGCAGGTTTGAGTTCTCCGGCGAATGAAGTAATCGTGTTGCCATTAGCGTTTATTGCAAGTCTCTTCATGTATGAATTGAGGGCTCGGTAGCCGTTAAACGGATGTATGTAGACAATAGTAATTGTGATTCATACCTGTTTAAAATTTACTTCGCTGCAACTGGCTCCTCGTGGCTGAAGGGTTAGAGGCTTGGATTGGCGTTTGAGTCAACCGGGTTTCGATCCCAGCTAAGGGAAGCTAATATGTCTAGCCACACTGATGAGTTCTGATAGAACGAAACAGATCTGTCTGTGGATGATTATATATATATATATATATATACAATTTACGCATACGTTCACAAGTACAAAATGTATCAGTAGAAAGCATCTCAAGAAACGTCAAAAATTGATAAGAATAGTCAACTTCCTCAACGCTCATCAAATATTTACGTTTCATAGCTGAACATCTTTGCTCCATGGGAATTCCTTGAAATCGAATCAAACATGATAATGTCGTCTTCTCTTTAAGAAACGTCTACATAATCTAAAACACAATATTTCATTTTTCGCCTGTAAGTAAATAACATCACGACACGTACGTCGGTATTGATATCTATATTTAATCAGTGAGGCTATCTTGAGTAAATCTGAGTTTATCCTACACTCTTTATCATTTTTGTAGTGAAAAGGAATTTAGTAAACGTTTAAAGCCCTATCATTTTATAAGAAGGGTATTTTCTTGTAAATCAAACAATAAGTAATCAAATTTGACCATTTCATTCAATGAAACTTACAATTAATCGTTTTAAAATATATATATATATATATATATATAAGGTCAAATTCATAAGTGAAGTTTTTTCGCGGACCCCTACACATGGACGTGCCAGTGTTGGTCAATCAGCAAGAACTTTTTCACATCAGCTCTGTGCAGAAGCAGGATGTAGTTTGGGAGACCAGTTAGGAATGATGGATGATAGAAACGGATGGAGAGAGAGAGAAAGAGGGGGAGAGAGAGAGAGAGAGAGAGAGAGTCAGGGAAATCCTTGCTGTCAATGACTTGATATATATATATATAAAGTAAAGTAAGTAAAGTTAGCGACCATAGTCGAGGGTGACCCGAAGGCTCCCTTTTCGATAGCTACTACACCAAGGTGTAGGGGAGGGCGCTACTCCATTCCCAGGATTGCTCCACTTTACCCTTGAACCGTACCTTATAATGCTGAGTGTTAAGCAAGGTGGTATCAAGTACCATTTTTAAAGTCTTTGGTATGACTCGACCTGGGATTGAACCCAGGTCTCCCGGGCCATTGGCGAACACTCTAACCGCTGGGCCAACATCCCGGTGTATATATATATATATAATGTAAATAAATACGGCAGTATGTAAATACAAAAGATGCATTGATTTTTATATTGTTATATAATTAAGGAATGATTACTTTTTATATCAATCATTTTCCGATAATTATATTTTATTCTTCATTTTGATTGGGCTTTGAACTACTCGGGTTAATAGTTCAGGTGCATAGTCATTGGGTGTAGTTTTACGCTAACGTGCAAAGGATATGACAACCACCATTGTCATAATAAAGCCCCAGACAGGAAATGGGATGAAGTGTGGATGACGTCATGCCCAGAAGAGATGGTCCTGAGAATTTGAGGATTTTAAAAAATAGTCAATTGATATTGGACCATAGAGGCAGAGAGTTGAGTTTCTGCTATTGAGGCATAGAGTTGGATTTGGACGGTTGAAGATGTAGTTTTTCGGATCTTTACTGACAGAGATTTTAAACATCACAAGATGCGCCGCGCGTTAGTGGGGTTAGCATAGTAAGAATTGTGTCTCTCTCATCGTGTCGCCAAGAACCGATGTCAGAAGTTAATAAAACCGTTTCTATATGAAACGACAGAGTCCACCTGTGTTTTGCATTTGTAAATGTGGTTTTGATTGATATGGTTATAGTATACAACGATATAAATAATAGACCAAAGATTAGTTTTTTCTTCTTTTTATATCAGTTTTGTTTTTTGACTATTTTCGTTTCATGTTTTTCATTTGAAAATAATTTTTCGCGTACTAACTTTACTCGGATGATATTTGGAAAAAT
>OY757921.1:27851435-27861435 GCA_963585895.1 Sepioteuthis lessoniana
GCAAAAGCAGGACGACCAGCACGAACTTACATACAGCAACTATGTGAGGACACAGGATGTAACCCTGATGACCTGCCGGAGGCGATGAATGATAGGGAGAAGTGGTGAGAGAGGGTCAGGTATATCCGTGCTGGCGGCGCGACATGATGATGATGATGATATATATATATATATATATATATAGGGTGCGGAAGCAAAATAAGGATCAATTTTTAAAACACTCTTTTTATTCTGATTTTTACAATTTTTGAAAAAAAGCGTTAAATTGAAATTTTCATGATTAACTGTCTTATTGAATCACTTCTTCATTAAAATTCAGCCCAATTCGACATTGGGGAAACCGGGGTTCAATCCCATTGTAATATAATGGCTGAGGGATTTCGTTTTATGCCTTTGGGTTTAGTTAGACTGAGAACCTTTCGGCTCAGTGCATGGGTTACTTAGGTGCAACATTAACGCAGGCGTTCACACGCGCGCGGGCGGAGCGGACGTGTCACTCAGACGGGAAACGGGGCTAGAGAGTGCGAATGACGTCACGCAACGGAAGCGCGCGGAGGATTTGGGGAATTTAGAAGAAAGAGTTGAGTTGAGAACTGGACACTGAACGAGAAGGGTCGACTTTCGGAGCCCACAGCGGCCAGATGAATTTGTGCGCGACGGGCGCCCCACGAGATGGGGGCAGATGAAAAAGCCAGGATAGAAAGAATGTTTATCTCTCTCCTTATGTCGAAGAACCTTTAAACTCAAAGGTAAAAAAAAGTTTCGTACTTGAACTAAGAAGTCGTTAAGTGTTTTTCGTGTTTCAGGATTCCTACGTTCTATGTATATATGTTATGAACATTCTATGTACGTTTCACACATCCATATCATGGGTATGGTACACCAGGTCATACCAAAGACTTAAAAAATGGTACTTGATGTCGCCTTGCTTAACACTCAGCATTATAACGTATGGATCAAGGATAAAGTGGAGTATTGCAGAGAAAAAAGTTGCTCCCTTCCCTACCCCTTTGTGTAGTAGCTATTGAAAAGGGAGCCTTCGGGTCATCCTTGAGTACGGTCGCCAATTCGACTTTACTTTTTATGGGTGAGCAAAGAAAGAAAGGACAAAAAACCTATGATTTTCATGATCCCGAAAACAAACCCCAAAATTTTCCGAAAAAATTAAAGTTTCTTCATGGCTTCCTACGAGCCCAGACCTTAAGCTCCTTGATTACGCTATATAGGGCGTCTTTTGAAAACAAAACAAATGTAACTTCCCATCGAAATATTGGGTCGATCAAAACTGCTACGGAGAAGGAATGCAACAAAATGACTAAAGAATTTATTTTGAAGGCATGCAAATCGTTTCGAAAGCAAGTTGATAAAATGATTAAAAAAAAATGGTGGACATATTGAGTTGATTTACTGTTTTCTGTCTCTCTCTTCTTATTTTTTGTTCATTTTTTGAAATTATATTCTCCGATCAATTTCATAAGAGTTCAATATGTGCACCGCTTGCAAAACGGTACAGGTCAAATCATTAGTTAAACTCTTGCCATGTCTCCAGTGACATTGTTCAGTGCAGATGTGATTATCTGGTTGAGTTCATCAATGCTATCAAGAAGAGAGGAGATATATCCCCATAAAAAGAAATCATACGGGTCCGGTCCGGTAAACGCGGCCATCTTTCAACAGAAAAGAGTCTTCATCACCAACACCACGTCCGATCCGTCTTTCTGGCAGATTCTCAAGGATATAAGCACGAACGGTCCTTTTTCGGTGGGTTGCAGTCCCATCCCGTTGAAGAATGCTCTCATATTTACTTTCCAAGTAGTTATTTAACTATAATTGCCAAAATTGTTGGTCGGTGAAATACTGTTAAATTTTGAGGACATATTGTTATATATATGCATACTCAATTATTTAAAACAAATTGATGTGAAAACTTTACACATTATCAAAAAGTAATTTCAGAGATGCTGAAACTTTGGAAAAATATACTGAAATAAATTTTAACTCTCAAGCAAATTGACGAAAGAAATTTAGCATTTTATTAGTCGGTCTTTTCTGTCTTAGTAAATATAGACACTTTCAAATGCAATTTATAATTCTCTCTCTCACTCACACATACACACACACACACACACACACACTCTCTCTCTCTCTCTCTCTCTCTCTTTATATACACACACGCACACACACACATATATATATATATATATATATGAACGGTTAGAATGTACTCAAGTGTACATGATGAAAGTCTTACACGTGCTAAAATTGAGAAGTAAAAATATCTGTTTTTATATTTGCTCACAAGAAAAGTATTGAAAACAGGTCAAGGTTCGAAATGGGGGTTAACTGCTTACTGCTTTCGCCTCAGATACAAAGTGAATGAATAGACTGAATATAAAAGCAACCGGACGTAGGCAAATGGCGTGCCGATTCTGGCGGGAAACGTTGAGATTGATGGAGCGTGTGGCGCAAAGTGGCAAAGGGAACAAGATGACGATGACAAATAGAAATGGTGTCTGCAGACCTCAAATCGTGTGCACATGCATAGTTAACAAATCCAACGCCATTGCAACTTTCTTCTCTCTCTCTCTCTCTCTCTCTCTCTTTTACACTTAGAAATACATTTGAAGAACCTCTGAACAGTCTTTTTTTGCAAAGTGTTATGGCCATCTTTAAAGTATCTTCGAAGTGCATTCATTCAACTTTATCACGTTGATTACAAGCTTTCTTGACGGTTACCGTCGTAGGAAATGGACTGTGTGACACACGTTCAGTTGCTAGACATGTATGTAGGTATAAATTTTTATCTCACCTGTTCATATCAGCTTGATTACCTAATAAAAATGGTCTCCTTCACACCGACGTGCAAATGTTGGCTGACCAACAAGAACTTATCGACAACAGCTCTGTACGGACACATAATATACTCTTGAAGACCTGCCGAAAGGGATGAAGGACAGAGATAGCAAGAGAGAAAGATAGAGTCAGGGAAATCCATGCTAGCAACACGACATGATATATATATATATATATATATATACTAACTTGGTAGATATATATATATCTACCAGCATTCACGGTTAGCAGGAAAAAGAAATAAAAACGCCAGAATTTAGAGATAACAATATCTTCTGGGGGAAAAAGAAAAAAAAATTTCCGGGAAAAAAAAAGAAAAGACCAACTTCGTCACACCAGTTGAAAAAAATCAAGAGATATGCAATCAGTTGGTCAAAAGAACAAAAACCGACGGTAAAATGCTGCAATACTACAATTGCAAATAGTGCTCAATACAAAGTAGAGCTAATTAGGGAAATTAAATGTCGAGTCGGGACTATCCCGAACGGATCCAGTGCTAAATACAAAGTAGAGCTAATTACAGAAATTAAATCGCGTGTCGGGACTATCCCGAACGGATCCAGAGGGAAATATGTAGACAGAAAATTTCGTTGAACATAATAGACATTTTCTGTCTACGTATTTTCTTCTGGATCCGTTCGTATTCACGTATTGCTTTGATCGTATTCGGTGGGAATTGATTTATGTATTGTCCATAGTTGTATGTATCCCTAGTACTTTCTGCCCGACATTGGGCCATCATCAGTGGAGGATCTATTACAAAAGTGATGAATTAATTCAAGTTCTTCATACAATTAAACCCAATATACATCACTTTTGTAATAGATCATCCCCTAATGATGGCCCAAAATCGAGCGGAAAGTACAAGGGATACATACAACTATGGACAATATATAAATCAATTCCCGCCGAATACGATAAAAGCAATACGGGAATAGGAACGGATGCAGAAGAAAATATGTAGACAGAAAATGTCTATTAGGTTCAATGAAATTTGTATTAACGAAGAAATTCTGCCAATATATATATATATATATATATAAATATATATATATATATATATATATATATATATATATATATATATATATATCGATGTATGAAGTGAAATGCTAAACACTTTACCCTTTTAACCAGCTTTATCTTTAATTGGGAAGCTCAAGTACTCCATGTTTTTTTTGTTTTTTTTGCAGTGTTTGCATATATCACTCTGCTAACTCAGTGTTAACTGAAACGGGTTACATTTGCTCCCTTATAATTCAAACTTCAAACCTAAATCTTAACGGTATTTGTGACGCAAATTATCCTTTTGACGTGAATCTATTCGATTATATATCCTACAAAAATGCAGTTCTCAATATAACCATCAAAAACGGGATTCTGATAATATAATTCATAGAAAAAATATCTTTATGGATAAGAATAGAATATTCACGCTTCACATAGCGATTATATTTTTGGAAAAGATATTAATCCGATTCTTCTTCTTTCAACTATGGGTAATTAGAAAAGCAGAATTTGCTTTTTAACCTTGGTTTTCAACCAGTCTAGGATAAGAAAAAAGATTTTAGTTTAATTGTTCATCGCCTAGAAATCTACATTGTGTCGCATCTTGTATGTAGCAGAGAGGTTGGGTAAATACATGCAAGACTTTTACAATAGTTTTACAACTATTTGATTATATATCCGACAAAAATGCAGTTCTCAATATAACCATCAAAAAAGGGATTCTGATAATATAATATTATAATAAAAAAGATTTTAGATTAATTGTTCATCACCTCGAAATCTACATTGTGTCGCATCTTGTATGTAGCAGAGAGATTGGGTAAATAGATGCAAGACTTTATCAATAATACAAGCTCAGAAGTTGATTGGAGGGTTTTACAACTGAGCATCAGCTTTTATGTCTTATAATAGAGAAGGAATTTTTTTCAAGCAGTAATATGGTTTCAAGTCACTAATGATAGTAAGGGGGTGTCCTCGTGGTGTAATGGTTAAAGACATGGTCTGCGGAAGCGTAATAAGCGAGTTTGTACTCCAGTCGCGCTATTACGTTCACTTTGGAAAATGTATGAACCCCCTTATCCTCCCAGCTGTGGGTTAAATAGTACCACGACTGTTCTTCTAGGAGAATAGCTTTGGCATTAAATAACCTACAAAGGTTGATATGCCATTAAACAAAAGAAACCAAACCTAATGATAGTAATAGTTTGTAGACAATAATAGTGCCAAGTAGCTATTATCGGTACTTATATATATATATATATATATACGTTGGTAGACCGTCATCGAAGGTGACCCGAAGGCTCCCTTTTCGATAGCTACAACATCGAGGTATTGGGTAGGGCGATAATTCTTTCTCTGGATAGATACACCTACCTTTGATCAGCACCTTATAAGGCTGAGTTAAGCAAAATGGCATCAAGTAAGATTTTTGAGTCTTTGACATGACCTAGGATTGAACCCTGATTAACCAGACCATTGGCGAACATTCTAACCATTATACCAATGAAAAAGAGCCTTTGGGTCATCCTCGACAATCATCGGCCAACTTATATATATATATATATATATATATATATATAGTTTAAGCTACTTTTCCTATTTAATAATAATCATTTCTTTAGTTTTTTTTTTACTGAAAGGCATATCAACCTTCGTGTGTTATTTAATGGCGAAGTCATCCTTATAGAAGAAGGGTAGTGATACTGTTTAACCCATAGCTTGGGGTCATTGGAAGGTTAATGCCTTTTCCCAAGGGTAATAATCCGAAATAAACAAAATAGCACGACCGGAGATCGAACTCGCAGTCTAGGGCTTTAGCCACTACACCACAGGGATTCTCTTCTCGTTTGCTTGAATATGTATTTTCAAGCATTCCTACCAAATAAAAGTAATTGGTCATGTAACAACTTACTACCCGCCTCATCGACCGCTCAGCCACTAGGATACCGTTTGCAGGCATCATAGGTTATCAAACATAGCCAACAGGAGGGCACAGTGGTTTTTCGACTTACCCCTCATCATAAGTAGTTTATTGCAGTCAGCATAATATCCGACCTAGGTTGCCTGGGCGGCTGGATTATGGCTATACATTCCACGCCATTTAATATATGCGTATACATTTCTTCCAAAATGTGGCTGTATCGAAACTACTGTGTAGATGCACTACGTGATCAGTGAAGAATGCATGGAGAAAAATCTAGATGGAAACGATATAAGAATGCTACATTCTGTTTTGAAAAAAATCCTGGATGCAATATACCACAAAACAACAGCTGTACAGCCACTTACCTCCTATCTCACAAACAATCCAAGTTAGACGAGCTAAACATTCGAGGCACTGATGGAGAAGTAAATACAGACCCATCGAAAATGTGCCCCAATGGAATACAACAGAGGGACTCACTAGTGTTGGCCGATCAGCAAAGACTCACATCAGCTTTGTGTGGACACTGGGTGCAATCTAGAGGACCTGCCATGATCGATGGACTAATAGAACGAGTGGTGAGAGTGTTACTAAATTATATATATATATATATCCTCGGAAAAAGGGCGTGAAATAAATACAACCAACACATATTTCGACTGAAGAATAAAAGTTATATATAATAGAAAACAAGTAATACAATGGATTACAGTCAAATGTTAAATCTTTATAGGAAGAGTCGATTGTGTATCGAAAATATGGATGATACAATATATATATATATATATATATGATAGAAATGTGTGGAAAATTGGATATATCAAATACTCAACTCAAATTTGGATGTGTGATATTTCGTTAGGCTTTATTTCATCCCTAACTTCTTCAGACAGAGAATGTTTTCTGAATTCTTCTGTTTAAAAGCATTTGAAGAGAAACGATAAGATGGTGGAGGGGGTATAGTTGTTGCAGGAGATGCTTTTAAATTGAAAAACTCAGAAAAAAGCTTCTGTCTGAAGAAGTTAGGGATGAAATAAAGCTTAAGGAAAAACCACACATCTAATTTTGAATCAGGAGTTTGATTTATTAAACTTTCCACACATTTCAATCATATCGTCAGATTCCCTACACACCTATCTTTTCAACATATATATATATATATATATATATATATATATATATATATATATATATATATTCTAGCTAGTCAAGACTTGGATCTCATGTCATAACAAAATTTGTTGTCAACAATTTTCACTGAACAATTACAAGAAGTGTTTAACTCTAAAAAGAATAAGTTTAGCAAAGAGAAAAGAGATTTATTGATAATAATTTTTTTCTAAGTAATTATTTTAATTTACTAATTTTCCACAACATCTAAGTAGTAATGTAAGTTCGTCTCTCACTTCTTTGATCGATTCTCAAAGAAAAGATTTTAGAAGGATAGAAAACACTTACCTCGTTTTTTTTTTCTTCAAACGATTTAATTCGATTAAAATATTTCGTTTTATATGTAATGTTTCTGTTTTTAACTCAAAAGCAAGAGAAGTGATTACAAGGAAAATGAATGTTTATTCAAATACTTATGACATATACAGTAAGTATCAATATATGACCATTCGTGCGTTAGGCTGTGGTATACGCTTCGGGTGCGTGCGTTTAGTTAAAATGGGCAGTTGATCCTATTTACCCAAACCCTCCGCTCGGGCAGGATATGACACAAGGTCAATTTTTAAGCGGAGTTTAACAGGTTTCAATTCAGAGTTTTGCTTCTAGACTAGTTGCCTTACCAAGGCTGAAGAACCTAGTCAGCCCTACTATTTAACCATAGCTGGAGGGAGAATAGTTGGATTCATAGCTTTCCCAAGGGTATTAGTGCTATGTGAAATGCAATCAGTCTCGTCCAGGATTTGAACTCGTGTCGCTGTGTCCATTTCTTACGACGATAACCATTACATCACGGGCACCTTCTATTTTTCCCCAACCCCTCCGCTCGGGCAGGATATGACACAAGGTCAATTTTTTAAGCGGAGTTTAACAGGTTTGAATTCAGAGTTTTGCTTCTCCTAGACTAGTTGCCCCACCAAGTCTGAAGAACCTAGTCTGCCCTACTATTTAACCATAGCTGGAGGGAGAATAATTGGATTCATACCTTTCCCAAGGGTATTAGTGCGATGTGAAATGCAACCAGTCTTGTCCAGGATTTGAACTCGTGTCGCCGTGAAATGGCCAGTTGATGGACATCAGCAGTTATATAATATCTTCTTTGTTGACTACGAATATTTATTTACTAGTCTTTTACATGAATTGATACATCGATACATACATATACACACTTATATATATATATATATAACGGATATATTGAATGCAATTACTAAAAAGACTGCAAATGAAAACTATACATTTTAGTTAATAAAATATAATCTCATTATATATATATATATATATAACAAATATATTGAATACAATTGCTGAAAAGACTGCTATGAAAACTATAGATTTTAATTAATAAAATATAATCTCATTATATATATATATACGTATATATTTATATATATACTTTTCACCGATTCTATTGAAGTACGCTATGTAACAGAAATACCTCCCGCATTTCAAACTGTAACCTATCTGGTGCAAGTGAAGTTCGGCAAGTGGTAGTGGTAGTCCAATCTAGCTAATGTCTCGGCATTTTCTTTGTCGACTACGAATATTTATTTACTCATCTTGTACATAAATTCATCAACCAAAGCACACACACACACATACACACACACACACACACACATATATATATATATATATATGCCGAGCTCATCAGTGATGTACTCCTATGGACCCCCACATATGGCTGGGCAAAAGCAGGACGACCAGCTCGAACGTACATACAGCAGCTATGTGAGGATACGGGATGTAGCCCTGAAGACCTGGCAGAGGCGATGAACGATAGGGAGAAGTGGCGAGAGAAGGTCAGTGATATCCGTGCCAGTGCACGACAAGATGATGATGATATATATATATGTATATATATACATCCAATATTTTCAAATATTTTTCCTCGTGCCAGACACGTTCTAATGACTTTTGAATTATGAACTGTGAGGTAAAAACCTACTTTCAAGATACATTAGATCATGCGGTCGCGCTTTCTTACCATGACTAGTTGATTTGGCATCGCTTACGTGTGGCATGAACTGGTGGCCCATTGGTAGAAGTTCGGTTTCTGCATGTTTGATTAAGTTGTAATGACACATTTTGTTTATATAATTTTATTAATACCCTTTCAAGTTTCCTGATAAGTGTCTTGGTTTCAGGTTGGAATTAGTGGGTGAATTTACCAAAATTGTCCCGAGCACTTTCGGATCTTTCATAGACCATCATCATTTTTTTAAAATATTCCATATTTTTCGAAAATATTCTTTTTCCGGTGATAGCGTTCAGCATCTCAGTTTTATCCAACTCTGCGTTTACGTAATATTGTTATGGATTAAAAACCTAAAAACTTTCAAAACTATTTAAAAACACTCTTTACACATGTAAGTGACCACTGATGATATATACCAACCCTATTTGAGACTCGTTGGTATAACAACCTCCAGTGGCGCCGCGGGTAGTGTAATGGTTAGCAAGCTTGACTAGCAAACCTGCAAGAGTGATTTCGAACCTCATTGGGTGCCCCATTCATTCGGCCTTGTGCCACATCCAAGCAAATCGCTTAGTAAATTACTATAACAACCTCCAAGCAGAGTGGAGCGTATGCACTACTCTCTGGGAGGCGTTGGGTTGGGACGCACTTCGATCGGCCGCGTTTTATCTGTGCGCGGATCTGGTCGGGTATGTCCTAGTTCCAGTGGCAGTCGTCGATGTGCACCTTGACCGGTATCCTCAAGCCTCAGGGGGCCTTCACACCTGGCTCTAACCCTCCTTTGAGAGGCTAGTTTTATCTCCTTAGGCGCCTCTTTTCAGAGGAATGCCGACGGGGCCCAAGGCATTTTTGGAGCCGCCGGGCGTGTCTGGGCTACAGCCCTGCGCCCGAACTCACCTAAAAAAGACCTACTGACACACTCGTCCGGTCGGTGGGACATGCATCAAATACCGATAACCTTCAAATTCCCTGACAGTACGGGAAGGACATTCCTAACTGTTGTATAATACCTGTAGTCTGTATATTCGTTCTGTTATTGTAATATGTTGTCTGCGTGTCTTCATTTTGAT
>OY757921.1:27866435-27983935 GCA_963585895.1 Sepioteuthis lessoniana
ACATGCATATGCACAAGCATATGCACACGCATGAACATAAACACACAAACACACACACACACACACACTCATTTTCACGTACACACAGACATATATACACATACATGTACACGCATGTGAACACACACACAAACACACACACACACACTCATGTACACACAGATATATACACATACATGTACATGCATGTGAACACACACACAAACACACACACACACACACACATATATATATATATATATATATGTACATGCATATACAAACACTATATACACATGCACATACACATATTACACATACCCACGTACACATGCTTAAGAGCATATACACACAGATACACATTCAGTCACACATACACAAACATGCACACATACATACACACACACACATGCATACACAAATACTCACACATGCACACATACACCCACATATGCACATATATATGTATACATCAACACACGTACAAACATGCTTGAATGTAAATACACACATACACAAACACATGCGCGCTGATATACTCACAGATGTAAACATACAAACACACACATATACACACATGCATATATATATATATATATATATACATACAGACACATGTACACACACGCATGAATGTAAATACACACATACACTAACACATGCATACTCACATACTCACACATACACACATATACCCATGTGCACATATATATACATACACACACATACACACGCATGAATATAAATACACACATACGCTAACACATGCACTATCACATACTCACACATGCACAGATAAACCCATAAACATATACCCACATGAATATATATATATATATATATATATATATGTATATATGTGCGTGTGTGTATGTGTGTATGTGCACGTGCACACACATGAGTGTAAATATACTCGTACACTAACACATGCATACTCACATACTCACACATGCACACATAAATCCACTCACATATACCCATACGCACATACATATATACGCATACACACACACGTACACACATGCATGAATGTAAATACACACATACACTAATACATGCACACTCACATACTGACACATACGCACATACACCCACATATATATACCCATATGCATACACACATACACGCGGGGGTGTCCTCGTGGTGTCATGTTAAAAGCGATGGCCTGCAGAAACGTAGTAAGCGAGTTCGCCCCCCAGTCGCGCTATTTCGTTCACTTTCGAACAAATACTCTCGGGAAAGGGATGACTCGCCTTATCCCCCCAGCTATTGGTTAAATAGTACCACTACTGTTCTTCAAGAAGGATGGATATGGCATTGAATAACCCGTCAAGGTTGATATGCCATTAAACAAAGCAACCAAACGCATAAATATGTACACATGCATATGTGTATGCACACACATGCATATACACGCAGATATACGTATAAACATTCACGCTTACATTGATGCACACATACACACAAACTGAAGTACACACTAATTTTCACAGAATGTGAATAGAGCCTGAATCTTTTGGTTCTGTTGTCGTATTATTAAGTGTCCCTTAAATAGTGTAGTTTGATATAACAGAATCCAATTATTTAGTTAAGATTTAGCCATTAACTTGAAACAATAATATGTCATTAAAAACGAGACAATGAGTAAACCACATATGAAGTTTTCAAAGATTGTTTTTTCATTATTTCATCCAGAAATCTTTTCGTCTGTTTCATGTTATTTGAAGGATTTCTTTCCTTTTTTTCGGCATGGGTCCAAAATAAATAGCCATTTATTTTTTAATAAACATAGACAGTAACATTTAAGTAAATCTACATATTAAGGGATAAAAATAAGCAAAGCAATAAATTGAAACAGAATGATTATTGTTGATGGTTAGGTTAAAGCAAAGTCATAGATAAATGACTAGTTCTGAGAGAATGTTATTGCTTCCAAACAAATAGACTTCAGAGAATAGCTCTTCGGGCTGAGACCGAAAATACTACCCCTAGATTTGCCACTAATTCATCTATATCGATATCTATCAATCTACACTCATGCACACACGTATATATATATATATATATATATATATATATATATATATATATATATACTGTGGGATCATATGTAATAGCCAATTTTTTTAGTATATATCTTTATCTATCAATATATATATATATATATATATATATAAGAATTTGATGATACAATATAGATATTCTTTGTCTACACATTTTTGTATTTATCATTTCGAGTCACTGCATCGATTTTATGGTACCTGGCAGGAATTGGTTAACAAACATCTCCTAATTAATTGGTTCCCAAGTACTTTCTGACCGATCTTTGGCCATCATAAGGAGTGTGTATATTGCAAAAACGATGTGACCTTTTCATGTACATTGCTACTTTGTAAGTGTTGAGCATTCAACATTCGTATTGGTGTGCCGTTGTAGCGTTTATTTTTTAATTTGGTTCTATGAGTAGCAGCCATCGCTAAAGATATTTAAGTACATTAGTACTGGATTCGAAATTGATTCTATTGAGTTTTGGTAGTTTCTTTCTGATATGGATTGCTTCGAGAATCTGTAATATTTGCTTGTTATCTTGTGGTTCTCATATTGTTGTGTTTTCGGAAAGAATGTTCGGAAACTCAACTTTTGGGCAGGAATAATTTTTTGGATGTTGTGCAATTGAACTGGTATCAGATAGATGCATAGTGAGTGTGTATATATACTCTCACACACACACACAAACACACACATATATATATATATAGATTTATATAAGGTTGGAAAGAATATATTATCCAATTTTTGGGTATGTACAATGAAAAAAAAATATACCAATAGAAATATTTAATCATTAACGTAACCTCCATTTTTTCCTCGAAATTAATTCCCTCTATCAACAAGTTCATAGATGCCAGTTTTGTCTAATTCGGTAGGCTTTGAAAATAGGTGACCGACACATGTTTAACCTCTTCTTTTGATGACAACCTGAGACCATCCAAGTGATTCTATATTAGAATCTCTCTATTAGAATGTTTTGTGTAATATCCAGGACACTCGTTGGGGAAGTCTTACACCTCTGCTGAGATGCAGTCAGTGTATTCTGCAGTCCTAACCAACTGGGTCATCAGATGTTCATGAAAAGATAGATTTGGTCAGATTTTTTTGAAAAGTTTTTTTTTTTTTTAAAACTCAAAATGTCTTCTGGTTTTTAGTTATTGAAAAGGCACTTTAGCTTTCTTTTCTCGTATTATTTTGGGCGGGTTTTTTCTGAAACTGTCAAAGTTTAAAGAAAATGTTTTCGAGGGATACTTTGCGCATTGAGCACGTTTGTGCGTCTTCAATTTTTAGGAAGTGTAAGTGGCTGATGAGGATTTGACTAATGCAAAGTCTGAAAATATCATTCTTTTCTGTCTCTTCTATAACCTTACCAATGGTATCTTTTATATGGTGGCGCTTGTTATATATTTGATCATCCCGTGATTTTTGATAATTGTCATGTATGAATTAGTTAATTTTCGAAAGTGTTACCCATAAGCTTGTGGACCGAGAAAATGAGGTTATTACAATCAATAAAGCTTATTTAAATGATGAAAGATATCTTTATGTTTATGTATTTTCATTTATGATATATACTCTAAATCAGGTGCACGTGGTGTAATGGTTATCGTCTTAGGAATTAGATACGAGTTCAAATCCTGGACGAGACTGATTGCATTTCACATAGCACTAATACCCTTGGGAAAGGTATGAATCCAATTATTCTCCCTCCAGCTATGGATAAATAGTAAGACAGATTAGGTTCTCCAGCCTTGGCAAGGCAATTAGTCTAGGAGAAGGAAAACTCTGAATTCAAACCTGCTAAACTCCGCTTAAAAATTGACCTTGTGTCATATCCTGACCGAGCGGAGGGGTTGGGTAAATATGATATACTCTAAATCATGCAACCTGATATATATGTCCAATATGATGTATGCGTTGTATGCTTTTTCATAGAAAAAGGTGTTGACTTGCAGAACAATGTGAAAAGAGCTCAATATCTAAAGATGAATTTACGGCATGAGTACACTCTACAGTTATTTTAAATATAGATTTGTGAAAAGTTGGTTGGTTGGTTGGTTGGATTTTATGGCATATCAACCTTTGTAGGTTATTTACCGCCAAATCAATTTTTATGAAAATAGTTCCATTTCGAATAATTCAGTTTAGGATAAGTACACCGTTTAAATGTAAGTATAGTTTAACTGTGAAAAACATTTCTATTTCAAGCTATTCAGTTTTATCAAGCAGTTCTAATTCAGCTTATTCAGTTTTGTATAATTACAGATTTTGTTTACACACAGATAAATGTCAAAACAGTTCAATGTTAAACAATTTCAATGTCAAAAAACAGTTCCATTTCAAATAATTCAGTTTGGCATAAGCACGCAATTTACAGTTTAATTGCCAAAAACATTTCTATTTCAAGCAATTCAGTTAAGTCAAACAATTAAGTTTAGCATAAGTATGCCGTTAGTTCTATTTAACCCATAGATAGGACCCTATCAGGTGCTACCACTCCGGGCCAAAGTGGACCTGGGAGCAATGGCAATAAAGAGGTACTCGGCATTCCCCAAAGCTCCAGCATTACTACAACCTCACCATCAGATTGTTCAGTGTCATATCAGGACACCCATTGGTTGGGGGTCTTACCCCTCTGCAGAGGTGCAGTTGGTGTTTTCTACTGCCCCAACTGACTGGGAAATTTATGAAGAGGCGTTACTAAAATGTTGAAGCCCACCTCGGATAACCATTTAAACAGCTGCACTTTGGGTGATAAAAATTAACTAATAATGTAAGGCTATATTTTAGAATTCCTCGCCTATAAGTGATAAAATTCCACTTGGATTTCTGACGGCTTCTCGGGAAAGATAAACTTCTGTCAAAAAAGTATTTCAATAGTTTTCTGTAGAAGGGTGACACCCACTTTTGAGAAGGATATTGCTAGAGAGAACTTTTGTCTACATCTGGTGGCAAGATCTGTCCAGATTTAAACTAACCACAATAAAGATGAGGACAACCGTCCGAAAAATCACAACCAAAACAATTTACATAATGTTATATAATTGCGGAATTTTTTTTTTTTCACATTATCATTTTTCGTTGGTTATGTCTGATCATTCAGCTTAGTTAGGCTTAGAACTATTCGGCTTAGTGCACGCGCCGATACACACATTGAACGCAGGTGTTCACGCTCGTGCACGGAGGATGTAACAATCACAGATGTCATGGTAAAAACCCCAGATAGGAAATGTGACTGGGGTGCGAATGACGTCATGCCCGGAAGCGATGGGCTGGGATTCTTGGTGATTTAAAAAAAAAGCAGTTACTTGAGATCCGAACCTGGGCGAGGCCAGTTGAGATTAGAAGCTGGACGAAGCGAGTCCAGTTTGTGGCCTACGGGATACGCCGCGCGTTTGTGGGGTCAGATGGAACGGTCAGCATAGAAAAAATTGTGTCTCTCTCTCCTCGTGTCGAAAGACTAAACTCAAGAATTCAATGAATGCTTCGTACCTGAACTAAAGAAAGTCGTCAGTGTTTCAGGATTCTTATGCATATGAACATTTTTACGTATCCGTATATTTCACATATCGTATTTGACTATGTTACAATAAGCCTCATCTAAAAAATTCAGACAGATAATAAATAATAGTAACTTGAAATTATAATTGTTAATAGTTACTTGAAACTATATAACTGTGTACAAACAAATTATTTTTTAATAGAAATACTTACTTAAAACCATATAATTATTTGTATAAGAAAGGAGTAATTGAAACCATATAACTATGTGTAAATTATTGGTATTATATAATAATTAATATCATGTTAGTGTAGGCCAAAAAGCTCTTAAGAAACCATTCCAGTCGATTATGGCGGTAAAATATGCCGACTCCATCTCTGCCAAGGAGTAAGAACCCTCCAATGAGTGTCTTGGATATTACTCTAAACCATCTGATAGTAAGGCTCCAGTCCTAAAGTTTGTGGGAATGTAGTCTCTCTTCATTACTCTAACTCTGACTTGGAGTGGTTGTACCTATAAGGGTCCTATCTGTTTATCCGATAGAACTGTTTAATTATCTACTCTACCTGAAACCATTTAACTGTGAGTAAACAAATAATTAACGTTGAATAGAATTATTAATATTGGATAAGAATACTTGAGACCATTTAGTGTCCTGGGTGTAATATGAAAGGGTAAGGTCCTAGTGTCGGAGTTTGGGAAATGTGGAGTACACTTTTAATTACCATTATTTAAAGATCCGCTCTAATTCGGCATGTTAGTATCTGTTAGGGTCACATCTGTTGATCCAATTTACCCAACCCCTCCACTCGGGCAGGATATGACACAAGGTCAAATTTTAAGCGGATTTTAACAGGTTTGAATTCACAGTTTTCCTTCTCCTAGATTAGTTGCTTCACCAAGGCTGAAGAACCTAGTCTGCCCTACTATTCACTCATAGCTGGAGGGAGAATAATTGGATTCATACCTTTCCCAGGGGAATTGGTGCTATGTGAAATGCAATAAGTCTCGTCCAGGATTTGAACTCGTGTCGCCGTGTCCGTTTCCTACGACGATAACCACGGGCACCTCCATCTGTCGATCAACAGAAACATTTAATCATTTTTTATACAGGAACCCATTTAACTGTGTGTTAATAAATGGCTAATTAAATTGAATTATTAGTAATATATAGCAATACTGGGAACCATTTAACTGTGGGCAAACAAATTAGCACTGGTTCGTATAAAAATTCTTAACTACAAATCATTCGTTAAAAACCATATCTATTAATATATATATATATATATATATATATATATATATATATATATGTGTGTGTGTGTGTGTGTGTGTGTGTGTATGTATGTATTATTCGGTCCAGTTAAATCAGAGTTGGGAGTAATTCCATCAGGACAAAAAAAAACAAAACATTCAACTATGAAGATTTAAATTTTCCTGGTGAAGAGCCCAATGTAGCAGACATTACAGAGCGATAATTTCTTTAAGAAAAAAGAAAACCGGCCACATTAGATCCATTAGATCTGAAAAAGAAATCCTGTTAATTTTTTTGTGTTTTTTGATTTTATCAAAAACACATAACAGGATGGAAATAAATTTATAATCCTAATGTGACCAGTTTTGTTTTTTCTTAAAGATATATATATATATATATAAGGTATTTTTCAATCCTGTAAATCCGGAGTAGAGAACCATTCCGTATGGACAAGTAAATTATTCAAATTTCGAATATTTAAATATTCCTGGTAAAGAGCTCAATGTAAATAAATTCACATGCCAAATAATATTCCTTTTTTTAATTTTGTTATTGGATTTGATGAAGTCCTGATAAAATTCTTTCGGAGTTTTTGATTCATATCAATGCTCTAACAGGTTGGAAACAAACTTATAATCCTAATGTGACCGAATATTGTCTTTTTCTTGAAATAATATTATACATATATATATATATATATATATATATATAAGCAGGGTTTGGCGTAAAATATCCGACTAAGGTTGACATGCCTTAAAACACAACTAATCAACCAATCATCATAAGAAACCAATAAGTAAATGTAAATATAAATTTTCAACGTAGGCGATTCACTAACCTCTAAGCATAAAATAAGCCTCTGTAGCTTGACATGCCGTTAAAATCAATCCTTAATTACTTTAGTTGGTCTGAAAGATTAGTTTACATTTTAAATGTTGATTTTTCGCACAGGGCTGATCCACTTCATTTTGGTAAATTGGCGTAATAAAATCTTTCTAGCATCCATGTTTTTTTTTTTTCTTTTTTCATCTTTCCCTGTGCCGACTAAAGCTAAGCTCAGTCGGTATTTATTTTACGGCTGTATATTACTTAACAACTTTCTAGCTAAAGGAAAATCGAATTTTCTATTTTAGCCTTTCTTTCCCGACTGTTTGATCTTCCTTCGTTGTAATCTTCTCAACAATCAGGTCTTTTTTTTTTCTCTCCTCACTCTTTGACTTTGGTTTGAGACTTTTATCAGTGGGGAAAGTCGACATTATTCGACGTTTTTTAATTTTACTTTTTCACATTTTTTTTGTAATATTGTTTTATATATTTTTTCCTTTTGCTTATTCACTTCTTTCGTTTATATTCGTTATGTTTTCTTTTTATGTCTTTTCTTCATTTTTTTCCTTCTTCTTCTTCATTTATTTCTTATTTTCTTCAGTTGTATTTTTCTTTTTCTTTTCGGTTTTTCTTTATTCTTCTCTCATTTTAATGTCTTCGTTGTTTCCGTTTCTTTTCTTTCTTTCTAATATCCTTCATTTCTTCTTCTTCTTCTTCTTCTTCTTCTTCTTCTTCTTCTTCTTCTTCTTCTTCTTCTTCTTCTTCTTCTTCTTCACTGCTGCCTTCTTATTTTATACATTCTCCTTCCTTAATTTTTATGGTTACTTTTCATTCTTCTTTATCGTTTTTGTTTCTCTTCTTTCTTTTTTTTTAAAATTGCCTTTTATTACTTATTCCCTTTTCTTTCTTTCTTTCTTTCTTTCTTTCTTTCTTTCTTTCTTTCTTTCTTTCTTTCTTTCTAGAGTCATCTTCTTCCATTACTTTTAGCTTATTCATTATTCTCCCATTTTTATGTCTTTCATTACTTGTTTCTTTATCTTCTTTTCTCTTTCTTTCTTATTTATTCATTGGTTATTTCTCATCTATCCTTCTCAGTTTTATAATTTTGATATTTCTTTTTCCTCCATCTATGTACTTTCTACATTACTTTTTTCAAAATTTCTTCTTTGTTCCTTTATTATTTTCTTTTTTTCTTTATATTCTTTGATCGTTATCAGTTTTTCATTCAATGCTATTAATTTTTCCCTCGTATCTTCCTTTTCTGTCAATCGTTTGTATTTTTTGTTTCCTACTTCTTTTTTCTTCTCTTTAAATTTATATTCGTTTTCTTTTTTCTTTTTTTTTACATTTTCTCCGTTTTTTTCTGACTATTTTCTTTCTTTCTTTCTTTCTTTCTTTCTTTCATGCTAATCATTTTTCTTTATCCTTTTTTCTATCGTTCTTTTAATTATTTAATGAATATTTTTATTGTTTTATTCTTATGACATTTTTTCATTATTATTCATTCTTTATGTTTTATGCCCATCTTAATTTTTCGTTCTTTTTTCATTCTTCAGTCTTTTTGTTTAATTCTTTATTTACTCAGATTTTTTTCTCATCCTCTCTTCTCTTTTTCGTTCTTTTTTATCTCTTCCTTTCTTTCCTCCTCTTTACAACTATTTCTCGCAAAAACTTACTTTCTTTCTTTCTTTCTTTTTTTCTTTCTTTCTTTCTTTCTTTCTTTCTTTCTTTCTTTCTCCTCTTCCTATATTTCTTTCTCTCAATCTCTCTTTCTTTCTTCTTCTTCTTCTTCTTCTTCTTCTTCTTCTTCTTCTTCTTCTTCTTCTTCTTCTTTCGCTCTCTCTCTCTCTATCTCTCTTTCTCTCTCTCTCTCTCCTTTTTCTTCTCTCACTCACACACCCTTCCTCTCTCTTTCACCCTCTCTTTCATTTTTTAACACTCTTGTCATATCTTTTCTTCTTTATATCTCTTTCTCACTTTCTTTTCTTTTTTCTCTCTTGTTTTCTGTGCAGACTTTTTTTATTGATTCGTTTTTTGATTTTTCTTTCTTATACATATGAGTAATGAGTTTTCTGTCTGCGTCATGGTTCAATATTTGAACATTTTACGTCAAAAAAAAATTCCAAAATCCTAAACATTGGCATTACCTCCTTATATATTACTAAAATTCTAATTATATTTGTATGTAAGTATTCATAAACCAGCCGAAACGGTTCATGATAGGAATACATTCATACATTTAAAAATGCCCTAAATTAGAAGAGAAACCAATTTCAAATTCAATTTGTTGTTGAATGATAGTTTTGTGGGGTCTGAGTTCGCGCTGATTGTCATTTGTTGAGTCTTGATGTTATGGGTTGTCTAGTATACTCATAAATCTTTCAACGATAAGAAATACATGGTAAACAGAGAAGTATTTGATTATGGAGTTATATCAGATTTTACAAACACACAAAATAGTTAAACTCTTTATTAAGTGTCATTTCAATTCATTCAAAATATTAAAAAGGGGATGTCTTTAATAAACCGTCCAATAATTCTTTTTTAGACTTGGAAACTAATAATACGTGAAAAAGTGTTCGTAGTGCAAGGCTTACCTTTGTAGGAAATAGACATGGTGGCCTGAAATCAATCCCTGGATGAGGCTGTTTGCATCTTCACATTGTCATAATACCTTTCAGAAAGATATGCATCCAAACATTGTCCCCCAGGCAAAGGATAAATAGTAGGGCAGCTGGGGCTTCTTAATCTTAGTTTGGTAACCGATGTTCGATAATGAAAACTCTGCACCTGTTAAACTCCGCATAAATATTGACCTTGTGTCAAACCCTCTAAGGGCTTTGGGTTTGGTAAATATGCATATTCGTAAAAGCACCTAAATTTAAAATATGTCTATCATTATATTATTAACAAGAGTGATAAGAAAAACTTTTTTTGCGTTATTTTTGTGTGTTCTCAACTAATTTTGAACTTAGATCATCCGCCAGTGAAATATTTTTATGGCAGTCTGGATATGACATTATGTTGTATTTTGACCTTCGACCCGGCCAAAAATGCCATTCAAGGTGATGCACCGGAAGGAAGTGACACATTCTTGTGGCAGTTATGAGAGGAAATCGCGTGGGCGGAAATTGGCTGATGAAATGGGACGAGGTAAAAAAATTCCCATGGTACACTCAAAGACTGATGCACCGGAAGAGAGAGTGACCTGTGAACTGCATGACAGTTATTTCTGCTGGATGACGATCAATCATGCCATTCGAGTAGGCAATTGAGTGGGCGTTGAACTATTATATAACTCAGTCAAGGCAGAAGTCAGAGTTCCAGTTCCAGTTGGAAACGGAGTTATAGACGAGATGTGGTAGGGAAAGCCACATCGGACCGAAGGGGCCTTGGGGCCCTGATGAGTTGAGGTCCGAAGAAGATGCTGATAAGATTCAGTAAAGAAAGCCATCACCCAGCAGAGTGGGCCTCTGGGCCTACGGTTGAGCAGCCCTGGAGGACGAGAAAGACGCAACGCTGACGGCCATAAGAGTGCGGGTCAAAATATTGCAGTTATGTTCGGTCTCCAACTCCCTCTCACACGCAAACCTTGAGTAACCCTTTTCGGACCTTACAATAAAGTGAGAGATACATATATTTATAAAGAAGTCTTCCTGCGTCTTTATCATTGCGTCGGTATGTATCCAGTATATATTTGTATATTTCTGCATGAATCAGCAGATGACAATACAACAATTAAACTTTATCTGATGATGGGCTGCAATTCAGATCTTGGGATCTCCCTTGCCATTACTCCCAGTTCCACTATAGCACGGAATGGTTGTACCTGTTATTGTAGAGTTTTTAACAAAGATTTTGAGATAGTTTTTAAAGAAGTTTTGAAAAAATCATATGCTATAAACGGTTAAAAATGCCCTAGTGATGAAGCATATCCCCTTGTGGAACGAAAATTATTTACTGTTATCCGATTTTCATCAAGTGACTTTAATATATCTGTTCTCAGGATATCTTACGAATGAACGGAGGTATAGGTATGAAAGTGATGAATTTCAAATTAATCGAAACTACTTCTTTTGGTGATTTGTTAATTCGGGTGTTTATGTGTCACCCCAAATCTCTCCATCCTATTTCAAAGCAGAGCCGACAAGTTTGATCTTAAATCCATTGGACCAGTATTTGGAATCATTTTATCCTTTTGTTTTCATATGTTCCTGTAAAATTGTGTATTTTTAAAATTCTTTCTATGAAGCTGAACCTTGTATCCCTATTAGAAACGAGAGCGAAAATGTCGTTCTGCATGTATTTGCTATAATCCTCATATTTCATAATATGTCTATAGTTATTTAGTTTCAAATAAAATCCCGTTTCAGACTGTTCTATTGACTTCGTTCTAACTGTGTAACTTGGAGCAAGAAAAAAGGATTGGCAGAGGTAAAGTAAACTCATATTTGCTAGAAAACAATATCAATTTATTTATTTACCATGATACATCTTGACATCACTTCACACCGGCAGCCAACTCAACTTTTTCACCTTTAAGAGAATTATTTCCCTTTTGTTTCTTACACTTCCCCTGCTTAGTGTGATGGTATGTTTTTGTTATATAGTCACATAATGCATATACATCTTCATATGCATGCATAATCATAACGATACAACAATAAAGACGAGCGACACAGTTCTTTAGAAAAATATACCTTTCACTTTATTGAAAGGGTTGTGTGTGAGAGGGAGTTGGAGACCGAACAAAAATGCAACATATTGACCCCCACTCTATTGGCCATAATCGCATTTCTTTCCCGTTTTCCTGGGCTGCTCAACCGGGGGCCTAGGGGCCCGGGCTCTCTGGGACATGTCTCTCAATCCAGCATCACTCCCTACTGGTCTGTTCTCCAACTCATCTGATTTTTGAGAAATTGGACGAATGGAATCTACGGGAGGTGTAATGGTTATCGTCGTAGGAAATGGACACGGTGACACGAGTTCAAATCCTGGCCGAGACTGATTGCATTTCATATAGCACTAATACACTTGGGAAAGGTATGAATCCAATTATTCTCCCTCCAGCTTTGGGTAGATAGTAAGGCAAACTAGGTTCTTCAGCCTTAGTGAGGCAACTAGTCTAGGAGAAGGAAAACTCTGAATTCAAACCTGTTAAACTTTGCTAGAAAATTGACCTTGTGTCATATCCTGCCCGAGCGGAGGAGTTGGTAAATATGGAATGGAATCTACATATAACAGAATTTTATAGTTCAGAGCCTTGGTATGTGAAATGGTTGGTTTGGTTCGGTTTGGTTTAAGGGCATATCAACCATTGTTCGTTATTTAATGCCAAATCTATTTTATACATATCATCATCATCATATCGTGCTGGCAGCACGGATATCCCTGACCCTCTCTCGCCACTCCTCCCTATCGTTCATCGCCCTAGGTAGGTCTTCAGGACAACAACCTGTATCCTCACATAGCTGCTGAATGTACGTTCGAGCTGGTCGTCCTGCTTTTGCGCGGCCATGTGTGGGGATCCATAAGAGTACATCTCTTATGAGTTCGTCCCTGCTTCTCCAGCAGTGTCCTGCATGTCTGGTTCGTCTAACTTGAATAGTTTTCGTGATAGGGGGCAGGTGGCCGTACAGTTGGTGTCTTGTGGGTGTTGCTGCCAGGACTTGTTCAGGATTGCACGCAGCATTCTTGTGTAATTGCCATCTAGTTTCTTCTCCAACCGTTTTGTTAGCGTCCATGTAGTGCATCCATATAGCAGTATCGATGTGACCGCTGCCTGGAAGAAACTGCGTTTCATTTTATCGGTTAGGTCTGATTTCCATATAATCGATAGCCTATTGATAGCTGTCCATGCTTTCGTTAACCTCGTTTCGATGTCCTTTTCGGTTGATTCGACGCTGCTTCCTAGGTACGTGAATTTGTCTACTAGTTTAAGTGGGGTTCCTTCTAGAGTGGAGATGTCCCCCGTTTGATTATAGCACATATATTCCGTTTTGTGTGCATTAACATGGAGGCCTATGCTTGCTGCTGCTCGTTCCAAACTATGCAGAAGTGTTTCGGCTTGGTCAGGTGTATTTGCCAGTATCGCTATGTCATCGGCGTAGTCGGCGTCGGTAATTGTTGTTGCGGGGTATCTTCTGCTTCTTTTCTTTGTCAGTTCGAAGCCATTCTCTTTGATTTTGTCAATCGATGTTCTAAGTAGTTTTATTTTAACAGTTCAGTTTAACATAAGTACACATTTTAAATTTCAAAAACAGTTTTATTTCGAACAATTCAGTTTAGCTAAGTAGGTTTTTTTACACTCAGTTAAATTTAAAAACAGTTCTATTCCAAACAATTCCGTTTAACATAACCGCTCAGTTTAGTTCTTTTTGACCCATAGATAGACTCTATCAGGTTCTACCACTCTGAGCCAGAGTGGACCTGGGAGCGATGGTAATAAAGGGATACTCTGCATTCCTCAAAACTCAAGCATTCTGGAGCCTCACCATCAGATTGTTCAGTGTCATATCTAGGACACAAGTTGGGGGAGTTTTACTCCTCTGCAGAGATACAATCGGCGTATTCTGCAGCCTCAGCCGATTGAATCATAGAGTGGTTCTATTTGGTATATCTCTGTAACTTGTTAGGAATGTCTCCAATATTTAGGTTACGTGTCCTCACCTTTCAATTTTTTGGACTGCTCTCTTAAAGGTATGTGAAAATCGCTCATCTTGTCAATTTTATCATGGATAGAATGGTGGTGTTTGATTTCATTCTACCGACTGAAATCTGAAAATTTTTCGAAAGAGAAAGCAATACCATCGTCCCAGACTCGGGTCTCTGGTATTTCCAATTTGTTGAAAATGTGCTGTAATTTCAGAAAAGGTTTCCTCGGAGATTTTGCGGCTTATTGGAAGAATTTCAGATCATTTACTGAAGGCATCCACAAGTAATAGAAAACATTTTCCATCGATAAGTCCAGCAAAATCAATATGATGACGTAACTAGGGGGAATCCAGGACAAGCTAAGAAAACTGTGAAGTGAAATTTTGTACAGTCAGGAGCAAGGCGTTCTAATTACTTTAGTCAACTGAAGTACCTAGATGCCGAATCTTTCATGCAGCTAACACCTTGATGTTCTAAAATTAATCCTATTTTGTGAGACCAATGGAAGAATCATACATTTCCCCAAAAGACTACGGCCATACTGTGTAGACAATGATGATTACCGATGGTAAAAAGTTTGAAGGTTTTTGTCAGGAGACGTCTGTGGCTCCGACATTGTGTCTTTGCGGTCCATCGGCTCTTACAATAGCTTTATGCACTGAAACAATTTCTGGTTCCATCGATACTGCAGCAACAATGGACTGTTCACGTAAATTCTGCTGTACATTCAGCAGTCGACACAAGACATTTGCTTAGGCAATTTGTTCATTGGTACTTGACTGAATAGTTATTATTCGATAACACTGTGGACCATCCAGGTAATCGATTTGCAGCATGAACATAAATACCTTATTTGATCCAGAAATGTTAACGAGAATCAAACTAAATGTATATCCCCAAAGCATTCAGTGAAATTTCTTTATGTCAAATATAATTGTTGAAGCTTCCTTCTCAAATTGATTGGCCCGTTCGGCTGGGGAGAGTAGAATACACCGACGGCATCTCTGCTGAGGGATAAGACTCCCTCCCAATGAATGTGCTGATTATGACGCTTTCATTAAGTTTTGTTTTGAATAATTTACAAAGTAATTTTAAGCTTAGCCTTTTGGATCATCAGCAAATTGTTATGTCAAAATCCTAAGATTTAAAAAAAAATTCGATAAATTCACAAATAAAGGTACTTTGAGTAGTACTGTCTAACTATCTCTCTCTCTATACACGCACACACATCTATCTATCTATCTATCTATCTATCTATCTATCTATCTATCAAAGAGTTTTCTTAGACTGAAACTATATTTACCAAGACAAAAATGATCAATGAACGAAACGTTAATTTTCCTCACAATATTCCCCTTATGCCAGACTCATTTTCGCGTGTTTTCTATTGGTCGGAAGATTTTCTAAATCTCCCCTTTTGATATAGGCAAAAAACGCTTTTATATTTTTTCTGATATTCTCACTCCCTCAAAGATCAATTTTCCATTTTAAAAAATAGAGGAAACGACACACACGGCAGGTCTTGATATCATCGTGTGTGCTGTACTTTCACCATTCTGTGTTTAATCAAAAACATTTCTTTTAAAACGTAGGCAATCTGCAGATCAAAAAGTATCAAACATCAGTTCTGACTTGTCTTGATGTTTACATAATAGGAGTTAATGAATATATGTTTCTAAATTGAAAAAAAAAAAATGAATTACGACTGTCTCGATATATTTGGATCCCGACTCCTCTCTCTCTCAAACACACACACACACACACACACACACACACACATATATATATATATATATATATATATATATATATATATATATATACGTACTAGGGATACATACAACTATAGACAATACATTAATCAATTCTCCCCGAATACGATAAAAGTAATACGGGAAATTCGAACGGATCCAGAAGAAAATATGTAGACAGAAAATGTCTACTATGTTTAATGAAATTTGTATATATATATATATATATATATGTAGTGTTCTTCTGATAAGACCGGTGGAAGAACAACTCAAACAACGGGTGAGAGGTAAACGCTATTGTATTAGCAGAAAAAAGGAAGTCAAACAAAAGAAGTACTAGCCGTTCTCGGCTTGCAGTCTGTCTCGTAAGAAACGAGAAATTGTCTTCTCCGAACAAGCTCAGCTCGGAAAATATTTTTAGGTCGGACGAGTCCATCTTTGGGGTATGGTAGGATATGTTCCCATAACAATACATATATATATATATATATATATATATATAAAGAGATAGATTGGTATATAGTGAAAGCGAGTATATCGTGTGACTATATCAACATGCTATGTAACTATCTAGAATGAAATAGCTATATTTTTGGGGTGCACTATTTGAAGCCTGCTGATGTCGGTAATGATATTTACCAAGCCCCTCCGCTCGGGCAGTATATAACACAAGGTCGATTTTTTAAGCGGAGTTTAACAGGTTTGAATTCAGAGTTTTCCTTCTCCTAGAGTAGTCGCCTCACCAAGACTGTAGAACCTAGTCTGCCCTACTATTTACCCATAGCTGGAGGGAGAATAACTGGATTCATACCTTTCCCAAGGGTATTAGTGCTATGTGAAATGCAATCAGTCTCGTCCAGGATTTGAACTCGTGTCGCCGTGTCAATTTCCTACGACGATGTTGATGTCGGTAACAGATGATATCCAACAATATACATTTAAGCTACATAATGTTCTCCAAAAAATAAAAAAGGTCCGACAATTTTTGGCTTGTAACATGATAAAATAAAAGCTACACAAGACTGCTGGGAGCAATATTGAACAAGTCATGGAGGCACAAAGCAGCAGCTGTACGGCCACCTACTACCCATCACGAAATCTATCACCGTTAAACAAACCAGACATGCGGGACAATGCTAGAGAAGTAAGGGCTAATTCATAAGTGATGTACCCCAGTGGTCCCCATCACATTGACGAGCAAAGGCAGGACGACCAGCTCGAACCTATATACACCAACTCTGTGCCAATACAGGATGTTGTCCTGAGGAACTGCAGGAAGCAATGGACAGCTGAAAAGGGTGGCGAGAGCGGGTCAGGGATATCCGTGCTGTTGGTGGAACAATATGATGATATATATGTTGTATTCTCATATGTATATGCATGCAAAATCATAACGACGACACAATAAAGACGAGCGATACAGTCTTTTAGAAAAATATACCTCTCACTTTATTGAAAGGGTTGTGTGTGAGAGGGAGTTAGAGACCGAACAGAACTGCAACATATTGACCCCCACTCTATTGGCCATAACCGCGTTTCTTTCCCGTTCTCCTGGGCTGCTCAACCGGAGACCCAGGCTCTCTGGGACATGTTTCTCAATCCAGCATCTTCTCTTCAACTGTTCTGGTCTCCAAACTGAGGTCCCCCTCTGTTGGGTGCTGGCTTTCTCTACCGCATCTTGTCACCAACGGGTTTGGTCTCCAAACTAACTGACTTCCTGTCTTCACTGGGTTATATAATAGTTCAATGCCCACCTTCTTGTGGGCGTCACAAATTGCACTCATTCAACCCATCCACGGTCAAGGTTATAGTATCCTGATCAACTGGATGCACCTGTTATTTACAAAGGTGCATTTCCCATTTTGACAGCCCAGCCAGGTCGTAGGTCAATATACAACATATAGATATAATTTAGAATACACCAACAGCATCTCTGCAGAGGGGTAAGACTCCCCCAACGAGTGTATCACATAACTAAGTAAAATTTGGTGACCGTAGTCAAAGGCGACCAGAAGGCTTCCTTTTTAATAGCTACTACATTGGCCCAGCGGTTAGAGTGTTCGCCAATGGCCCGGGAGACCTGGGTTCAATCCCAGGTCGAGTCATACCAAAGACTTTAAAAATGGTACTTGATACCACCTTGCTTAACACTCAGCATTATAAGGTACGGTTCAAGGGTAAAGTGGAGCAATCCTGGGAATGGAGTAGCGCCCTCCCCTACACCTTGGTGTAGTAGCTATCGAAAAGGGAGTCTTCGGGTCACCCTCGACTATGGTCGCTAACTTTACTTACTTACACCGAGGTGTAGGGGAGGGCGCTACTCCTTTCCCTGGGTTGCTCCACTTATCATACCTTATATTGCTGAGTGTTAAGCGAGGGGGTATCAAGTACCATTTTTAAAGTCTTTGGTATGACGTCACCTGGGATTGAACCCAGGTCTCCCGGACCATTGACGAGCACTCTACCCACGGGGCCAATGAGCCGGTGTAATTTCACCATTACGTTCTTTTCTAGTCATTAAAGCGCATTTTGCAGAAATTCTTCGCCTCTAAACAATATATTGAAAAAGTAGGTTCAAAGGAACTGGTCACGACAATGGCATTCATTCTACCTTCAAAAAGATAAAATCTTTGCTGACGTGGTACGCTTGTTGGCCGAGCGTTATGATACTAAGTCTAACGTTAAGTTGGGCGAGTTTCGATCCCAGCTTCAAGCGTCCTACGTGTCTAGCCACACTGAAGAGTTGTGATACAACGAAACAGACTGTCTGTGGAGGACAATATTTAATATATATGTATACATATATAAACAGGATTTGGCATTAAATAATCTACAATGGTTGATATGCCATAAAACCAAGCCAAACCAAACCAAATCAAATCATATATAATTTATATGTATAAAGAGGATACGGCATTTAATAACCCACAATGTTTGATATGCCATAAAGCCAAAGCAATTCTCATTTTGATTCCAGTCAGTGGCAGTCAGAGAACTTTCTGGTGACCATTAGTAAAAATGTGGGAAATCACAGTTTCAAAACCATAGCCTACGGCACCCGAAACCAAGATCATATCAATTGATTGGTTGTAATGTGTGTGAATTAATTGAGATCCAAGCAAAGATTTTATCTTTTTGAAGGAAAAATGAATGGCATTGTTGTCACCAGTTCCTAAGAACCCACTTTTTCAATATATTGTTTAGAGGCGAAGAATTTCTGCAAAATGCGCTTTAATGACTAGAAAAGAACATAATGGTGAAGGTACACCGGCTCATTGGCCCCGTGGGTAGAGTGCTCGCCAAAGGTCAGAGAGACCTGGGTTCAATCCCAGGTGACGTCATACCAAAGACTTTAAAAATGGTACTTGATACCTTCTCGCTTAACACTCAGCGATATAAGGTACGATAAGTGGAGCAATCCAGGGAAAGGAGTAGTGCCCTCCCCTACACCTCGGTGTAGTAGCTATTAAAAAGGAAGCCTTCTGGTTGCCCTCGACTACGGTAGCCAAAATTACTTAGTTATGGCATACCTTTTGTGGGAATTCGGGTAGCCCTTCTGTTTTCAGTCGAAGAATTTTTAATACAAGATTTACGTCTTTTCAGTACAAAGGCTAAAATACGTTTTAATACTAAGCCGTAACTTGCACCTATTCAAGTATATTTAGTAATCTCTGATTGGTCGATCTCATACTGCTACTAACGGGCAAGTCTATAAATACTTGTTAGCAATTTGTACACGGCTAGTACATATTACGTCCCTCAACCAAACAATCCAACCCCTTTGAAGGCAGAAATATAGCAGCCTAGTTGTTGCCCATTTTTTCAAAAAAATAATCCAGACACTTGATCAACGTCCCGAAAAATCGACATTTTCCTTCACAGAGATGAAAGCTGTTTTACTGAATTCATCAAAGACAGAAAAAAAAAGGGTTCGAAATTTCATCCTGAGTTTCATTTGCAATAATGGTATCATAAAAACATACAGCAATTTTAATTAAATCAACCAACATGGCCTCCATCGTAGCTGGAATAAAACAGGCACCAAAAGGAAGCCGATTCTAACGAAATAAGTCCTCATGGGTATTGATAATCAGCAATTCCTTTAAATCCTCATCAACTTCTAATTGTAAAAAAGCATCAGATGAATTAATCTTCGGAAAAGAAGTTCCTCCATTAGGTTTGGTGAAAATATCTTCTATTGGGGGTAAACAGCAGTGACAGGCATCTAAGGAGTGATTTGAATCTGGTAAAAAAGCTCCAACTTAACAAACTTTACTACTTTTTTTTGACAACAACAATAGGAACAGCTTATGCTGAAAAAATTTTTTGGTTGGATTTAACTTCTTTTTTATTAAGTCAAGCGGGGCATAAAGAACAGTCTCTTTGGTTTAGTCTCTTTGTTTTAATGGCATATCAACCTTTGTAGGTTATTTAATGCGAATGCCATTCTCCTAGAAGAACAGTAGTGGTACTATTTAACCCATAGCTGGGAGGATAAGGGGGTTCAATACCTTTCCCAAGGGTATTTGCCCGAAAGTGAACGTAATAGCGCGACAGGAGTACGAACTCGCTTACTACGATTCCGCTGTCCATCGCTTTAACCATTACGCCACGAGGACACCCCCTTAAAGAACAGTGTGTTTGGACCTAAAAACTTTTACCAAGTAGCGTTTCAGCTTGAGGGTTGCTTTAACTTCTGTGCAACACCCAAGATTCTTCCCGGAAACATCACAGAACTTCAGTTTGAAAGAATATATAGTTTTCAATTCCCGGGAAGAGCAAATGTGTTTAATACAATATTGAAATTCACAGAGAAAAGATTCAGCGCATCTGTCCAGTCAAGACTAATCAAATTTAGCCCAGATTAATGTAACACGTACAAGGTAATTTTTTCTTTGAAAAAGAAATACTACCATTCGCCACGCCAGGCTGCAAAATTTTATCCCTAGATTCACTCCGAGCTTGGTGGTCCAACTTTTATAAGTCCGGTTTTCCTAATTGTAATATACTCTCTGAGGTATTTAAGTTTAAAAATCGCTGCCAATGAATGTGACTTTGTTCGTTTATGCTGTTGCGAGTTCACAGGTTTTCTTTGGACCGGCTTAATCGGAAGACTTAGCAACAAAAGAGAAGCGACCAAAGTTTTTCTTGTGTTCGCTGTGGTGATATGACTGACATCTATGAATTTTTTTTATACAGGCAGTGTTGTATAGCCATGACCAACTATACAAACACATCTGTCCAGTCAAGACTAATCAAATTTAACCAGATTAATGTAATACAGTTCCACTAGTATTATAATCTCTCGCTGTAGGCGTTACGTCCGATGTTGGTCTTTCACTGACCGACGTCCTTTCCGAGCTCTTCAGTCTCTGTTTCTCTTGCTGTTTCTGCTTCTGTTTCTCCAAGCTTAAGAGACACGGTGTCTTTTATATTTGCGCGATACCGGAAGTAACATGGTTGGAGCCACTATACAACTCATTATTAATTTTATTTTCACACAATTGAATGGGTTAGTAGACGAATTCTCTTACCTAGGAAGCAGCGTCTCATTAACCGAAAAGGACATCGACACGCGGCTATCGATCATACGGAAATCAGACCGAACCGATAAAATGAAACGCAGTTTCTTCCAGGCAGCCGTCGTATCGATACTGCTGTATGGATGCACTATATGGACGCTAACAAAACGGCTGGAGAAGCTAGACGGCAATTACACAAGAATTTTGCGAGCAATATTGAACAAGTCCTGGCGGCAACACCCCCACAATACGGCCACCTGCCTCCCATCACGAAAACTATCCAAGTTAGACGAACCAGACATGCAGGACACTGCTGAAGAAGCAAGGACGTGTTCATAACTTATGTACTCCTATGCACCTCCACATATGGCCGGGCAAAAGCAGGACGATCAGCACGAACATACATTCAGCAGCTATGTGAGGATACGGGATGTAGCCCTGAAGACCTACCAGAGGCGATGAACGATAGGGAAAAGTGGCGAGAGAGGGCCAGGGATATCCGTGCTAGTGGCACGACATGATGATGATGATGATGATGATGAAATGGGTTCAAGTATTGCTATCTGACGCAAATAATTCTATTCAACTCTATTCCTTAATTTGAACATAGTTAAGTGGCTCCAAGTCATCATCATCATCATCATCATGTAGCGTTGCCAGCACGGATCTCCCTGAACCTCTTTTGCCACCCCTCCCAATCGTCTATTGCTTCCGGTAGGTCTTCAGGGTTACATCCTGTATCGGCACAGAGCTGTTGAATGTAGGTTCGAGCTGGTTGTCCTACCTTTGCTCGTCCATGCGGAGGGGTCTGCAGGAGTATATCACTTATGAGCTCGTCCTTACTCCTCCAGCAGTGTCCCGCATGTCTGGTTCGTCTAATTTTGATAGCTTTAGTGATGGGTAGTAGGTGACCGTACAGCTGCTGCTTTGTGGGGTGCTGTCTCCATGACTTGTTCAATATTGCTCGCAGCATTCTTGTGTACTTGCCGTGAAGCTTTTTTTCCATAACGTTTAGTTAGCGTCCATGTAGTGCATCCATTTAGCAATATCAACACGACCGCTGCTTGGAAGAAACTGCACTTTATTTTATCAGTCTGGTCTGACTTCCGTATGACCGATAGGCTATTGATAGCTGTCCATGCCTTTGCGAGTCACATGTCGATGTCTCTCTCGGTTGATGAGACACTGCTCCCTAGGTAGGTGAATTTGTCAACAAGTTTCAGAGAGCTACCGTTTAGTGTGGAGATGTCGCCTGTTTGATTAAAGCACATATATTCCGTCTTATGTGCATTGAATTCAGTTTAACTTGTCATTTGTTTGCACAGCCTTAAGTTTTTTTATGTATAAAAAATCATAAAATGCTGCTGTATGAACCACGGATGGGACACTCAAAAATATTACCATATCAGGTCAGAGTGGACTTGAGAATGATGGCAATGAAGTTCTAAGACTAGCCTCTCCATTAGACGCAGTTTTGTGTTATATCCAGGATAGTCGTTGCTGGATACTTAGTCTTACCCCTCAGCAGATATGCAGTTGACGTACTCTACAGCCTCAGTCAACTGGTCTATTCTTACTTGATGAAGATGGATAGTACAATGACCAAAGCTAGATGAGGTGACATCATCCCCACTGTTCACATTACTGAGGAAAACTGCAAGAGAAGTAATGACAAACTCATAAGCCACTTTTTTATAACGACTCCAACACATGGACATACCAGTGTCAGCCAAATAGCGAACACTTGCATTCATTACCTAAAAGAAAAACTTTGCTCAAGGTACACGTCAAGGATGATGACGATTTCTGTAAAGAATGGAAATTTCTTGTAAAAACTCGGACGAGAAGTGACTATAGAGAAGTAATGGTATTTATGCATATATTTGCGGTAGCGCAACGGCTATGGTCATAAAAACTGGAATCGTCAAGCGTTGTTCAAATACCGGTCAATATTTTTTGTGTTTCTTTCGCTATAGTGCCTTTTAGAAAGGTTGGACTCTCTCTCTCTCTCTCTCTCTCTCTCTCTCTCTCTCTCTCTCTCTCTCTCTCTCTCTCTCTCTTCTAGTCCTCCTTAGGGTTAAGTAAAGATTGACATTTCTAACCTCGGTAAGACAACCAATCTAGGAAAAAGATAACACAATTTAAACTCCTTAGCAACATGATATGGCCTTCTTTTGCAGAGTATTTATCCAACCTCCCACCATTGAGTGGTAGCACCTGATAGGGTCCTATCTATGGTTGAAATAGAACTGTTTGACATTTAAACTGTGTACTTAGAAATTTGAACGAAGTGCAAACACATGACTTATGCGAAACTGAATTGCTTGATATTTAAGTGTGAGTAAAAAAATGAGTGATGTTTGATTGAATTGTTTGTGTTAAATAGAAATACTTGAAAACATTTAACTCTGTGCAAACAAATAATCAATAGCTAATTGAATTATTTGGATTAGATAGAAATAATTGAAACCATATAACTGTGCTTTAAAAATGAGTTCAGGGCTTGTTTTAAAAAGTTATCAACCAAATGCATTTAGATGTGTTATACAACCGAACAAACGAAACCAACTTCCCATCAGGCCAGATTTGACACAATTGCTATACTGATAATACCTGGGTGGAAGGCATCCTTGAACCAGGGTGTCAACTCAATAATACCCACCCAGTGCGTACGATATATATATATATATATATATATATATATATGGGCAGGTTGTGATAGTACGGAAGATTTCATACACACACATGCTCATACATGCATACACACACATACATACACACGTATTTCATATATATATATATATATATATATGTGTATATATATATATATAGGGTATTTCCGAAAAAACACACACATATACTCATACATGCATACATGTATACGTATTTCATATATATATATATATATATATGAAATATACAGGGTGTTTCCCCCCAAAAAATCGCTATTCTTTAGTAAACTATTTACTTGACTATATATATATATATATATATATATATATATCAAGGAAAGGAGTAGTTACCCCTGCTACACCTCGGTGTAGCTGCTATTTACAATGAAGCCTTCATTTCGCTCTCGACTACGGTTGGCCAGCTTATATATATATATATATATATATATATATTGTCATCCACAGACAGACTGTTTCGTTCTATCAGAACTCTTCTGTTTGGCTAGACACGCAGGACGCTCGAAGCCGGAATCGAAACCCGTCCAACTTTACGTATATATATATTTATGTACATGTATATATATATATATATATATATGTATATATATATATATATGTATGTACATATATATATATATATATATGTATGTATGTATATATACATATATACATATATATATATATATATATATAATTACAGGACCAATTGCCATTCAAATGATCTCCGATTAATCCCGAAAGTTATCAACTACGCACTCCCTCGTCATACTTGCTTGGATCTTAAAAGATGTGTAAGTACATATTCAGGCGAAACTGGCAAAACGTGTTCGAAAATGTACTCGAGGCGCCGCATTCAAATCAGAACAGAATTTGTACTGATTGACCCCATTCTTCTTACTTTCAATGGCGGTTCATCCCCAGCCAAGGTCTTTAAGGTTTTTGCCTTCTATGAGACTCGTTTCGAATACCTAAAAGTGGTCTGTCTTTAGTCAGTCTTAAGTACAAGAACTTTTCTTATTCATTGTCTCGTCTTATCAGGTGCAAATACGAAGCGAAAGGTCAAAAACTATACAAGACGTTCGACTCTGTAATTTCAAACCTCTAACGACGAGGACAAACGTGAAGAAAATTCCCCGATAGTACACTTCACCTTGATCTTTTAGGATAGCTTTTCTTTCCGACGGCTACATGCACCGAAACAGGGACCCTTTCTTTCCTTATTCCTCCAACTGACCGCAATTGCTTGTAAACGCACCGCAAAATTTAACAAAAGAAAATGTTAAGTGGTTGTGCGTGTCTAAGATGGCACTAGACGCACTTCAAAATTTTTCTGTGGTTCCCAGTTCACCACTAAGGATTGTTCTGGAATTGTTGAAACGGTGTGTTTAAGTACTTACAAGAGAGTCTGTTTCATGTTTTCTATCATGACATTGTTTTAATCTTCTCTGATACTATTCATGCGACTGATATGCTTGTAAAATCTTTTAAGCTCTCCTTTCAGCATAACTGCTCATGTGTAGCGAGGTTGTAGTTCAATCTGATGAGGTTAGTCTAGAAATTCATACTAAATTTTTTAAGTTGGGAACCGTGACAGAAAATCCACTGATCAATATTGTCTTTGAACACGTGTTAATCGTTTGTTTTGTCAAACGTCAAAAAATGCAATAGAAACTTTTAAAAAGTTAATACAGGCTCTTGGATATCTATGAATGAGTGGTTTTATGTTTACATTTTATTCATTATTAAATATTTACATTTTATTATTTAATAAATGTTTAATAATATTTTTTCCAGTGTTCCATTAGATCCTTTTAAAACTTACGCTTCTTTCTTTGTTTCTTTGTTTCTTTGTTTGTTTGTTTCTTTCTTTCTTCCAAATCCTTTCTTTGGACACAGTTATATGATATCAAATATCTCTATTTTATACAAATAATTAACACACAGTTGTAGTGTTTCAAGTATTCCTATCTAATACTAATAATTCTTACAGGATTTTATAGCTTAATGTAACTATTCTGATTTTAAAATAGTAATTTGTTTGGATCCTTGTATTCTTTTTTAATACCAATAATTTGCAAGTAATTATCTACTTTCAAATTACAAATTATAATAATCTTTACGGAAGAATTTTATCTTCAACTATCCATTAGTACAACGTTCGGTCCATTTTATTTGTTTAATGGCATATCTTCACTCCTAGGTTATTTAATGCCAAATCCATTATTCCAAGAGCACATTTCTGGCACTATTTAAACCATAGCTCGGTGTTCATGACTTTCTCGAATTTCCCTATTTCCTCGAAAGTGTATGTAATACCACAGCATGAGTTCGAACACGTTTACTGCGATGTAGCAGTCCAGCACCTTCATTTGTACCCCACAGAAAATCCTCTCTTAAACCCTTTTAATAGGACTATAATATCAACTATCATTCCAGGGGGTATTACCTTTCTGCAGAGTGCGGTATTGGATATTTGTAAAAATCGACCATCTGAATTCACGTTCATCTGGGAAATATTCACTTATTACAATTGCATAAGTATGACGCAAAAATGCAATACAAGATCAAATACCCAGTTAAACTTCTGGAAACTATGACAGAAATATCAAAAAAGTCAACACAGATTTATAGAGATCAAGGTGTATCTTGAGCGCAGGTTTCTCTGCCGAATGAAGCATTTTGAGACGGTAAAAGATGAACCCCAAGCTGATCGACCGATCTCCTCACAAACTAAGGAGAATGCAACAAATGTGAGGACTCTCAAATATGATCGACCTGTGACAGGGAAAATGATTGGTAATGAATTTAACATTGATCAGTTTATTGTCCATAAGGGTTACCAACCTGAAAAACACTTTTTGTGAACAGGTTTATGATCAAATTGATTATATCTCTAGCACCTCAGCCCAATTACTCTTCAATTCTTAGTAACTATTTTATATTTGCCAAATTCAAAGGCCCAGGCTATGGCTTTCCATTTCATTTGAGTCCAAGTGGTGCAAATATACATTAGTACAGACAGTTTGAAAGGATTCCCATTTTATTTCATGAGAAAAATCAGATTTCCATGTCATAGATAACCTGTCAATAGCAGTCCTCGCATTTCTTATGCGTATGTTGACATCGCTTTCAGTAGATGAGATATTACTACCAAGGTTAATGAACGGGTTCGCTAATTTTCAGAAACATTATATATATATATATATATATATATATATATATATGTATAATATTACGGACGGGCGCCATCATTGAATTGCGGCGGTCTCAAGGTTGGAGAACGTGCGAGCACATCAGCTGTCATCAGTCACTGGGTACATGGGTCTGACGTTCAAAAATGTCACGAACCTCGCTCGTGCAGGCAGAGTGACCTGTAGAGTTCAAGCGTGATTTTAATATAATCGTGTGAACTTTCACTATGCTTCATTACTGTTTTCACTGATGATCGTCGAACCTTCGGGAATCATCGAATTGATCCATCAAATCGCTAGAAAAGGAAACCAAGTTGCGATGTTTTGGCAGTTCAAGACAGGTTTCCAAACAGGGCAACAGAGGTCCACGCCGGCTGATGTGAAAGTATCAACAGACCAACGATAACAACGCAAGCTGTAGTACGCTGAGGGAAAGGAGACGTTTGATAGCAACAAAGAAAAGGAAAAGGCGTGGAACAACGCTATTGAAGAAATTTCTATTAACTACAGTCCGCTGTAGTCCCCAAGAATAAAAGTGACTACTATTTTCTTCCTTTAAATTCAAGTTTTGAGTGTTTCTTTTTTGCGAATTCCTTTCTTTCAGACACAACGTTTTTTGGTCCTATAGTGTTCGCCAATGTCCTGGGAGACCTGGGTTCGATCCCAGGTCGAGTCATACCAAAGACTCAAAAAATGTTACTTGATGCCTCCTTGCTTAACACTCAGCATTATAAGGTGCGTATCAAGAGTAAAGTGGAGCAGTTCAGGGAAAGGAGAAGCGCCCTCCCCTACACTTGGTGTAGTAGCTATCGAAAAGGGAGCCTTCGGGTCACCCTCGACTATGGTCGCCAGCTTTACTTTATACCACACGAGCAGGATGCGACATTATCAGTTTTAAGCGAAATTCAACAAGTTTTGGTTGAGAGTTTTTTTCTCCTTGACCGGTTGTCATACGAAAGTTAAAGAGTTCAGTCAGTCCTACAGGGAGATTGGTCGGATTCATACTTTTTCCAAAAGTATAAGTGCTACAGTGTATCACAAAATTGAGTACACCCCTCACATTTCTGTAGATATTTAAGTATATCTCTTCATGGAACAACATTGACAAAATGACACTTGACACAATGAAAAGTAGTCTGTGTGCAGCTTATATAACAGAGTTAATTTATTTTCCCCTCAAAATAAATCAAAATATAACCATTAAAAGCTAATACCCTGCCAACAAAAGTGAGTACACCCCTAAGAAACTACACCCCTAAATGTCCAAATTGAGTACTGCTTGTCTTTTTCCCTCCAAAATATCATGTTACATTAGTGTTACTAGGCCCATGTGCATAGGGAGCAGGTGTGTTCAAATTTGTAGTGCAGCTCTCACACTCCCTCATACTGGTCACTGAAAGTTCCAACATGGCACCACATGGCAAAGAACTCTCTGAGGATCTTAAAAGACATATTGTTGTGCTATATAAAGATGGCTAAGGCTACAAGAAGATTGCCAACCCTCTGAAACTGAGCTGCAGCATAGCAGCTAAGATCATCCAGCGTTTTAAAAGTGCGGGGTCCACTCAGACCAGGTCTCGTGTAGGTCGTCCAAAGAAGCTGATTTCTTTGAAGGATCGGCGTAGGATTGCTGTCAGCATTGCTGCAGAGATTGAAGAGGTGGGGGAATCAGCCTCTTAGTGCTCAGACCATACGCCGCACTCTCCATCAAATTGGTGTGCATGGCTGTCACCCCAGAGGGAAGCCTCTTCTGAAGACGATACACAAGAAATCCTCCAGACAGTTTGCTGAAGACATGTCAACAAAGCACATGATTTCCTGGAATCATGTCCTATGGTCTGATGAGATGAAGATTAATTTGTTTGGTTCTGATGGCTTCAAGCATCAAATATAAGCGCTATGTGAAATGCAAACAGCCTTGTCCTGGATTTGAACTCGGGTTACCGCGTCCATTTGCTACAACCATAACCATTACACCACAAACGCCTCCACTTAATGTAGACTTTTGGAGATCAAGTTTAATTTTGGGCGCAGGTTTGTAGGCAGAACAAAGCATTCTGGGTTGCCTAAGAGACTTATGAAGGAAAAGTATGTACCACATTCTCCCAGCAATGGGTTATATAGTATCCCTATTATTCTTGTAGAAGAATGGCTTTGGTATTAAATAACCTACGGAGGTTGATATGCCATTAAACCAAGAAAACTAAATCTTTATATATAGTATCTTTTTTACGCTTGTTTGAGTGTTTGACAATGCACTATTACGTTCACTTTCGGGCAAATATCTTTGGGAAAGGTATGAACCCCCTTATCCTCCCATCTATGGGTTAAATAGTACCACTACATCCCTTCTAAAAAAAGAATAGATTTGGTATCAAATAACCCGAGAAGGTTGATATGCCAAACAATTTAATTGCTATATAACAGTAACTGCTAAGTAACACACACAATTCGCTTGCTATGTAACACTAACGATTTAATTGATATGTTACAAGCATTGCTACATAACACAAATAATTTAATTGCTATGTTGCAAGTATTGCTACATAACACTAATAATATAATTATTTTGTAACAAGTATTGCTGTGTAACAAAAACAATTTAATTGCTACGTAACAACTATTGCTTTGTAACACAAACAATTTAATTGCTATGTACCAAGTATTGCTGTGTAACAAAAACAATTTAATTGCTACGTAACAAATATTTCTTTGTAACACAAACAATTTAATTGCTATGTACCAAGTATTGCTATGTAATACAAACAATTTAATTGTTATGTAAAGTGTATTGCTTTGTAACACAAACAATTTAATTGCTATGTAACAAGTATTGCTATGTAACATTAACAATTCAATTGCTATGTTGCAAGTATTGCAACATAACACTAACAATATAATTGTTACGTAACAAGTATTGTTTTCCAGCACACACAATCTAATTGCTATGTAACAAGCATTGCTATGCAACGTAAACTATATTAGTGCTATGAGACAAGTATGGCAATGTAAGACAAACAATTTGTTTGCTACGAAACAAGTATTAGAATGTAACACTAATAATTTAATTGTCATGTAGCAATATTGCTTTATAACACAAACAATTTGATTACTGTGTAACAAGCGTTGCTATGTAACACTCTCAATTCAATTGCTATGTAAGATGTCTGGCTATATAACAAAAATAATTTAATTGCAATGTAAGAAGTATTGCACAAGTTCCACTACCTAGGAAGCAGTGTCTCATCAACCAAGACAGACATCAACATGCGACTAGCAAAGGCATGGACAGCTCTCGATAGGCTATCGGTCATATGGAAGTCAGACGTGACCGATAAAATAAAACGCAGTTTTTTCCAAGCAGCGGTCGTGTCGATGCTACTATGTGGATGCAGTACATGGACGCTAACTAAATGTATGGAGAAAAAGCTTGACGGCAACTACACAAGAATGCTGCGAGCAATATTGAACAAGTCCTGGATACAACACCCCACAAAGTACCAGCTGTACGGCCACCTACCCCCATTACGAAAACTATCCAAGTTAGACGAACCAGGCATGCGGGACACTGCAGAAGTAAGGACCAACTCCTAAGCGACATACTCCTGTGGACCCTTTTACATGGACGAGCAAATGTAGGACGACCAGCAAGAACCTATATACAACGAATCTGTGCTGATACAGGATGTAGCCTTGAAGACCTATCGGGAGCGATAGACGATAGAGACGGATGGTGACAGAGGGTCAGGGAAATCCATGCTGGCGGTGCAACATGATAATGATGATGATGATGAACAAGTGTTGCTATGAAAAACTAACAGTTTAATTCGTAGATAATTTCATTTTTAAATCTAGTTACAACTAATTTGCTTGGACTGCTATTGTTTCTACTAAGTAAAATGGTTTGAATAATTGCTATCTAACACAAATAATTTTAGTTGATATTAGCCATTCGCAGGCAGACACCGATATTGGTTACAAGTATTGCTATTTAACACTAATTATTCGACTGAACACTATTCATTCATTTGCCCACAGTCAAATGTTTCCAAGTATTACTTTGTATCACCAATAATTCAATTAGACCGTCATTTGTTTGCATAAACTTTAAATGCAAATTCTATTCGACCCATATGTAGTAGTTTACTAAGCATTTTGCGTGGATGTAGCACAAGGCCGAATAAATGAGGCACCCAATGAGATTCGAACTGACTCTTTCAGGTTTGAAAATCAATCTCGATAGCCATTACACTACGTGAGGCACCCATATTCGACCCATCGGTAGGTTTAATTTGAATTTTTTATATCAGCCATTGTAGGTTATTTAATGCAAACCCTGTTTATACATATATATTACATATTGGATATTGACGAGAAGATACCTCTGACGTACTACATAAAATGCGTGGGTGGCATGACATGAAATGCACATGTTGTGTAAAGTAAACAGGACGCTGGTGGATCCCCGGCGGAAATGCCGCATAATTTGCTTGGGTGGCATAATAGGAAGTGCCCCTCTTTCCAAAAGTCATTTGGACGCAGGTTGATCCCACTGGAAGAACCCCTGTAAATTGCGTGGGTGGCATGCTTCAAAGAAGTTAGCGTAGTTGGCAGAGTAGATGTGTGACCACGAGAATTTGCGTGAGCATCCGGATTATTATATAACCAATAGATGCAAGCGGATAAAAAAAACACGGAAGGCAGTTACTGGACGTCACGTCACTCTTGTCTCTGGCTTTGCACCAGACTGCCCAGATTGAGAAGTGAAGAGCAACTAAGATGATTTGATGCTTTGAAGATATCCAGTACCAGTCTCGCGAGAGTTGAGAACAAAGAGGAAGCAGTTCACCGAAACTTTGTACCTCGGCTCCTCTATAGGTGTGTGTGTGTGTACTAGCTCAGCCTTCTTCGGTCCTTTCTCACTCAACCTATACATTTTGGTGATGAAAGAACAGAAGTAGATTATATTTTTATACATCAGCATTGTTATTTTTATCTTCTTTTCTACAGATATTGAATGGATTATTCAATAATAATAATAATTATTCGTATTCGATTGAAATACTTGATACCATGTAACTATCAATTATTTGTATAAAGAATAGTTACTTGAATCTTGGTAATATAATGGCGGGGGGATTTCGTTGTATATATCTTGCCTTTCGGTTTAGTTAGGATGAGAAGCTTTCGTTTAGTGCATGGGTTAGTTAGGTGCAGCATTAACGCAGATATTCACGCCCGCGCGGCGAGGATGTGTCATTCAGAGATGTCAAAATAAAAATTCCAGATAGGAATTGAGGACCAGGGTATTTGGGTGACCTCGCGCACTAGAAGCGTGGACTGAGGTTTGAGAAAAAGCAGTTAGTTGAGTTCCCGCTCTTGGAAGAAGAAGGTTGACTTTCAGAGCTGGGCGAGGCCAGACGACTTTGTGCGCTACGGGCGCCGCGCGTTGTTTGGGTTCAAAGCTGAAGATGTAAAAGCAGTCAGCAGAGAAAGATTGTGTCTCTTTCTCCTCATGTCGAAAAACCTTTAAACTCAAAAAGGGGAATAAAAGTTTCGTACCTGAACCAATTTCTTGAATTTCGTATTTTCGGGATTTTTATGTTTATGAACAACTAGGAACATTTTATGATTTCACATATCCGTATTATGGGTATGTTACACCTATAATTACTTACAAAGAGTTATTATTCATCATCATCATCTGGTCGTACCACCAGCACGGATATGCCTAACCCTTTCTCGCCACTCCTCCCTATCGTTCGTCGCTTCTGGCAGATCCTCAGGGCTACCTCCTGTATCCTCACAGAGCTGCTGTTTGTACGTTCGAGCAGGTCGCTCTGCTTTTGCTCGGCCATGTGAAGGAGTCCATAGGAGAACATCCCTTATGAGCTCATCCCTGCTTCTCCAGCAGTGTCTTGCATTTAGTTGAAACTATATATAACTGTGTGCAAAACAATGACTCTTTTCAAATAGAGATAGAAATTAGAATCAAAAAGCGAACCATATCACATTTTCTGAAAATCCGTCGAATCTTTCGTTCAAAAAAACTGAAAGCGTCACTGTCCTGTGGCCCAGTAAGCTGGGGCTGCAGAATATACCGACTGCAGCTCTGCCGAGGGGTAGCACGTCCCAATGAGTCGTCCTGTGGCGCAGTAAGCTGGGACCGCAGAATACACCGACTGCATCGCTGCCGAAGGGGAAAACGAGTCTCCAAGATATAACGCTAAACAATCTGATGCTGAGGCTTCAGTAATGCGGGAGCTTTGGGTGATGTGCAGTACGCCTTCATTGCAATCGCTTCCAGGTCCACGCTGGCTTGGAGTGGTAGTACTATGATTGGGTCCTATCTATGGGTCAAATAGAACTAAACCACGTACTTATGCTAAAATGAACTGAACTTAATTGTTTGCATTTAATCGTGTAAACAAAAAACTGTACCTATGCTAAATTGAATTGTTTGAAAGAGAACTGTTGATATTTAAATGTAGTTATGCTAAACAGAATTGATAGAAATAGAACTGCTCAACATTTAAGTGTGTGTGAAAAAACTGTACTTAAGATAAACTGAATTATTGAAACAGAACTGTTTGATCGTTTAACTGCGTGTAAACAAAAAACTGTGTACTTAGGCTAAACTGAATCATTTGGAGTCGAAGTGTTTTTATATTTAACTGCGTGTAAACAAAAAACTGTTTTTATCCAATGACTAACTGTGTGTAAACAAAAAACTGTGTACTTGGGCTAAACTGAATCATTTGGAGTCGAACTGTTTTTATATTTAATTGCGTGTAAACAAAAAACTGTTTTTATCCAATGACTAACTGTGTGTAAACAAAAGACTGTGTACTTAGGCTAAACTGAATCATTTGGAGTCGAACTGTTTTTTATATTTAACTGCGTGTAAACAAAAAACTGTTTTTAGCCAATGGCTAACTGCGTTAAACAAAAAACTGTGTACTTGGGCTAAACTGAATCATTTGGAGTCTAACTGTTTTATATTTAACTGGGTGTAAACAAAAAAACTGTAGTTATGCTTAACTGAATTGTTTAAATTGTTTAAATGTCAGCAAAAAACGAGCTCAGGTTTATTTAAAAATGTTATATTAAAAATGTGTTTTAAAATCATATATTTAATATATGTATAAAAAGAATTTGGCATTGCTATATGCTATAAAACCAAACCAAACTAAATCAAACGAGACCCCCTGTGGCCCGAAGCGGTAATATCCATTAGATTTCCATCTATTGGTCAGAGATCTGTTTGAAAAGAATTAGTATTAGAAAAGAATAATTGATACCATATAACTGTGTGCAAATTGTTTGTATTAAGATTGGTTCCTTGAAGCTATAATTGCTTATTAAGGATTATCATTAAAGAGAAATAATTGCTTGAAACCATATGATTATTAGTATTAGATAGGAATACTTGAAACCATGCCAATGTATAGAGATTATTTTTATTAGATAGGGATGCTTGATATTCCGGTAAGTGCAAAAAACCCTACAAAACAGCTAAGGAGAAAATGTAAATTTAAATATAGAATAAACGCGATTGCACAATACATAGGCATAAAATAAATCCAGACGAATTGCAATGCCAGTAAATCAATCAAAGAATCAAAGAAAAACAGAAATTTGTTATGGAAACGATTTCAACAATCTGTTTTGTAAATGACCAATCAGGCTGAAGCATCAATCATTTATCTGTAAATTTTATCATTGATTATCGATAAGATGCCATAAACATAGCATCTTCTTTTTTTTTCTATTTTTCAAAAAATTCTTTCCCCGTTGCTTCTATTACTGTTATTTGTGGAATTCCCATGTCGTTTAAGTAAGATTTATTTATTTGCCTTAAATACCTTTGGGATCGAAATAAAAAATAGAGGTATACCCAGTCAATAACGAAGATATAAGATTAGAGTTATACTGAATACAAGTAGAAAAAAATGGCCAAGGTTTCGAAGATCTTATCCAAAAGAAAAGAAATGGTAATAATTATGAAAAAGATATCTGTAAAATCCAAAGCGATTTTTGTGATTCAGCAATAAAGGTCGAATTCATAAAGAAATGAAACAAAAAATGAAATGGCTCCGTAGAAGTAATGTTTAAAATAAAAAGCAAAAAGAAATCGACTTGTTTTTATAGTTTGACATATTGCTGAGTGGTTTAAATACTGAACTTGACATTATTAATTCAAATAATGCGTTTGCACAGTCGGATGGGGCTGTAGAATACACCAACTGCACCTCAGCGGAGGGAGAAAACCCTCACCAAGAGCGTTCTGAATACGACACTAAACAATCTGATGGTGAGGTTACAGCAATGCTGGAGCTTTGAGGAATACAGAGTACCCCTTCATTGACTTGCACAGTCGGCTGGGGCTGTAGAATACACCAGCTGCACTTCAACAGAGGGGGAAGATCCCCAAAGCGAGTATTCTGGATACGACACTAAACAATCTGATGGTGAGGTTCCAGCAATGCTGGAGCTTTGGGGAATGCAGAGTACTCCTTCATTGACTTGCCCAGTCGGCTGGGGCTGTATAATATACCGACTGCACCTCAGCAGAGGGGTAAGACCCTCACCACGAGTGTTCTGGATACGACACTAAACAATCTGATGGCGAAATTCCAATAATGCTGGAGCTTTGGGGAATATGGAGTACCCCTTCATTGACTTGCCCAGTTGGCTGGTTTTGTAGAATATACCGACTGCACCTCAGCAGAGGGGTAAGATCCCCACCACGAGTATTCTGGATACGACACTAAACAATCTGATGGTGAGGTTCCAGCAATGCTGGAGCTTTGGGGAATGCGGAGTTCCCCTTCATTGATTTGCACAGTCGGTTGGGACTGTAGAATACACCAACTGTACAGAGGGGGAAGACCCCCACCACGAATATTCTGGATACCACACTAAATAATCTGATGGTGAGGTTTAAGCAAAGTTGGAGCTTTGGGAAATGGGGAGTACCTCTGATTGACTTGCACAGTCGGCTGGTTTTGCTGAATATACCGACTGCACCTCAGCAGAGGGGTAAGACCCCCGCCATAAGTTTTCTGGATCGAACACTTAACAATCTGATGGTGTGGTTCCAGCAATGCTGGATCATTGGGGAATGTGGAGTACTCCTTCATTGACTTGCACAGTCGGCTGGGGCTGTAGAATACACCAACTGCACTTCCTCAGAGGGGTAAGAGCCCCACCATGAGTCTTCTAGATATTACATGAAACAATCTGATGGTGAGGTTCCAGCAATGCTGGAGCTTTGGGGAATGCGGAGTACCCCTGATTGACTTGCACAGTCGGCTGGGGTTGTTGAATACACCAACTGCACTTCAGCAGAGGGGTAAGACTCCCACCATGAGTCTCCTGGATGTGACACGAAACAATCTAATGGTGAGGTTCCAATAATGCAGGAGCCTTGGCCTGGATTCGTATCACCTGATAGAGCCCTATCGATGGGTTGAATTGAACTAAACTGCATACTTTGTGGGTTATTTAAGGCCAAATCCATTTTTATGTAAATAATCAGTTCTACTGAAAACAGTTCAGTTTAGCATAAGTACACAGTTTAATTGTCAAAAACATTTCCATTTCAAACTATTCAAGCAGTTATATATAGTTAAGTGTAAATACAGTTTTAATGTCGAAAAAGGTTCTATTTAAAATAATTCAGTTAAGCATAAGTACGTAGTTTAAGTATAAGTACGGTTTAATTGTCAAAAACGTTTCTATTTCAAGCTATTCAGTTTTCTCAATTCATTTTAGCATAAGTATGCTGTTAGTTCTATTTAACCCATAGATAGGACCCTATCAGGTGCTACCACTCCGGGCCAGAGTGGACCTGGGAGTGACGGCAATGAAGGGGTACTCTGCATTCCCCAAAGCTCCAGCACTGCTGGAACCTCACCGTCAGATTGTTTAGTGTCATATCCAGGACACTCGTAGGGGGTCTTACCCCTCTGCAGAGAAGCAGTCGGTGTATTCTACAGCCCCAGCCGACTGGGCAAAAAGTGTTTTGAGTACGACACTAAACCATCTGATGGATGGGCTCTTTGTTGTATTCTCAACACAATAATAACGACGACACAATAAAGACGACGAGCGACACAGTCTTTTAGAAAAATATACCTCTCATTTTACATGAAAGGGTTGTGTGTGAGAGGGAGTTGGAGACCGAACAGAACTGCAACACCCTGACTCCCACTCTCATGGCCATCAGCGTTTCTTTCCCGTTCTCCTGTGCTGCTCAACTTGAGGCCCGGGGCCCAGCTCTCTGCGGGGTGCTGTTTTCTCTACAGCATCATTTCTCCAACTCGTCTGATCCAAAAAAACTCTCGATCGGGGGCCTGAGGGCTCCTTCCACTGGGTTCTGGCTTTCTCTACCGCAACTTGTCTCCAACTGGTCTGGTCTCCAAACTAACTGACTTCCTGCCTTCATTGAGTTATATAATAGTTCAACGCCCCCTTCTTCTTGTGGGCGTCACAATTGCACTCATTCCACCCATCCACGGTCAAGGTTATAAATCTGATATTCCTTGACCGAATGCACCTATTATTTACATCGGTGCATTTCCTATTTTCACAGCCTGGCCGGGTCGTAGGTCAATATACAACATCTTGTTCAAGAACTTTTAGAATGTGGAATACCTCTTCATTGCAATTACTTACATTTCCACCCTGTCCCGGTGTGGTAATACATGTTCAACATCATTATCATCAGCAGGAATTTGTCTGACTGACTTCTCTCTCCCTCTCCCTCTTTCTCTCTCTTTCTCTCTCCACCCTTTCTTATCATTCATCATTTCCTGAACGTCTTCCAAACTGTATCCAGTGTCCACACAGACCTTATGTAAATAAGCCCTTGCTGGTCGGTCAATTTTGACACCTCGATGTGTAGGAGTCCATAGAATAACAACACTTGTGAGTTCATCCTTGTTTCTCCAGCATTGTCCTTCATGTCTTGTGAGATGTTTTGTGAGATGGGATGTTTTGTGAGATGGGATGTAAGTGGCCGGACTACTAATGCATTCTTGAGTGTTGCTTGCAGAATTTGTTTAAAATAGCCCGTGGCATTCTTGTGTACTTCCAATCTCGCATTTTCTCTAAGCGTTTTATTAGCGTCCATGTTGTGCATCTATACAGTAGTACTCACAAAGCCACAGGGAATAGATCAAGCTTTGATATGATCGATAACCTATTGATAGCTACACCTATACGGGTTAAATAAATCTTTTCAATCTTTCACTTTACTTGAAACCATTTCTGTATAAACCAATGATGAATATAAAAAATTATTCGTGTTGGTAAATCTTGACAGCATTTAACTGTGTGCAAAGAAATAATTAATATTAAGTTTGTGAAGAATACTTGATAAATAGAATTGATACTGTTAAATAGGAATTGTTAGAACCATTTAATTATGTACAAACAAATAAGCCCTCGCTTGTTAAAAAAAATTGTCCAGTCGGCTGGGGCTGTAAAATACACTGACTGCACCTCTGCAGAGGGGTAAGACCCCACTTAACGAGTGTCCTGCATATGACATTAAACAATCTGATGGTGAGGTTCCAGCAATGCTGGAGCTTTGGGGAATGCAGAGTACCCCTTCATTGCCATTGCTCCCAGGTCCACTTTAGCCCGGAGTGGTAGCACCTGATAGGGCCCTATCTATGGGTTAAATAGAACTAACAGCACACTTATGCTAAACTGAATTGTTTGAATAAACTGAATAGCTTGAAATAGAAATGTTTTTGACAAACCGTACTTACATTTAAACTGCGTGCTTCTGGTTAACTGAATTATTTCAAATAGAACTGTTTTTCCACATTGAAACTGTATTTACACTTAACTGAATTGTTACATATAACTACTTGAATAGTTCTAAATGGAAATGTTTTTGACAATTAAACTGTGTACCTATGCTAAACTGAATTGTTTTAAATAGAACAGATTATTTACATTAAAATTTATTTGGCGTTATATAACCTACAAAGGTTGAAATGCCATAAAACCCCCCAAAAAACCAAACCAACCTTGTTAAAAAAAGGATTCTCTAAAAAAGTTAGATATATAATTACTTTTGTTTGCCTGCTTTATTTAATAGCATATCATACTTCATGGGTTATATAATGCCAGCGCAGCCCTTTTAGGGATACAGCAGCCGTGATATTTAACCCATAGTGAGAAGGATAAAGTGTTCCGTACCTGACTAAAGAGTATCTGTTCAAAATTAAACATAATAGCATTACTAGAATGTATATATATTGTCATCCACAGACAGACTGTTTCGTTCTATCAAAACTCTCCAGCGTGGCTACAGACGTAGGACGCTTGAAACCAGGATCGAAAGCCATCCAACTTTACGTTAGACTAAGTCTCAGACCGCTCGGCCAACAAGCGGACCACATTGGGTAAGGGAATTTTTAAGGTATTATGTAGCAACATATATATACACACACACACACACATATATATATATATATATATATATATATATATTGATATATATACGTGTATGTGTGTGTGTATCTTTTATATATATGCATATGTTTATATATGTATGTATATATGTATAAATATATATATGTATACATATAAACATATATATACATCTATATGTTTAAATGTTTATATATGTATATATTTGTTTATGTATATATAGACATACACACATATATATATATACATATGTTTAAATGTATACATATATATATATATATATATATATATATATATATATATATATATGTAAACAAGATTTGGCATTGAATAATCCACAATGGTTGATATACCATTAAACCAAGTTACCAAATCTAATTATCTTTTTCACCTGTAGACTGCTTTTTGAAAGATACTTTCAGGTATTTTTAAAGATTCGAGAATACTCAACTCAGCACCAAATTTTTTTGACACAATCATATTCTAAATTTTTTCACCCGTATTTAATTTTAAGATTGATTAATTGATTTTCAATCTCGGTTACCAAGCTAAAATTTAAACAAGTAATTCTACGTAAATCGTGTATATGATTTGTCGTAAATGAAACATTCGAAATCTAATATCTATCTTTAATCACTGCTAATTAAGCTTTTAGCTTGAGAAAGCACGGATAGATAGATAGATAGATAGATAGATATTGCTTATTATATATTGAATTGTAAAGAAACATAGATAGATAGATAGATAGATAGATATTGCTTATTATATATTGAATTGTAAGGAAACATAGATAGATAGATAGATAGATAGATAGATAGATATTGCTTATTATATATTGAATTGTAAGGAAACATAGATAGATAGATAGATAGATAGATAGATAGATAGATATTGCTTATTATATATTGAATTGTAAGGAAACATAGATAGATAGATAGATAGATAGATAGATAGATAGATATTGCTTATTATATATTGAATTGTAAGGAAACATAGATAGATAGATAGATAGATAGATAGATATTGCTTATTATATATTGAATTGTAAGGAAACATAGATAGATAGATAGATAGAGAGATAGATAGATAGATAGATAGATAGATAGGGAATCATAAACATAGATAGATAGATAGATAGATAGAGAGATAGAGAGGGAATCATAAACATAGATAGATAGATAGATAGATAGATAGATAGATAGATAGGGAATCATAAACATAGATAGATAGATAGATAGATAGATAGATAGATAGATAGATAGATAGATATTGCTTATTATATATTGAATTGTAAGGAAACATAGATAGATAGATAGATAGATAGATAGATAGATAGATAGATAGATAGATAGATAGATAGATAGATATTGCTTATTATATATTGAATTGTAAGGAAACATAGATAGATAGATAGATAGATAGATAGATAGATAGATAGATAGATAGATAGATATTGCTTATTATATATTGAATTGTAAGGAAACATAGATAGATAGATAGATGGATAGATAGATAGATAGATATTGCTTATTATATATTGAATTGTAAGGAAACATAGATAGATAGATAGATGGATAGATAGATAGATAGATATTGCTTATTATATATTGAATTGTAAGGAAACATAGATAGATAGATAGATAGATAGATAGATAGATAGATAGATATTGCTTATTATATATTGAATTGTAAGGAAACATAGATAGATAGATAGATAGATAGATAGATAGATAGATAGATAGATAGATAGATAGATAGATAGATAGATAGATAGATATTGCTTATTATATATTGAATTGTAAGGAAACATAGATAGATAGATAGATAGATAGATAGATAGATAGATAGATATTGCTTATTATATATTGAATTGTAAGGAAACATAGATAGATAGATAGATAGATAGATAGATATTGCTTAATATATATTGAATTGTAAGGAAACATAGATAGATAGATAGATAGATAGATAGATAGATAGATAGATAGATAGATAGATAGATATTGCTTATTATATATTGAATTGTAAGGAAATATAGATAGATAGATAGATAGATAGATATTGCTTATTATATATTGAATTGTAAGGAAACATAGATAGATAGATAGATAGATAGATATTGCTTAATATATATTGAATTGTAAGGAAACATAGATAGATAGATAGATAGATAGATAGATATTGCTTATTATATATTGAATTGTAAGGAAACATAGATAGATAGATAGATAGATAGATCTTCAGAGAGATATGGAATTACAGACTGACTGCCAGTTAGAGAGATAGATTTCGATAGATTTATAGATATAAACAGATGAGATACGAGAAGATAGATAGATATCAATAGAAAGATAGAAAGATAAATAGCAAAGCAAATTTCGATAGACATTTCCATAGGTTTGATTTGTTTAAGTTTAATGACGTATCAACCCTCGAGGATTATTTAATGCTAACGCCATTCTTGTTGAAAAACAGTAGCCAGACTATTAACCCATAACTGGGGGATAAGGGGGTTCATATCTTTCCTAGAGGTATTACTCCAAAAGTAAATGCAATAGCGTTGTAACACTATGTAGGTAGTCTGCCAAGCAGACGATCCCTTTGTCTGTTTTGGCGCGAAACCAAACAAAGGCCTGAGCCCGCGATCTCGACGCGACCGAAAGTAGAAATGGAACGCGAGTAGAAGTTGCACAAAGGAGCTTAGAGGAAGCAGTTGGCGAAGAGCGACGCGAGTGGCCAGTCGAAACCGGACATCTGAGAGACCAGTCGGATGGGATAGGGTCCAGAGCAGTGAGGGAGGACCGGTCAAGATGGGTTGGTTTCCTAGTAGCTTTGTAGAAATTTTGCTAGAAATCCACGCTAGCGTTAGTCTACATATGCACACAGGGAATGCAGAGTGTTACATAACTCTCCTTCTTGCGCTTGAATTAACCCAAGCATATTGTTCGTTTGTTCTTTGCTCTTTCCTCCCACTCCTTTGATTGTATTTCATGTAGCTATGAAGAAATGTGCGATGCCCCTATTGGAACCACTAGTTGATCACCGGCCAAGATCGAAATGGTTTGAAGAAGTTGATGTATTCGTGGGGCGAGGGGGTATTGTTACAGCGTGACTGGAGTATATCTATATAAATATAAGATAAAAGTGTGTTAGAGAAAAAGATGACAGAAATGAATAGACTGATTAAGAATGACGATAGATCTGGGGTAAGATATCCGGCTGATTGTATGTCAGCCCTGTTTCGATCCCAGCTGGTAGCATCTTGAGAGTACAACCACACTAAAGAGTTTTAATTCAACGAAACAGTCTGTCTGATGATTATATATATATATATATATATATATATATATATAGAAAGAGAGAGAGATCGGTAAAAAAGTGACAGACACCTAGATATTGCAAGAAAGACCAATAGAAAAATTAGGAGAGAAATACAGAATCAATATCGATAGAAAGAATTACAGATAACTGGTTATTGATAGCAAGACATACGGATATCGATAGGAAATTTTTCATTCCTAATAATCGATAGTAAAATTGACAAGCAGATATGAACGGACATAAATAATCAATAATCAAAAGCGAACAAAAGTATTTTTAATTTCATGAATGCTTTTCTTTTAATGTCCTGATCGACCTGCTGGTTGGTCTAAGAATACGCTGAGAGTCTCCCTCGCAGAGTGATAAACATCATCATCATCATTATCATTATCATCATGTCGTGGCATCAGCACGGATATCCCTGAGCCTTTCTCGCCATCCTTCTCTATCGGCCATCGCTTCCGGTATTTGCAGAGAGTTGCTGTGTGTAGGTACTTGCTGGTCGCCCTGCTTTTGCTAGTCCATGTGAATAGGGTACACAAGAGTACGTCACTCATGGTTTTGTCCCCACTTCTCCAGCAGTGTCCAACATGTCTGGTTCGTCTAACTTGGATAGTTTTCATGATGGGTAGTTGGTGGCCGTACAGCTGCTGCTTTTTCGGGTGCTGCTTCAAGTATTGCTCGCAGCATTCTTGTATAGTTGCCGTCAAGTTTTTTCTCCATACGTTTTGTTAGCGTCTATGCAGTGCATCCATATAGCAGTATCGACACGACTGCTGCTTGGAAGAAACTGCGTTTTATTTTATCCGTCAGGTCTGACTTCCATATGACCGATAGACTATTAACAGCTGCCCATTCCTTTGCTAGTTGCGTGTTGATGTCTGTCTCAGTTGATGAGACACTGCTTCCTAGTAAGTGAACTTGTCTACTATTTTGACAGACCTAGGAGTAATAAACACCAAGACAAAAAATGGGTTTCCTTGGTATTACTCTGAAGAAGCATCCGATGGTGAGACTCCTGTTCTTTAAACCAACAATTAATAAATTCCTTCACACAAAATGGCAAAAACGATAGAGCAATAACATCCACAATAAACTCTTCCAAATTCAGCCCACCTTAGGAGAGTGGTGACCAGCATCGAGAAAATCAAGAAGAGAACAAGTTGTTATATCCCGATTGCGAATTGGTCATACAAGGCTTACTCGCTCTTTCATTTTGAAACAGGAACCACAACCACAGTGTTCAACCTGCCAGACAACTTGCGCGGTTATACACATTCTTATACAATGCAGAACTTTCGCTGTTATCAGAAAGCGATTTTTCAAAGTAAATAACTTATCCGATCTGTTCGAGAACGTCAAAATAGATGACATTCTGTCCTTCTTGAGAGAGACCGAGTTGTTCCAAAAAATATGACAACTTAAAACTGGTTTATCTTGTGCAAACAAATGAAATCCTGCTAATAGAAAATTTTACCTAACTTAATATTCGTTTTGAAATCTTTGGTTGAATATGAATGTATATATATAGACAGAATTTGGCGTTAAATGACCTACAAGGGGTGATATGCCATAAAACCAACCAACCAACCAACCAACCAATTCTGTTCTGGTGCTCTGGGAGACATGGACTTCAACATCATTGCAGTCACTCTAAGTCTACTGATAGCGGAAGTAACTGTTAGCGTCCCATCTATGGGTCAAATAAGTCTACTTATAACTTCTTACCTATAACTTATATTACTGCATGTAGCGACTGCACTTAGTATACCAGTTAATATAGGGTGCGGGAACAAAATTAGGAATATTCCAGTATAATAAGTTTTTTTTTTTTGTTTAATGGCAACCTTTGTAGGTTATTCAATGCCAAAGCTGTTCTTCTAGGAGAACAGTAGTGGTACTATTTAACTCATGGCTGAGAGGATAAAGGAGTTCCTACCTTTCCCAAAGGTATTTGCGCGAAAGTAAACGTAAAAGCGTTCGAACTCGCTTACTACGATTCCGCAGTCCATCGCTTTAACCATTACACCACGAGGACACCTCATAGTATAATAATAATAAACGACTCTATCGTAAATCTAGATTAATTTTGATTATATAAAAAAAATAAACAACAGAATCAGAAGATACAAAACAGTAAATATGGCCACCAATTTTTCAATTATTGTATAAACATGTCTTCGAAATGATTTCCATGCGTGCTTCCAAAATAAATTCTTCAGACTTTTTATTCCATTCCTCCTCAATATCAGTCTTAAACGAACCAATATTTCGATCGTCAGTTGCATTTGTGTTATTTTCTAAAATGCCCTATATAGCGTAATCAAGGGGGTTAAAGTCTGGGTTTAAATCTTGTTTAATTGCGGTCCATACAGTTTACTCGTGGACTTTCAATTTATAAGCATATTTTCTTATAGACGTCGTGGGGTCCTTTTAAACCGCCGAAGTGAGAGCAGTTAAAAGGCCTTCACTTCATTTTTTGATCAATCCTTCACTCTCCCTTTTCTTTAAAAATCTCTTTTTCAGTTAAAAAAGAAAAGAAAAAGATTTCTTTTTATTTTTTTTGTATACGGTAGACAAAAAATCACTAATTATTTCAGAATTTTTTGGGGGTGGGGGTAAGCAAATCATAGATTTTTTGTCGTTTCTGTTACTGCTCATTCATATTGGGCTGAATCTAGATTTCTGTTACTGCTCATTCATTCATTCGTTTCTGTTACTGCTCATTCATATTGGGCTGAATCTAGATTTCTGTTACTGCTCATTCATTCATTCGTTTCTGTTACTGCTCATTCATATTGGGCTGAATCTAGATTTCTGTTACTGCTCATTCATTCATTCGTTTCTGTTACTGCTCATTCATATTGGGCTGAATCTAGATTTCTGTTACTGCTCATTCATTCATTCGTTTCTGTTACTGCTCATTCATATTGGGCTGAATCTAGATTTCTGTTACTGCTCATTCATTCATTCGTTTCTGTTACTGCTCATTCATATTGGGCTGAATCTAGATTTCTCTATTATAGAGCTAATCATGAAAATTTAAATTTATCGCGTTTTTTTAAAAATTGGACAAAACTGTTTCGACATTTAACTGTGTATAAACAAAAAAACTATACTTAAACTAAAGTAAATTGTTTGAAAGGTTTATAAAAATGACTTAATTCGTCCTTAGATGACTCAAAAGAGGTTGATATGCCGTGAAACAAAACAACCAACCAACCAACCATTAAAACCATACACTCGTGTATTATATAAGAATACTTGACATGATATGACTGTGTAACATACTCATATGCATGCAGAAACATAGTCAACACAATAATGAGGAACGGACACAGTTCTTTAGAAAAATATACCTCTCACTTTATTCGAAATGGTACGAAAGGGTTACGAAAGGGTTATGTGTGAACCGGGAGCCATGAGGGCCCAGCTCCCAGTCTGGAGCTGGTTCTCACGCTGGCATCTTATCTCCAAAACTCTGACTCCAACTGACTCAAACTTCCTGTCGCACCGGGTTATATCATTGTCTGACGTACACCTGCTTCTTGTGGGCGTCACATTTGCACCGAATTCAACCCGTCCACAGTCAAGGTTACCCCCTGATATATTCGACCGGATGCACCTGTTATTTACACAGGTGCATTTCTTATTTGACAGCTCGGCCGGGTCGGAGGTCAATATGTTACAACTGTACGGAAAATCTCTGAAGAAACAACTACATACAAAATAAATGAACACGTTTTTTTAGCATCTGAGCAAAAAATAATAGTTGACCGGTTGACATGTCATTCAAATAAAGCAATGTGTTTAATCTTCTGAACTCTTCGGTAATATCTCTTACTATTAGCATCTAAGGAGACTTGATATTGATGATGTTTACATAAAGAGGCATTGTTCTTAGAATTCATCATACATATGTCCCGTCGGCCGGGGCAGTAGAATACACCGACTGATTCTCTGCAGAGAGGAAAGACCCCCGCCCCCAAAAGGTCTATTCTGGATGTGACACGAAACAATCTGATGGTGAAGTTCCTATAACGCAGGAAGCTTTGGAGAATTTTCAGTACCCCTTGATTGGAGCTTTGGGGAATACAGAGTACCCCTTTATTGCCATCGCTCCCAGGTCCATTTTGGCCAAAAGTGGAAGTATCTGATCGGGTCCTATCTATGGATGAAATAGAACTAAACAGCGAATTAATGCTAAACTGAATTGGTTTAAATGGAACGATTTGGGCATTTTAACAGTGTACTTATGTTAAAAGGATTGTTTGAACTGGAATTATTTTTATACGCTAAACTGAATTGTTTGAAATAGAAATGTTTTCGACGTTGAAAGTATACTTACGCTGAATTGAATTGTTTGAAATAGAACAGTTTTGACATTTAACTGTGTGTAAACAAAAAATATATTTTTACTAAACTGAATTATTTGAATTAGAACTGTTTGACTAAACTGAATAACTTGAAGTAGAAATGTTTTTGACAATTAAACTATGTACTTATGCTAAACTGAATTTTAAAAAATAGAACTGTTTATCTATATGAAAACCGATTTGGCATTGAATAACCTACAAAGGCTGACATGCCATAAAACACAAACAAACAAACAAACAAAAGGCCCTCAGTCACGCACAAGAAAGCTATGTTATAATATATACGAAAGTTTGTGTGTGTCTGTGTGTCTGTGTGTGCGCGTGTGCGCGCACAGGTTCATATAAACGTCGATTGACATTATTAGTGTCTTCTGGGAAGGCAAGTCACACTGCCAAACTCGTCACTGATTGTGCGTTCACGGAGTACTGAGAGACGTCATTTGATCGCTAATCAGGCAACTCGGGTTCACTCGGTGCAAACATAGACTAGCGATTTCCCACGAGAATTGACACTGCCAAGCCCAACTCGCAACCCCCAACCACTGACACTTTCACCTCAACCCAGCCTCATTTACCTAGTAACTTCATTTTTTTTTTACTAGCAACTACGTCACTTATAAGTAGTTCACCTAAACCGACTCCTACCTCCTCTTCTTTCTTACATTTCAACGACTTACTCATCTTCATTGTCATTTTGATGGACTTTTTTTTAATTTTTTGGTTGGTGCGAACAATGTACGGAAGGCAGGTGTTGATACAACCTCTTATTATAACGTGTTTTACTTTGGAATTATTTTATCTTATTAGAACACAGAGAAAAAAATATTTAAGAGCATCAGTTGTAGCTAATCTTAGCACTCGTTGCAATGATAAGTATTTAGTCAATACCTACGCCAAGAGCAGGATGTGACACAAAGTTAATTTATGAGCGGATAACAACTGGTTTTCTTCAATTATTTATTCTCTTAGACTGGTGGATTTACCAAAAATTGTGGGGCTGCGGCTCTTTCATGAAGATACGCTTAGACTGACGGTTACCTAACGGTCAGACTAAGACGTAGGAAATGAAATCAAAGACCTGACCTCAAATCTTCGATTGGGCTGATTGCATTTCATTTTGTGCTAATGCCTTTGGAAACGCATGGATCGATATAGAGGTACCCAGTGGTGTAATTATAGAGGTACCGGTGGCGTAATATATGAAGGTGCCCGTGGTGTTACAGTTATTGTCGTAGGGAATGGACACGGCGACACGAGTTTAAACCCTGGACGAGACTGAATGCATTTCACATAGTACTAATACCCTTGGGAAAGGTATGAATCCAATTATTCTCCCTCCAGCTATGGGTAAATAGTAGGGCAGACTGGGTTATTCAGGCCTAGTGAGGCAACTAGTCTCGAAGGAAAACTCTGAATTCAAACTCCGCTTAAAAATTGACCTTGTGTCATATCCTCCCGAAGCAGAAGGGTTGGTAAATATGGATATGTTTTTCCATAGCAACAATGAGTTAATAAAAGTGTAGACTGTTTCTTTTGCCTTTGTTAGGCAACTAGTCTAGGTCTAAGTTTTGTTTTATTTTATGGAATATCGACCATTGTAGTTTACTTAATTCCAAATTCATTTTTATGCGTAAAACAGCTCTATTTCAAACAATTCAGTTTAGCATAAGTATTTTTTTTGTTTACGATCAGTTAAATATCAAAACAGTACTATTTATAACAAGTCAGTTTAGCATAAAGTAAACAGTTCTGTTTTATCTATAGATAGGACTATTTGGTGCTACCATTTCTAGGCAGAGTGGACCAGGGTGCGACGACAATGAAGGGTACTCCGCATTCCCCACTGCTCCAGTATTACTTGAACCTCATCATCAGAGTGTTTAGTGTCATATTGAGGACACTCATTCATGGTGTCTTAACCCACTGCAGAGAAGAAATCGGTGTATTCTACAGCTCCAGCCAACTGGCCTATAACCAGTCTAAAAGATGGAAAACCGATTTTTACTTTTCTTAAACAATGAAATTGTTTCACTTCCTAACCGTGAAGGACATGTTGGTTAAATGTCTACCAAAGTATTCTATTTACCCATACATGAGGTTGAAGTTACCTTTCCCAAAATAATTATCTTTATGTGAAATGTGCATTACTTTGGCCAGGAATTGAACTCAGGTGGTGGAATTCATGTTTTATGACGATAACCGATACACTACGAGCGTATCGAGTTCATTGTGTGAGTAAAATAAACAAAATATTTACATTATTAAAGCATCATTAAAGAAAAAAAGTCAAACACCTAATGTAAGTGGTAATCCCCGGGGCATAATGGCTAATTGGCTTGACTACACCAGGGAGTTGGAACTCCAGTCACGGTATTACGTTGACTTTCGGATTAACACCTTTACGGAAGTCATGAAGTCTTTTATTCCTAGAGATATGCGTTAAATAATACCACAGCTGTTCTTCTTTGGCATCAAATAACACACCAGCCCAGTCGGCTGGGACTGTAGAATACATCGACTGCATATCTACCGAGGGGTAAGATCCCACCCCCCAAATAAAAATGTCCGGGTTAAGACATTAAACAATACGATGGTCAGGATCCAGTCTTGGAGAATTAGTGCATGCACAGTACTCCTTCATTACCATTGCTCCCAGGTCCACAATAACCAGGAGTCGTAAAACCTGATATTGTCCTATCTGTGGGTCAAACGGTACTGCTTAACATTTAAACCGTGCGAACAAACGATTAGAAATAGAACTGTTTGATCACTTAGATGCGTATAAACAAATGAATGATGTTTAATTAAAATATTCGTGATCTATAGCAATACTGGAGGTGACCGTGGTGTAATGGTTATCGTCGTAGGAAATGGACACGGCAACACGAGTTCAAATCTTGGACGAGACTGATTGCATTTCACATTTCACTAATACCCTTAGGAAAAGTATTAATCCAATTATTCTCCCTCCATGGGTAAATAGTAGGATAGACTAGGTTCTTCAGCCTCGGTGAGGCAACTAGTCTAGGAGAAGGAAAACTCTGAATTCAAACCTGTTAAACTCCGCTTAAAAATTGACCTTGTGTCATATCCTATACTTGAAACCATTTAAATGTGTGCAAACGATTGAGTTATGTTAAATAGAGTTATCAATGATTAATAGCAATACTTGAAACTCTTTAACAGTGTGTCAAAATTGAATTATTGGTATTACATAGCAATGCTTTGAACTATTGGACAATGTGCAAATAAAAGAATAATGCTCCTTAGACTAATTAGGTACCCGTGGTGTAATAGTTATCATTGTAGGAAATGGACACGGTGACACGAGTTCAAATTCTGGAAGACACTGATTGCATTTCACATAGCACCATACCCTTGGAAAAGGTAGGAATCCAATCATTCTCCCTCTAGCTATGTGTAAATAGTAGGGCAGACTAGGTTTTTCAGTCCTGGTGAGCCAACTAGTCTAGGGGAAGGAATTCAAACCTGTTAAACTCCGCTTAAAACTTGACCTTGTGTCATATCCTGCCCGAGCAGAGGGGTTGGTAAATATGGATAGACTAATTAGGTTTAAGAAGCAATACTTCACTGTCAGCAAACAAATAAGGATATTAAATGGAATTATTAGTGCTAGATAGAAATAATTGAAACCATTTAACTATATGCAAACGATAGCAATACTAATGTGCAAAAATTTAGTTGTAATGCATTGAAAAATGAAATTACCAACAAACTATTCACTTACAAATCATATGTATATCGATTTAATCTTCTCCTCAATTGTCTCATAACGACAGCCTCTGAGCTTAGGGAATTACCAAAAGTCACAGGGAGCAAGGTATCGACTATAGGGAGGCTGAGGAGCTGTCTTGACACCCATCTTGGTAAAATAGTCTGTGACAAGGAAGCAGCTGTGGACTGGTGTATTGTCCTGGTGGAAATGACACTGACCCGATTTGAAGAGTGCTGGCCTCTTCCGATGGAATCGCTTCTTGAACTCCCTTAAAACCTCAACACAGTTTTCCTTGTTGACAGTCTGTCCAGTGGGAACCAAGTGCATGTAGATCATGCCAGTGCTGTCAAAAAAAGTGATCATCAAAAGTTTGTACATGGATTTACTCTGTTTGGCCTTCTTGGGTCTGGGAGAGCCAACATGCTTCCACTGAGAAATCTGTTTCTTGGTCACTGTGTCGTAGCAGTAGATCCAGCTTTCATTGCAGGTCACCAGAGCATCAAGAACTGCGGGATCTGAATTGATCAGCTCGATCATCTCCCTGCTATCATGACAACGTCTTTCTTTCTGATCTTCTCTGGGCACCCTTGTGACAAACTTCACGCAAATCTTCCGTATCTTCAGTTCCTCGTGAATAATTGTGTGTACAGTTGCCACACTGAAATCAAACTGTGCACTTATTGTCTCTATAGACATACGGCGGTCCTTATCCATGAAATTCTTTATTTAGCCAATCAATTCTGGTGTTCTGACTTCCTTACTCTTCCCACACCTCTCATCATCCCTGACAGACTCCCTGCCTTCCTTGAATCTCTTATGCCACTCAAAAACTGATGCTCGATTCATGCAAGATGGTCGAAAAGCAGCCTGAAGTATTCCATACGTTTCTGTGGCATCATTTTTTCCAAGTTTAAAAAACAATTTATATATAGTTCTTCTAAAGTGTCCTCACGTCCAGATTGCATTTCTAAAATTCACCAGCTGTGACAATCAGGCTTCAGTAGGATGTATTCCAATTGCTGCTGTAGCTGTTCATTTGAACCTGAAATCCTAAAAATTGATCAGTCATCAGATGTATAGCAATAACATAGTGAATTTTCAAGAGTCTACGACAATTTTAAATGCCAGTACAAAAATGTCTGGAAACTTATTTAAGGCACCTCGTATATGTAGTAATGTTTTGTTAGGTTACTGAATGAGAAATAACCAAAAGGGAGGTTGGGAATCTTAATAGCATAACCAAAATACAATACTTGCCAGCGACGTGAAGAACGTAACCGCTACTTGTGGGGACAGCTTACTTAATATCTTTTCACCTCCCTACAATAGTGTCCACCGTATTTATGAGGAATGCGACATATCCATTAATGTTCATAGAATAGAGAGAAGCCTTTTTTTAATAGGGATATAATGAAAGGATAACACCCTGTCATGAGATGAAGAACCCTTGTAAACATTATCTCATGACCATTCCACATCATGATGGTAGCATAAATGGCTTGGCTGTTGCTGCTATCGAAAAATCCACGAACCATCCACATCTCGCTACAAATGTTTACATTGATATATATATGTTGAACCAACGAGAGAAAAGAGAATATTTTGAAATAAATAGGTCAACAAATGAATTGGTACTTTGTTTCATGTAATTATGCTTTACACGTGTTACAGACTTAATAGTTCTCTTCAGGAGATTAATTATAGCTAGAGTAGCCTTTATTTCTAACTTTTATAATGTTATAACCAAACAAAAAGGTTACTGAATGAGAAATAATTAAAACGGAAGTTGGAAATGAAATAGAAGTCTTTTAAATATTAACAAAGTACAACACTTGCCAGCTGCGAGGTGACCGCTGTTAGTTGGTATATTTTCACCCCCTCACAATAGTGTCCCACGTATATATGAAGAATGGGACATACCAATTAGTGTTCATAGGTAGGGTATATAACATATAGTAAAGACTTTTTGATAAGGATTTGATTCTTTTTAATTCCATTATTTGTGTCTATGAATGTCCACTTGAAGTTAATTGTCCGTGAAAACATTTGGTCTCTGCTGATGTTTTTTATGCGTTTACAAGGGTGGCCAACGTATTTATGAGAGATGGGATATACCAATTCATGTTCATAGTTAAGGTATATAACAATATATCCATGCGAAAAATCTCTTCAGAAGCTACGTACAATGAACATAATCCCTTAACCTCTTAATATAACCTAACCCCGGACGGTTTGGCATGCCGTTACAATCAATCAATCTATTAATGAATTTGAAAGTGGAGAAGAAAGATCCTTGAGTTAATAAAAGAAAGCAAAATATGAACAATGGCCAGAGAAGATTACACAGAAATGAAATTAGTAAAATAAATAAACAAAAAGCAAAAGAATTTAAATCCATTTAATCTTAATTCGATAAACTTATTTTTCTAAATGCTCTTCCCTTTCTAGATTGATCCAGTTTTAGATTGATAAAAAAAGAAAAGAAATGAGAAAAAAACAAAACAAAATAAAATGAATTAAAATGGCTTCCATTTCTCCGGCATCTTAATGGCAAGATAAGTTTAAAGGATTGTTTAAATGCCCAACGCCATTAACATCATTGTTGATATAATTCTTCTGGTTTCCATCTGCTATCATATCTGCTATCACAACTCCCACCATTGCCACGACAACCATCACGAACGCTTCGATTTTTCACATCCCTGCCGCCATTTTGAGTATCGTTTAATATCAAATCTAAAATCATTACTTTCTTCCCTGCGAGCGTTCTTGCCTTCTACTCTCACTCACTGTTTTTCTCTCTTGCATTAAATATAATACTGTGTTGAGGTGTATTTGTGTTCAAGGCCAGTTTGAAAGAAATCAAATTTAGTTGACAATTTAAATCAGGGATCTCAAAAGTGATCAATATTTATGTGATCAATATTAAAGTGATCAATATTAAACCCTGAATGTCCACTGGACTAACCAAAGTACTCATTAATGACTGTGGATTGGAAGGGGTTTGGTAAATCCAATCGGAGCCAGAAAAGCTGAGCTTTAAAAGTTAAAGGTTGACAGTTAGAATTCAAATTTAAAACTCAAAAGTTCTACAATATTTTAGTAAAATTAGGCATTATTCGACAACTCAAGATATTTTTAAGCAAAGTTGTGAAGGTGACGAACAACACTTAGATACTGAGCTCGACTGATACTCTCCGAGTTCTACACATTGTATTTGCCTATACATGTATTTACCCAATCTCTCCGTTCGGGGAGGATGTGACCCTGTGTCAATTTTTAAGCGGCGTTTAGAAGTTTTGGATTCAGAGTTTTCCTTTTCCCAGACTGGCTGCCTAACCAAACCTGAAGATCCCAGTCTGCTCAACTATTTACCCATATCTGAAGGGCGAATGAGAGGATACTTACCTTTCTCAAGGTTATTAGTGATTCGTGAATCAGCCTCGTCTTGGATTTGAACTTTTTCGCCGTGTCCATCTCCTACGACGATAATCATTACGCCACGGATGCCTCCACTGTATTTGTCTCTATAGCTTTGAGCACTTGTCTCGATATCTACAGTTTTCTGTAGACATGAACTTGTTTAATCATCAAGGCTAGTTGGTTGTTTGGGTTTTATGGCATATCAAACTTTGTAGGTTATTTAAAGCCAAATCTATTTTTATGCAATTATTTCTATTTCAAACGATTCAGTTTAGCATGAATACACACTTTAATTGCCAAAAACATTTCTGTTTCCTGTTATTCAATTCATTCAAACAGTTCTAATTCAGCTAATTCAGTTTAGTATAAGTACGGAAGTTCTATATTAAACAATTTCAATTTCAAAAACAGTTCCATTTCAAATAATTCAGTTTTGCATAAGCACACAGTTTAAATGTAAGTACACAGTTTGATTGTCATATATATATCTATTTCAAGCTATTCAATTTAATCAAACAATTCCAATTCAAACAGTTCAGTTTAGCATAAGTATGCAATTAGTTCTATCTATCTAACCCGTAGACGGGACCCTTATCAGGTGCTACCACTCCGAGCTTGAGTGGACATTGTAGCAATGGGAATGAAGGGGTACTCTGCATTCCCCAAAATTCCAACATTCCTGGAGCCACACTATCAGATTGTCTAATGTCATATCCAGAACAATCGATGGAGGAATCTTACCCCTTTGCAGAGATGCAGTCGGTGTATTCTTCAGTTCCAGTCGACTTGGCAATTAAATATCCTGTTAGAAAACATATTTCATTTTATAGGCAATAGGGATATGGGAATATCTAAACCAGAATATACTTCTTGGTAACCTCGTAAATATTCACCATTCGGATTCTAAGAGATCTCATGTCCGTTATTTCTAATAATACGCCCTGTCGGCTGTGGCTATGGAATATGCGGACTGCACCTCTGCCGAGGGGTAAGCTCTACTTCATGAGTGTCCTGAATATGACCCTGAACTGCATCTGATAATGAGGCTCCATTCCTGAAATTTTGGAGATTTTGAAGTACGCCATCATTGTCATTACTCCTAGGTCCTCCCTGATCTAGACTGGTATTACCAGTCAGGGTTCCATCTACGGCTCAAATATTTCTATTTGATTATTTACTGTACTTGGAAATATTTAACTGAGTGCAAACAAATGATTAATATTAAATTGAATAATTATTGTTTGAGAGCAATACTTAAAAAACTGAGGTTGCAAAATACACTGACATCATCGTTGCAGATAAGTCATCATCATTATCATGTCGTGCCGCTAGCACGGATATCCCTGACCCTCTCTCACCACTTCTCCCTATCGTTCATTGCCTCCGGCAGGTCTTCAGGGCTACATCCCGTATCATCACATAGCTGCTGTATGTATGTTCGAGCTGGTCGTCCTGCTTTTGCTCGGCTATATGCTGGGGTCCACAAGAGTACATCACTTATGAGCTCGTCCCTGCTTCTCCAGCAGTGTCCTCCATGTCTGATTCGTCTAACTTGGATAGTTTTCGTGGTGGGAGGCAGGTGGCCGTATAGTTGGTGCCTTGTGGAGTGTTGCCGACAGGACTTGTTGAGTATTGCTCGCAACATTGTTGTGTAATTGTCATCTAGCTTCTTCTCCAGCCGTTTAGTTAGCGTCCAAAAATTTACAATGCCCTACTACGAAACTGCAGATAAGTAAGACTACCCTAATAAGTATTCTTGATATGATACTAAACAATCTGAAGGTAAAGCTTCAGTACTGTTTTAAATTTGTGGAATCCGCAGTATCCCTTTATTGCCATCGTTCCTAGATTCACTCTGACCTTGAGTAGTAGCACCTGATAGGGTCCTATCTATGAGTTAAATAAAACTAAACAGTGTACTTATGCAGACCTGAATTGTTTTAAATAGGACTGTTTTCACATTTAACTGTGTGTAAACCAAAAACTGTACTTATTCTAAACTGAATTGTTTAAAATAGAACTGTTTTTATCATTTAAACAGTGTATTTATGTTAAACTGAATTGTTATAAATAGAACTGTTTATACGTATAAAAATGAATTTGACATTAAATAACCTACAATGGTTGATATGACATGAAACCAAATCAAACCAAACCAAACTAAACCAAAACTTGAAAGCATTTAACTGCGTGCAAATAAATTTTCTATGGCTCTTTAGAAACGATATTACCTTCAAACCATTATTTTACTAATTGTATATATATATAAAGCCAATTTAATGTCAAGTCAGGTTTATATATATATATATATATATTTGTGTATGTGTGTGTGTGTGTGTGTATGTGTGTGTGTGTGTGTGTGTGTGATTTGGCAATGAATAACCAACAAGGTTTGGTATGCAATAAAACACATCCAAACACAATTAAACCGCATTTTTAATAATGTCCATCTGACAACACGTATGTAATATGGATTGTTCTGATAGTTCAGTTAATTTCTCGTAATTTCCACAACAGTTGTTATATAATAGATCGATAAGATCTATTTTTCTACTCATAGTGTGGCGTTCAACTTAAGTTCTGTGTGAAAAATACAGCCGTGTCAACCAGTGTGATAGACAGCAATTGAACTCAAGGTTACTCTGAAACTACGGTTCTCATCGGATAGTTTCAGACAGCTGACCACAAGCGGTTCTAGACTTAGAGAAAGTGTATCAGTTAGTGAGAAACCCTCACTGCAAGAAACTAGACTATCCATCTTGCTCACTCTGATTACCGGTTTACACTGAGCAGGCAAATAGGAACAAGTTGCCAATAAATAAAAGTAAAAAATGTTCATTAAACTGTTGAGCTGTTGTCATTAACGGATAAGAGCAAGGATGGCAACACAAAAAAGATATCTGCGTGATCGAGGCGAAAAAAACTTTTAAGAAACAAATGTAAGTATGAATGTACCACGGACTAAATTCCCTATTTTTTAGCAGAAAACAAACCTAGATTGGTTGATATGCAGTAAAAATCAGTCAATCAATTAAAATATTTGAAAATATTGTTCACTATACCCGAGATCGTCGTATATACGAGTACTTGGGGGGGGCATATAATTTCCTTTAAATTTTGGGGAGGTTTGGGGGGGTAACTACTGAGGTATCGTATCTTCTATCTTTTTTTCGTCCCTGTAAGTGAAATAGACAATGATCATAATAAAATTAGAAGCAAGCTCTGTCGAATTTGAGCCGATGCAAGAGGTCAAGTTCTTTTCAGATTTTTTTTTTTCATTTTGGACGTGGCTCAACTGCCCACTCCGGCCAAAATCGATATCACTGTCTGCATCAAATCGATTGATCGACCAATTCTAGCAAGACAATGATTAGTAGGAAAGAAAGAACACATGATTGGATACCGACTACTTTGCAGGTACTCGTCCCATCGATTTTAAGAAAACACTAATATAGTGTAAATGATTTAAGGACTGTAATAAAAAAAAACGACCTTTTGTAACTTGATTATAAATAGAAAGTTCAAAATGAATTAAAAAAAAAACATCTTGAATACACCAAATGAGAAAAATGCATTGTTAAATCATTTATACCAATATTTAATTAGTCTTTCTTTCATCTATATTAATAATTGCAAATCGTTTTTCAACTCTCCTCAGCTAATTGGTCGCTAAAACTAATTTATTAAACAATCAACTGCATAGCATAGAAAAGATGTCATAGATACAAAAGTCACACGAGAATGACAACAGGTATGGGAGCGACTGGCATGATGGTTACCGTCACAGAAAATGGAATCGGTGCCCAATCCATGGACAAGACTGTTGATATTTCACAACACGCTAATGCAAAATGGAATTGGTGATACGACCATTGACAGGACTGGAGGCGTTTCTCGGAACAGTAATACGAAATGTAATAGGCAACCCGTCTCCGGACATGACTGTTGGCGCTTCACGGAACGCTAATCCGAAATGGAATCGGTGACCAGTCCATGAATGAGACTTAGCGTTTCACGGCACGCTAATGCGAAATGGAATCAGTGATCCGGTCACGGACAAGACTGTTGATGTTTCACGGAACGCTAATGCGAATTTGAATTGGAAACCCGACCCTGGACGAGACTGTGGCGTTTCACAGCAAGCGAATACGAAATAGAATCGGTGACCCGACACCGGACGAGACAGGCCTTTCACCGGAATAGACAGGATATTAATTGCTATGACTTCATTTTCTGCATTCAATTATTTTCTTAAAATGGTCCTTATTCTCCTAGAGAATTCTTTTTCTTATTTTTTTCTTAATTTATGATATGATTATACCATTGGCTTCATTAATTCATAAATATTTACGGGTTTTATTTCGTTCTATCTCTTTGATTTTCGTATTTACATCTAGAGTGATAATTTCAGATTTCACTAGTGATCCTTCCTTAAATACGACTTTTGCACATTTTTCCAGACCAAATTGCATCTGTATATCGTCTTTTTACAGAGTTTATTCTACCTTCTAAATGGTTATTATTATTATTTACTCATAAGAGTTTTTCACGTCAGCGACATCTGATGGTCTTTCACAAGAGTTTGAGTGACAGAAAGCCTCCTCAAGTCTCCAGGACTCTTCTCAGTATTCTGGCCACCAACTTCCAAGTCCTCCAGTCCCTTTAGTAATCCTTTAGTTACTGTTCCTAACGCACCAATTACCATGGGTACAATTGTCAGCTACATGTTCCACAGTTTTTTCAATTCCCTAGCAAGGTAGAGGTACTTATCCCTCTTTTCACATTCTTTCAGTTTTATTCTGTGGTCAGCCGGGACAGCAAAGTCGGCAATTTTGCAAATTCTCTTTTTTTCTGTAGATTTTTATTAGGTCTGGTCTTCTGACCGAGATTAAGTGATCCGTGTGTATGTCAAAGTCCCATAGGAATTTATGTGTTATTTTCCGGGACAAGTGCTCGGTTGTCCATATACCATTTGTTCGTATGGTCAAATTTAAATTTATTGCACATTTCCCAGTGGATCACCTTGCTGACCCAGTCGTGTCTCGTCTTATGCTCCTTCTGTACTAATTTGCTGCATTCACTTATAATGTGATTGATCGTTTCGTCTCTGTCACCGCATAGTCTGTATTTGTTATTTCGTTGAGTCTTGTTATTCTCGCTTTGATATGACTGGTTCTTATGGTGCTGTCTTGTGCCGCTATTAGGATAGATTCCGTTTCTCTTTTAAGGTCACCTTTTTCTTAGCCAGGTCCAGGTTTTCTCGTGTGAGATGGTGTTCCAGAGTCGTTTAAAGCCGCCATAGAGTTGTTTTTTTTTGTTTTTTTTTCATTATTCCTTGGAGAGTTTTTCACTCCAGTGTTAGATGATGGGTTTCCAGTGGATTTTGAATGACAGCAAGTCTCCCCAAGTTTCCAGGACTCTTCTCAGTATTCTGGCTGATATTAATAATGCTGTTGTCTTGATGGTCTCCACTTGTCCTCCTATTTCCAAGTCCTCCACTCTCTTTACTTAGCCTTTAGGGATTGTTCAGAGTGCACCAATTACTATTGGTATTACCGTCACTTTCATGATCCATAGTTGTTGTTTTTTTTTCAGTTCTCTATCAAGGTTTTCATATTTATCTCTCTTTCCAATTTCTTCTTATTTTACTCTGTGGTTTGCTTTGAAAGCAAAGTCCCCTATTATGCAGTTTCTCTTTTTTTTTTTTTTTTTTTTGTTAACTATCCCTAGGTCGGATCGTCAGGCAGAGATTAGGTAATCTGTTTATATCTAGAGAATTTTATGCGTCTCATTCTTGAGAACGGATTCTTGATTCTGTATATACGACTTATTCGTATCGTCAGATTTTAATTTCTTGCACAGTTCCCGGTGGATAACCTTCCCCAACCATCGTGTCTAGTCTTCTTTTCGCGTTAATTGGCTGCATTCGCTCATTATGTGATTGTTTATTTCGTCTCAATCACCGCATAACGTTCATTTGCTATTTTGTTGCATCAAATCAATTTTTGCTTTAACATAGTTGGTCTTAATAACGTTGTTTTGTGCTGCCGTTTTAAGAGATTCAGTTTCACTCTAAAGGTAGTGGGGGTGTCCTCGTGGTGTAATGGTTAAAGCGATGGACAGCGGAATCGTAGTAAGCGAGTTCGAACTCCAGTCGCGCTATTACGTTCACTTTCGGACAAATACCCTTGGGAAAGGTATGAACCCTCTTATCCTCCCAGCTATGGGTTAAATAGTACCACTACTGTTCTTCTATTAGGAGAATGGCTTTGGCATTGAATAACCTTGAAAGAGTTGATATGCCATTAAACAAAGAAACCAAACCATCTAAAGGTATTCCTTTTTTAGCCATGTTCAAGTCTTCGCGTTCGAAATTGTTTTTCTTCACATTTTTGTTTTCTAGTTATAGTTTCTATGTCGATCCTTGAGTAATTTATCATCATTCTCATCATGTCGTGCTGCCAGCAAGGATATCCCTGACCCTCTCTCGCCACATTTCCCTATCGTTCATCGCCTCCGGATGGTCTTCTGGACTACATCCTGTATATTCACATAGCTGTATGTATGTTCGAGCTGGTCATCCTGCTTTTGCTCGGCCATAAGTGGGGGTCCATAGGAGTACATCACTTATGAGCTCGTCCCTGCAGTGTCCTGCGTGCCTGGTTCGTCTAACTTGGATAATTTTTCTGATGGGAGGCAGGTGGCTGTATAGTTGGTACTTTGTGCGGTGCTGCCGCCAGGACTTGTTTATTATTGCTCGTAACATCCTTGTGTAGTTGCCGTCTAGCTTCTTTCCGAGCCGTTTTGTTAGCGTCCCGGTGGTGCATCCATGCAGCAGTATCGATACGACCGCTGCTTGGAAGAAACAGCGTTTCATTTAATCGGTTAGGTCTGATTTCCATATAGACACTAAACAATCTGAAGGTGAGGTTCCAGCAGTGCTGGAGCTTTGGGGAATGCGGAGTACCTCTTCTTTGCTATCGCTCCCAGGTCCACTCTGGTCCGGAGTGGTAGTACCTGATAGGGCCCTATCAATGGGTTAAATAGAACTAACAGCATACTTATGTTAAAATGAATTGTTTGAGTAAACTGAATAGCTTGAAATAGAAATGATTTTGACAATTAAACCGTACTTACATTTGAACTGCGTGCTTATGCTTAACTGAATTATTTGAAATGGAACTGTTTTTCGAAATTAAAACTGTATTTACACTTAACTGAATTGTTACATGTAACTGCTTGAATAGTTTGAAATAGAAATGTTTCTCATAATTAAACAGTGTACTTATGCTAAACTGAATTGTTTTTAAATAGAACAGATTATTTACATAAAAATGGATTTGGCGTTAAATAACCTACAAAGGTTGATATGCCATAAAACCCAACAAACCAACCAACCAACCAACCAACCTGAGTTATTTATGTTGCGCTCTGGTCGAATTAATTTATCTTTTTTCTCTTTTTTAATGTAATCTTTGAGTCATGGTATTGTATATTGACCTCCGACCCGGCCGGGCAGTCAAAATAGGAAATCTAAATAACAGGTGCATCCGGTCGAGGAATATCAGATTATAACCTTGACCGTGGACGGGTTGAATGAGTGCGATTTGTGACGCCAACAAGAAGAAGTTGGACGTCAAATAATTATATAACTCGGTGCACAGGAAGTTCAATCCGTTTGAGATAAGATGCGGTAGAGAAAATCAGCACCCAGAAGAGCGGGCCCCCAGGCCCCTGGTTGAGCAGCCCATCGAACGAGAAAGAAATGCGGTTATAGCCCTAAGAGTGAGGGTCAACATGTTGCAGTTCTTTTCGGTCTCCAACTCCCTCTCACCGTAAAACCTTTGAGTAACCCTTTCGAACCCTTTCAAATAAAGTGAGAGGTATATTTTTCTAAAGAACTGAGTCACTTGTCTTTATTGTGTCGTCGTTATAATTCTACATCTGCATATGAGTATGCAACAGTATCGATATATTGACGCTATCTTTAATGCCGACGATTCTTCTTCTTTCTTTTCTTGACACATATAGTCTGTCTGTTTGTCTTCTTTGGGGTGTAAGGCCTTATGTATCGTCATGAGTTTTCTTGTTCTCATATCCATTTGTTGAAGTTCTTCACTCTTCCACTTCAAGAATGGTCTCAGGTGTTATTCCCTTTGATAAGATTTCATATATATCATCCTCATCATCATCATGTCGTGCAGCCAGCACGGATATCCTTGACCATCTCTCGTCACTTCTCCCTATCATTCATCGCCTCCGGCAGGTCTTCTGGGTTACATCCTGTGTCCTCACATAGCTGCTGTATGTAAGTTCGGGCTGGTCGTCCTGCTTTTGCTTGGCCATATGTGGGGGTCCATAGGAGTACGTCACTTACAAGCTCGTCCTTGCTTCTCCAGCAGTGTCTGGCGTGTCTGGCTCGTCTAACCTGTATAGTTTTCGTGATGGGAGGCAAGTGGCCGTATATTTGGCGTCTCGTGGGGTGTTGTCGCCAGGACTTGTTCAATATTGCTCTCAACATTCTTGTGTAGTTGCCGTCAAGTTTTTTCTTCAGCCGTTTGGTTAGTGTCCATGTAGTGCATCCATATAGCAGTATCGATACAACCGCTGCCTGGAAGAAACTGCACTTCATTTCATCGGTCAGGTCTGATTTCCATATGATTGGGAGCCTATCTATAGCCGTCCATGCTTTCGTCAGTCGTAACGTCGTTTTTTTTTTCGTTCTCTTGAGAAACGCTTTTTAAAGTTTTTATTTCGTCCCCTCTTGTTTGACGGTGTCCACTTATTATGATTAGATAGAAGTAGTTGAAATCATTTAGCTGATTGCAAATTATTTGTATTATGCTACTTGAAGCTCTAATTATTTTATAAGGCTTATTATTTGCTTTGCTTTGGTTTTATGATATATCAACCATAGTGGGTTATTTAACAAATTCTCTTCATAAATATATATTAAATATTTATAATTTGTAAAAACATTGTCGACAAGCTTTTTAAACAAGCCTAAGCTCATTCTTCAGTTAAGTGGTTCCAAATATTGCTATGTATCACTAACAATTCATTTAAACATCAGTCATTTGTTTACACACAGTTAAATGATCAAACACTTCGATTTTAAACAATCCATTTCAAAATAAGTCATTTTATAATATTACGGACGGGCGCTGTCGTTGAGAGCGCGCGAGTGCATCGGCTGTAGTCAATCAGTGAAGGTGTCGCGAGACTAGCGCGTACGGAAGAATGACCTACAAAGTTAGACGTGATTTTAGAATAATCACAGATGAATTATCACGTGTTTCACGACAGTTTTACTGGTGACATCGAACATTCGGGGATCTTCGATTTGTTCTCCAAAATCTCTATATAAGAAAACAAGTCACGAGATTTTGGAGAGTTGAAGACAGCTTTCAAAACAGGCGCGTCAAATGTTCCAAGGCCCCGACCCGTCCTACTCAGTCTGCTACGACCCATCTGTCAGGCGTGTGTCAACAGCCAGCTCCCACCGACACCCACCGTCGCCACCAAGAGGAAGGGAGAAGAAGAACGTAACGAAACGAACTTTTCAAGTTGCAACGATCGTAGCCCTAAGTGAATAATAAACGACTACTATATTTTCTTCCCTAACCTTCGAGTTTGAGTATTTCTTTTTCTGCGGACTTCTTTATTTAAAACACAACACGTTGGTCCTATGTTACAATTTGTTTTCCCTCAGTTTAAATATTAAACAATTCTATTTGATTCATTGATAGATAGAACCCTATCTGGTGCAACCAATCCGAACCAGAAAGGACGTAGGAGCAATGGCTATGAAGGGTTACTCCACATTCCGTAAAAAGTTCTAGCATTACTGGAGCCTCACCATCAGATTGTTTCGTATTTATTTTTAAGGTTACTTGTTGGCGGGGATCTTACCCCTCTGCAGAGATGCAGTTGGTGTATTCTATAGCCCCAGCCGACTGGGCTGGCTTATTATTTGTCACTTGATACTATATAACTGCATACAAATTACTGAATTTAGATAGTAATATTTGAAACCATAAAACTTTATCAACTAATTATATCATCAAATAAGAATAGTTACTATGAAAGATCATAGTATTTGAATAAGTCTTATTTGGTTGGTTGGTTTTTATGGCATATCAACCTTTGTAGGTTATTTAAGGCCAAATCCATTTTTATACAAATAATCAGTTTTTTTTTCTAAATTCAGTTTAGCATGAGTACATAGTTTATTGTAAAACACTTCTATTTCAAGCTATTCAGTTTATTCAAAGTTCATATTCAGCTAATTCAGTTTAGCATAAGTACAGATTTTGTTTATACACGTTTAAATGTCAAAACAGTTCTATATATAACTCTTCAGTTTAGTGTAAGTACAGTTTCAATTTCAAAAGCAGTTCCATTTCAAACAATTCAGTTTAGCATAAGCACCCAGTTTAAATGTAATTAAAGCGTAATTGTCAAAAAACATTTCAATTTCAAGCTATTCAGTTTAGTCAAGCAGTTCTAATTTAAACAGTTCAGTTTAGCATAAGTATGCAGTCTAGTTCTATTTAACTCATACATAGGGCTCTGTCAGGTGCTACCACTCCTGGACCTGGGGGAAATAGAAATGAAGGAGTGCTCCGCATTCCCCAAAGCCCCAGCATCACTGGAGCATCATCATCAGATAGTTTAGTGTCCTATCCAGGACACTTGTTGGTGGGGGCCTTACTGGAGCCTCACCATCCGATTGTTTAGCATTCATTTGTAAGGATATTTGTTGGTGGGGATCTTACCCCTCTGCAGAGATGCAGTTGGTGTATTCTACAATCCCAGCAGTCTGAGTCGATGTAGTCTACAGCCCCAGCCGACTGGGCAATATTCTTATTTGATAGGAATACTTGAAACCATATAACTGTGAGCAAGGAAATGTTTATTGACAAATAAAAAAGTTCCATTTTAAAAATACATTTGAATATGAAAATTATTCCAATCAAAAATTTTACAAATTAATCATTTTTGGGGCATTAAATAACCCATAAAAGGATTGTTTGGTTGTTTAATGGCATATCAACCTTTGTAGGTTATTTAAAGTCAAAGCCATCATTCTACAAGAACAGCAGTGATGCTATTTAACCCACAGCTGGGAGCATAAGGGGGTTCATACCTTTCCCAAGGGTATTTTACCGAAAGTGAACGTAATAGCGCGACTGGAGTACGAACTCTCGTACTACGATTCCGCAGTCCAGCGTTTTAACCATTACACCACGAGGATACCCCCCCCCATAAAGAGATGGTATGCTGTTTTAGAAAATAAATCCAACCGGAAAACTATCGTCTGAAGATTGGGAACCTCTGTGGCCTTGTGGTTAGCATGCTTGACTGTGACAATATAGGAAGCGAGTTCGAACTCCAGTAGATCTTTTGGGTTCACTTTAGAATAATAAACTTGGGGAAAATAATGAACCCCCTAATTCACCAGCTGTGGCTTAAATTGTACCATGAATGTTTAACTTCAACTTTGGCTTTGGGACTAAATCACCCACGAAGGTTGATGCGCCATTAAACAAAGAATCCCAAATCTCTACATCAAAGAGACATTACCTAACGATCCATCTAGGCATATCTGTATATTTGTTGCCTAATTATGAAAATAGGCCTTTATTTTACATAAGAAATATTTACTTTTCAACATAATTTCTTTCCTTGTCAATGCACTTGATTGGTGAAAATTGATCATATAAATCGGCTATTATGCAGTGGAAATTTCACATGAATATTTTAGAAAGTCATTGCCCATATCTTTGAAGTCTATTTAAGCACAGAATCAGTGAAGCCATAAATAATTCTGGTCTTAGCGTCCACTGACAGGCTGGTATTAGTGTACGCTGGCCCTCCTCTTTTGCTCAAAATAGCAGAAAGGCTTTTACAGGTTGGAATCCTCGGGATCAGATCTATCTCATTTTAATTCGTTGCATCTTGTCTGAAGATAAGAACAAGTCTCAGGTAGATAATCTTTCTTTCTTTCTTTCTTTCTTTCTTATATTCCCCGATCTAATTCTTTCTTTCTAACTTTCTTTCTATCTTTCTTTCTTTCTTTTCTATATCATATTTCCAGATAAAATTCTTTCTTTCTATCTTTCTTTCTTATATTCCCCGATCTAATTCTTTCTTTCTTTCTTTCTTTCTTTCTTTCTTTCTTTCTTTCTTATATTCCCCAATCTAATTCTTTCTTTCTTTCTTTCTTTCTTTCTTTCTTTCTTTCTTTCTTTCTTTCTTATATTCCCCGATCTAATTCTTTCTTTCTTTCTTTCTTATATTCCCCGATCTAATTCTTTCTTTCTCTCTTTCTTTCTTATATTCCCCAATCTAATTCTTTCTTTCTTTCTTTCTTTCTTTCTTATATTCCCCGATCTAATTCTTTCTTTCTCTCTTTCTTTCTATCTTTCTTTCTTTTTTTCCTCTTTTATTCCCCGATTTACTTCTTTCTTTCTTTCTTTCTTTCTTTCTTTTCTATATCATATTTCCAGATAAAATTCTTTCTTTCTTTCTTTCTTTCTTTCTTTCTTAATATTTCTACTTATCTATCTCATATTTCCCGATCAACTGCTTTCTTTTTTTTTTCTATCTTTCCTGATTGCTTTCTTTCTTATTTTCTTTCCTAATCTTTCTACCCATCAATCTCATATTCCTCAATCTACTTCTTTCTTTCTTTCTCTCTTTCTTTCTTTCTTTCTTTCTCTCTTTCTTTCTTTCTTTCTTTCTTTCTTTCTTTCTTTCTTAATATTTCTACTTATCTAAGTCATATTTCCCGACCGACTTCTTTCTTTCTTTCTTTCTTATATTCCTCGATCTACTTCTTTCTTTCTTTCTTTCTTTCTTTCTTTCTTTCTTTCCTTCTTTCTTTCTTTCTTTCTTATATTCCTCGATCTACTTCTTTCTTTCTTTCTTTCTTTCTTTCTTTCTTTCTTTCTTTCTTTCCTTCTTTCTTTCTTTCTTTCTTATATTCCTCGATCTCTTTCTTTCTTTCTTTCTTTCTTTCTTATATTCCCCTATCAACTTCTTTCTTTCTTTCTTTCTTTCTGTTTACAATTGAAGCTATATAATCAGTAAAGAGACTGAATGAGTTTAAATCAATTGCTCAATACCTTCAATATAATTTGCTTGACATAATTATCTATTAAAGAGATAGATGCTATGTCTCCCTCGAAAACAAATCTTTATGTGAATATTTTTCATTGGCTTTCGTATTCTGAAAATAGTCTAATTTACTAAATGTGCCTATCTAGTCACCAAATACATGATACTTCCAGGAATAGAGGAAGTGCTGTCCAAGTTGTGGTCAAACGGATTATTATCGATTATCCCCGATTATTTGATTAATCTTCATAATAATGATCAGGATTAATCGATATTCCCGTGCTTGTTTTAAAAAAAGAATTTGCTGATGGATATCTTCATTCATGAATGGGAGTGAGTTGGTGCACAAGTCGAGTTGATAAAGGAAAATGGTAAATATCCAATGGGAGAAATAGGAACAATCCTTGAATGAGGAAAACGGGTGAAAATTGATTATTATATATTTAGATATTGTGAAGCTTATGTCTGCAGCTGGTTGTATAAGTAGGTTTATAACAGTAAAGCATAGTAGTGCAAACTTATTAGCAAGTGGCACTGTAAATAGGGGCGTTTATATTTACAAGGAATTTTAAGTATAAATATCCTGATAATATGTGTAACCACGTCAACTGGAACTGCCAGTCAAAAAAACAAATATACAAACCAGGGCTGAATATATTTTTTTAATGGTTTGGGTTCTTTATTTAACGGCATATTAACCCTCTTGGGTTATCTAATGCCAAAGCCATCCTTCTAGAAGAACAGTAGTAGTACTATTTAACCTATAACTAGGAGGATAGGGGGAGGTCATACCTTTCCTGAGGGTATTTGTCCGAAAGTGAACGTAATAGCACTTGCTCGGTCGCCTGGAGCTGCAGAATACACCAACTGCACCTCTGCAGAGACGTAAGACCCCCCCCAAAGTGTCCTAGATATAACAGAATACAATCTAATGGTTAGGTTCCCGTAATGCTGGAGCTTTGGGGTGTGGAGTACTCCTTCATTTACGTTGCTTTAAGGTTCACTCTAGCCTGGAGTGATGGTACCTAATACGGTCCTATCTATGGGTCAAAAAGAACTAAAATGCATACTTATGCTAAACTGAATAGATTGAAATAGAAATGTTTTTGACAATTAAACTGGTTACTTATCCTATCTATGGGTCAAAAAGAACTAAAATGCATACATATGCTAAACTGAATAGATTGAAATAGAAATGTTTTTGACAATTAAACTGGTTACTTATCCTATCTATGGGTCAAAAAGAACTAAAATGCATACTTATGCTAAACTGAATAGATTGAAATAGAAATGTTTTTGACAATTAAACTGGTTACTTATCCTAAACTGAATTATTTGAAATAGAACTGTTCATTTTTATAAAAATGGATTTGGTATTAAATAACCTAGAAAGGTTGATATGCCATAAACCCAAACAAACAAACGTAATTGCATGACTGGAGTTCGAACACGCTTACTATGATCACTTTAACCATTACAGCACGAGGATAACCCGTATATATTTATATGAGAGCCGACGGATTTAATATGGATAGGGTAGGGTAGGGCAGGAGACGTTGAGAGGGATAGTTAAAGCCTCTTTCCGCGAATAAGACGGGCAATAAGTAAAAGTAAAGTTGGCGACTGTAGTCGAGGGCTACCCAAAGGCTTCCTTTCTAATAGCTACTACACCGAGGTGTGGGAAGGGTGCTGTTTCTTTCCCTGGATTGCTCCACTTTACCCTTGAAACGTACCTTATAATGCTGAGTGTTAACCTAGGAGGTATCAAGTACCACTTTTTGAGTCTTTGGTATGATTTGACCTGAGATTGAACCACAGTCTTCCGAGCCATTTGCGAACAGTCTACCACTAAGCCTATGGGAAAGAGAGGGAATACTGTCAGATAAACAGACAAATAATATCAATAATTGATAAGGATACGAGAAAGTTGTCAGATTTTATAATGATAATAATAATAAAAATAGCAATAATAATAATGTGAAAATCAAAGAAAACGAAAAGATAGACAAATACTAAGACCTTGCCTGGGAACTGAAAAAAACTATGGAACATGAAAGTTACGATCATATCACTTGTAATCGGTGCTAATTGAACTGTTTCCAAAGACTTAGAAAGGGGGCTGATAGAGTTGGAAATCGGACGACGAGCAAACACCATCCCAGCTACAGCGATGATAAGACCAGCTAGAATACTGAGAAGAGTCCTGGTGACTTGCTGTCACTTAGACTCCAGTGAAAGACCATCGGTAAATGCTGCTGTGAAAATTCACTGAGAATTATATAGCAAGTAAAAGTAAAGTTGGCGACCGTAGTCGAGGGCGACCAGAAGGCTCCCGTTTTAAATAGCAGCTACACCGAGGTGAAGGGGAGGGCGCTACTCCTTTCCCTGGATTGCTTCACTTTACCCTTGGTACGTACCTTATATTGCTGAGTGTTAAGCAAGGAGGTATCAAGTACCATTTTTTAAGTCTTTGGTATGACGCCATCTGGGATCGAACCCAGGTCTCCCGGACCATTGGCGAACACTCTACCCGCTAGACCGGTGAGCCGATTATATTTTATAAAATATATAACAAATCATTATTATCATTATATTCCTTCAAAGTTTTGTAATCCTGAGTTTTTTGGCAGTTTTTTGCTGAAGCCTTATTGACTTCAAGTTTCTTCAGGTTTTCAGAACACTCCTCAGTATTCTAGCTGATCTTAACAAAGCTGTGGTCTGGATGTTCTCTATTTTCAAAATCCCAAAGAATTTTATGGGTCCCATTTAATTGGACAGATTATGATGTGTGCATATACCATTTGGTGGTATTGTTAAATTTGAATCACTTTCATATATCACAATCGATCACCGTTCACACAAAGTCATACTATTGTATAGCCATAATCGTAATGATATCAATCTAACGGTACATATACAAATGCAAATACAAAACACATTAGCAGAAACAGTTGTTTAAGTACGAACGGTTTTATTAACTTCTGGTTTCGGTTCTTCGACGCGAGGAGAGAGAGACAATTCTTAATAGTCTTTCTTAATCATACTGTGCTAACCATCCCCAACGCTCGTCGCATCTTGTGACGATTAAGATCTCTGTCGGTAGAGATCCGAAAAACTCAACCGCCACTACAAAGGTAGAAAACTCAACTCTCAGCCCCAATGGCAGAGAACTCAACTATCTGCCTACATGGTCCAATCTAAGGTTTCAACTAACTCTTTCAAAATCCTCAAATTCTCAGGACCATCTCTTCCGGGCATGACGTCATCCACACTCCAGCCTCATTTTCAGTCTGGGGGTTTATTATAACAATGGTGATTAGCGTAAAACTACCCAATAATTGTGCACCTGAACTACGGGCCGAATAGTTCAAAGCCCAACCAAACTGAATGATAAAATATAATCAACGAAAAATGATTAATATAAATAAATCATACCTTAATTATATAACAATACTTAGTCATGTACTTTCTTTTGTATTTATATGCTCCATTATTTTACTCTACGAATAATCGTTTAATCTCTGTCTCCGCATAACCTACACTTGCTTATCTGATGCGTATTAGCAAGTTTTGTTTTAACATAAATGGTCCGCATCTTGTTGCTTTTTGCTGCGGTCTCTCTTTAGATTTTTCCCTTCGTAACCATGTCTTCATTGTTTCAATCTTGCCTGCTGGTTGCTTGAAATATCCATACAATTTTTTTCCCCCTATTTCTGTTTTCTACTTTTGGTTGTTTCTCTGTTTATTCTTACGTTGCCAATACTGTTAGTTACTTTGCTTTTTTTAATGTATTCTTTGGGATCTCATATTTATGCTTCAACGCAACCGTCAATACTGGCGCTTCCTCTTCTTTCTTTTCTTGATACACATACAATGTCTATGTCATGTTTTGGATGTATAGCCTTGTGCTCTTTAATCAATTTCCTTTGTCCTCTGGTTCACCTAAATTTCTTCCTTGTACATTTTAAGAATGATTCAGAGTATCTTAAAAGAGGGTCTGTTTATTCATTGGATAAGATTTCTGTCACAGGGCTTTCTTTTCGGGAAGTTTTTTTTTGTTCTTCTAAAGTATTTTAAAATTTTTTTTTCTCGTTTCTATGTTTCATGGCGCCCGTTTCCAGTATCTCTTAGTATTTTTAATTTTTCTTTCTCTCTAAGCATTCTAATGGTTTCTTCATTGGCAGTTCAATTCCTTCCGATTTTTTTCTTTTTTCCCGCTTTTGGCCGATTTTTCGGTACCAAATATCTTTCCGATATACTGGCTGTATATTCTTATAGTTTGTATTAAAAAATTCACAAGGAAAAATGAAGTTATTGTTATTTTTGGCAAATATTTTGATATCATTCATGCACATAAGGCAATATTTTCTTGTGATTTTGTACATTTGTGTCCCACCTCTGAGCATTTTTAATGACATTATTGAAAGGCACCATTGCTATTACAAAAAAAGAGAAAAACGAGTCTCCCAGGAAGATACCTCTATTTTATTATTACCTCTGCAACGATTTATCTTCCTATTGTCCATTCCCCACTCGTTTTTCATGGCATTCGTGACTAAGATACTTTCTTCGTTTTCAGACGTTATATTTCCTTAATTCACAGGATTATATGATAGGCATGTTTATAGTCAATCCAATCAATGGATGCATTTTCCCGCCACGTTTAATCCCATTAAAGATGTACTGATCATTACGTAATGGGTCATCTGCTTTTCTTGTTCCTCAGCGGCATCCATTCTATTCCTCCGGAAACAGTCCGGGACATACAAGCAAATAATCTGTGCGGTTAGGACTTTAGGACTTTCCATAACATTGGTAAAAGTTGACTGTGATACGAATTGTCGGTGGTACCCTTGGAATGATCGCCAAAGGTCTGAAAATTTGAAGAAGAAATTGGAAATTGGAGGAACACTCGAGATAGCACTGTTATGATCCGATAGTTTACTCAAAAGAGTTATGGAGACTTAAGGTGACTTGTTGTCTCTTGGATATAGGTGAAAAACGACCAGTTAAAATTGGCGTAAAAAGCATAGACACAAATAATAGTTTATAATTGTAATAATATGATTGATTTGGGTGTATGGTTTATCAACAATTGTTGGTTATTTTATGCCAAATCCTGCTTTTACATATATATTAGATATATGAGATTTGGTTTGTTTAGGGTTTATGGCTTATCAACCCTTGTAGGTTATTTAATGCCAAATCCTGCTTTTACATATATATTAGATATATTAGGTTTGGCTTGTTTGGGTTTTATGGCTAATCAACCATTGTTGGTTATTTTATGCCAAATCCTGCTTTTACATATATATTAGATATATGAGATTTGGTTTGTTTAGGGTTTATGGCTTATCAACCCTTGTAGGTTATTTAATGCCAAATCCTGCTTTTACATATATATTAGATATATTAGGTTTGGCTTGTTTGGGTTTTGTGGCTTATCAAACCTTGTAGGTAATTTAATGCATAATCCTCTTTATACCTATATATCAAATATATAAGATCTGGTTTGGTCGGGTTTTATGTGGGTTATTTAATGTTAAATGCTCTTTATACACATACATGATATATATATAGGATTTGTTTGTTTTTTTTTGTTTTGTTTTTTTTTTTGACGATGGCAATGGAGGTGTACTCCACACGCCCTAAAGCTCCAGCATTACTAGAGCCTTACATTCAGATTGTTTAATGTCATATCCAGAACACTCGTTAGTTGGCTGGTATCAACCCCCCCACTGAGATGCAGTCGGTATATTCAACAGCCCCAGATGATTGGGCGATTATAATATTTGTAATAATAGTTTATAAATTGATAGATAAAAATGATTTTGGAAATTCTCCTCCCAAAAAAACTTCGAAAAGAACTATTAAGGAAATATCGAACAAATGGTTTTATGTTTTCTATTACTTCAGAATACACCGACTGCTTCTCTGCAGAAGGGTAAGACCCCCTACCCCCAACGAGTGTCCTGGATATGACACTAAACATTCTGATGGTGAGGTTCCAGCAATGCTGGAGCTTTGGGGAATGCGGAGTACCCCTTCATTGCCATCGCTCCCAGGTGAAGGGAAATGGAAGGCTGAAGATTGTGTTACGTCAGTTTTTCCATATTAACGAACTTTCTGCAAGAGAATCATCATTCTCAATTCTCATGTTATTTGGGTTATTAATTGGATTTTAACGGCACTATAATCAGTTTAGGGTTATTTTTATACCTAGAGGTAAGGGAATCGAGCTCATTATATATTTATATTTACAGTTTTGAGTTGTTTCTTACGAAATTTCTTCCCTCCTCTCAATTAGATGATATCGAGTATTCCTATCGAATAATAGAGAGTCTTCGTTGTTGAAGAGATAACTTGGATCTCAACTTCTAGTTTGTTTAAAACTGCGTGCATCCTATTTGAGTTGTTGTATATAACTTTTTTTTCCAAATGTTCTATCATAGTTCAATAGGGAAACTATTGTGGCCTGTTAGGGACCAGAAAGAAGATATGACAGAAGAGAATGTAGATGGAACATGTGTATTGAAGGACAGAATATATATATACAAAATAAGAGTGTTAGTTCGGTGTCCATCTAAAAACTGTCAGGTTCGACTTCTGCGAGGATATCTCTCCGGGAGTGAAACAGGGTCAGCATTTATATAGGAGGAAGTGTTCATTATCGTGTAGATAGGTCACCATAACACTAATCCTCGTCGCCAAGTTGTTGTGACCTGTTAGGGAACAGAAAGAAAACACGGAAGAAAAGAATGTAGATGGAACAAGTGTATTGAAGGACAGAATATATATATACAAAATAAGAGTGTTAGTTTGGTAGGTAGAAGTGTCCGTCTAAAAACTGTCAGGTTCGACTGCTGGGAGGAAATCTCTCCTGGAGTGAAACAGGGTCAGCATTTATATAGGAGGAAGTGTTCATTATCGTGTAGATAGGTCAACATAACACTAATCTTCGTCGACAAGTTGTTGTGACCTGTTAGGGGCCAGAAAGAAGACACGGAAGAAGAAAATGTCGATGGAACAAGGGTATTGAAGAACAGAACATGGTTAGAGTGTTCGCCAATGACCCGGGAGACCTGCCTTCAATCCCAGGTCGAGTCATACCAAAGACTCAAAAAATAGTACTTGACGCCTCCTTGCTTAACATGCAGCAATATAAGGTACAGATCAAGGGTAAAGTGGAGCAATCCAGAGAAAGGAGTAGCGCCCTCCTCTACACCTCAGTGTAGTAGCTATGGAAAATGGAGCCTCGACTAAGGTCGCCAACTTTACTTATATATATATATATATATATATATATAATAAAAGTTTTAGTACATCAGGTAGAAGTGTCCGTCCGAAAACTGTCGGGTTCGACAGCTGGGAGGAAGTCTTTCCGAGAGTGAATAGGGTTATTATCTATGAAGGAGGAAGTGTTCATTATCGTGTAGATATGTTACCATAACAGAAACCACACAGTAGTACTGACATAGCTACACCTTGGAAGAATTCCCATGTAAATAGCAGTTCATGCTTTTTGTAAGCGTATGTTGATATCATTTTTAGTGGACAAGATATTGCTGCCCAGACATGTGAAATAGTTTACTAACTTCACAGGGTCGCTTGGCCAAGTCGGCTGGGGCTGTAGAATACACCAACTGTATCTCTGCAGAGGGTCAAGACTCCACCAAGAAGTGTCCAAGATAGGAAACCAAACAAGCAGATGTTGAGGCTCCAGTAATATTGGAGATTTGGGGAATTTGATGTACCCCTTCATTGCCATTGATCCTGGTTGGCTCTGGCCTGGATTTGTATCACCTGATCGTGTCCTATCTATGGGTAAAATAGAACTAAACTGTGTACTTATGCTAAACTGAATTGTTTGACATAGAACTGTATAGATGTAGAAAGATGGATTAAGTATTAAATAGCTAGGATGGTTGATATGCCTTTGAACAAAACCAAATCAAACAGGAATGTTGTTTTAAGACCACTTAATGTAGAACTATGGATTTTATTTTCTATCCTGGGCATAGTTTGTTGGCGGAAGAAATGGGTTGAAGTTGCCTAAGAGATTGTGAAAAATAAACCTCGAGGTGATTATTTTGTAATATCAAAAGCTGAAGAAAAAAAAACCGAGACAAAAACGAGAACTCATTGTATTTAACGGTAAAATTATGAAGTATTAACACTGATCAGTTGATTTTAATCATTCTAAAAAGAAAAATGCGAAAAATAAAGTTAAAAAATATCAACCATATCACGTTCTAGGCATATTATTTTCTGAACGTGTATTGAACGATATTCCAGTCTTTCCACAATATTTCATTCCCCTTATGTAAGTTCTTGTGTAAATATTTCACGGTCCCAAAAATCAAATCCTAATTCCAGTGTTGACTTGTAGGAAATGTTAAGAACATACAACTGGTCGTGAGAAATCAACTGAAGTCGATATCAGTTCAAGACTTCCAGAATTGTTTTGCTCAGTCGAATTGGGCTGTAGAATAGACTGACTGCACATTTGCAGAGGTGTAAGACCCCTCTAATGAGTGTCCTGGATATGACAGTAAATAATCTGATGGTGAGGTTCCAGTAATGCTGGTGCTTTGGAGAATGCAGAGCACCCCTTCATTGCTCCCAGGTCCTCTCTTGCCCGGCGTGGTAACACCTGATAGGGCCCAATCAATAGGTTAAATACAACTAATGGCATACTTATGCTAAACTGAATTGTTTGACAAAACTGAATAACTTGAAATAGAAATCTTTTTGACAATTAAACCGTGCTTACATTTAAACTGCGTGCTTATGCTAAATTGAAACCGTACTTACATTTAAACTGCGTGCTTTTTGCTAAACTCAATTATTTGAAAAGGAACTATTTTTTGACATTGAAACTGTACTTACACAAAACTGATTTGTTTAATATACATCTGCTTTGACATTGAACTGTGTGTAAACAAAATCTGTACTTATTGTAAACTGAAATAGCTGAATTAGAACTGCTTGACATAAACTGCGTACTTATGCTAAACTGAATTATTTGAAATTGAACTTATTTTGAAATTGAAACTGTACCTACACTCAACTGAATTGTTATATATAGAACTGTTTTGACATTTTACTGTGTAAACAAAATCTGTACTTACACTAAACTGAATTAGCTGAATCAGAACTGTTTGAAGAAGCAGAAATTTTTTTGACAATTAAACTGTGTACTCATGTTAACTAAATTGCTTGAAATAGAACTAATTATTTATATAAAAAAAAAAGATTGATACGCCATAAAACCCAACCAACAGACCAACCAACCAACCACAAATGTTATCTGAAGAAAGCAAGAGAACGAAGAAGAGAAGAAAAAAGTTGAAGGATAATCAAAGAAAATAATGTTTAAAAATGTAATTTACTAAACATAGATTACTTGGGAGTTCATTGCTGCAAGGATCGGACACAGTGTGGGGATGGAACCCACTGTACAGTAACAATAGGGGAGAGAAAGAACCTGCCGAGAAGTGGACTTATCTGTCCTACCAGACCACAGAGTAAAATTAAAAGAATGTGAAAAGAGAGATAAGCACCCAGACCTTACTTGAGAACTAAAAATATCCCTGGAACATGAAGTTGAAAATGATTCTAATAGTAATTTGTGCGCTTGGAATAATACCCAAAGGTTGCCTAAAAGAACTGGAGGACTTGGAAATAAGAGGACAAGTGGAGGCCATCCAGACACACAGTATTACGATCGGCTCGAATACTGGGAAGTTTCCTGGACAATTGAGGAGATCTGCTGTCACTCAAACTCCAATGAGAAACCACCAGCTAACGTCGGTATGATAATCTCTCAATGAATAATAATAGTAATAATAATAATAATAATAATACCAATCTAAATGAAAATTAGAATGCTTGGAGAAAAAGAAACCTACAAGCACTTGGGAATATTGGAAGCGGACAATATCAAACAAGAGGAAATGAAAGAAAAAAAAATAGTATCTCAGGAGAACAAGGAAAGAACTGGGAACCGACCTATATAACAGATATCTCTGGGCTCTCTCCTTTGTAAGATACTCGGTAGGATTCTTGAAGTGACGAGGGAAGAACTTAAACTGATAAAACAGAGAACAAGAAAACTCATGACGAAGCATAAGGCCTTACATCCCAGATATGACATAGATAGCCTATATGCGTCAAGAAAAGAAGGAGAAAGAGGACTCACCAGCATCCAAGATAGCACTGATGCATCAAAACATCGACCCGAAAATAACATTCAAAAGTGCAGATTGAAGACTGATTACAGCGACCAGAAACAATACAAAGAACACAAGGATGAAAAGAAAAGCAATAACTTGAAAATGAATACGGGAAGAAAAGCAATTGTATGCACATTTCAAGTGACAAGACATGCGAAGACTTTGAAATGGCTAAGAAAGGAATATCTTAAGAGTAAAATTAAATCTTTATTTATTGCAGCACAAAACCACGAAATAAGAACCAACCATGGCAATGCAAGAATAGAAAATACGCAAATAGCAAATGTAAACAATGTGGTAATTGAGACAAAACGATCAATCTCATTATAAGCAAGTAAAGTAAAATTTGCGACTGTAGGCTCCCTTTTCAATCGCTACTACACCAAGGTGTAGAGGATGGCGCTACTCCTTCCCCTGGATTGCTCCACTTTACCCTTGATACCCAGTGTGCTGAGTGTTAAGCAAGGAGGTATCAAGTACCATTTTTTAAGTCTTTGGTATGACTCGACCAGGGATTGAACCCAGATCTCCTGGGTCATTGTCGAACACTTGACCAACTAGGCCAATCAACTGGTTTATAAAAGTATGCGTTCCCACACCGGGAATCGAACCTGGGCCGCCTGGGTGATAAGCAAATGCAACAAATTAACGCGAAAAGAGTATAAGACGAGACATGATTGGTGGGGGGGTAATCCACTGGGAATTATGTAAGAAGAAATTTGACTATACGAACAATTGGTATATGCACAACCCGGAATCCGTCCTGGAAGATAAGTCGTATAAAAGGTTTTGAGATTTTAAGATACAAAAGGAACACCTAATCTCGGCCTGACGATCAGATCGAGTAATAGTCGACAAAAAAATGAAGAGAACCTGCTGAATGCTGGACTTTGCCGTTCCGGCAGACCACAGGGTAAAACTGAAAAAAAGCGAAAAGAGAGATAAGTGCCTATATCTTGCTAGAGAACTGAAAAAAAAACTAGGGAACATGAAAGTAATGGTGATACCAATTGTAATTAGTGCGCTCAGTACAGTCACCTAAGGATTGATAAAGGGACAATATGACTTGGAAATAAGAGGACAAGAGAAAAACATTCAAGCTACAGTATTAAGATCGATCAGAACACAGAGAAAAGTCCAGGAGACTTGAGTTGACTTGCTCTTACTTAAACTCCACGATAAAACTATCAACAAACGTAGGTGTTAGAAAAACTCTCAAAAGAGTAAAATATTAATAACGGCAATAATAATGATATCAATAATAATAATAATGATAATAATTACAATAAATCCAAACGACAGCATTATTGAGAACGGCCAGAATACTGAGAAGAATCCTGGAGACTTAAGGAGACTTGGTGTCACTCAAACTTCAGTGAAAAACTTTCAAGGAGTAAAAAAGAAAAATAATAATAGACTTTGACATACAAACGGATCACCTAATCTCGGCCAGAAGACCAGACCTTATTGTAATCAAAAAAAAAAAAAAAAGAATTTGCAAAATTGTGGACTTTGTTGTACCGGCTGACCACAGAATAAGACTGAAAGAAAGTGAAGAGAAGAATTAGTACCTCGACGTTGCTTGGGAACTGAAACAACTATGGAACATGAAGGTGACGATTATACCAATCATGATTGGTGCATTCGGTACAGTAACTAAAGGAATATTAAAGGGACTGGAGGACTTGGAAGTTGGAGGATGAGTGGAGACCATCCAAACTGCAGCATTATTGAGATCGACCAGAATACTGAGAAGAGTCCTGGAGACTTGAGGAGACTTGCTGTCACTCAAACTCCAGTGAAAGACCATCAACTAACGCTGATGTGAAAAACTCTGAAAGAGTGAATAATAACTAGTAAATAGATTGTGTACAAAGAAGAAAAAATCAGGAAGTAAAAATCAGATAGAAAATGAAGAAAGATCTTTGTCAATCCGAAAAAATGAAAATGAATTGTTGTTTGTTTGATTTTAACAGTATGTCAACTCATCGAGGGTTATTCAGTACTTCAAGGTTCGGGAATCACGTTCATAAAACAAGCGCATTTACCATTTTATAGTTGTTTCCTTAGAGGTTTCTTTTTGTTTTGTTTTTCTCCTGAATTGTTAAAGAGAACATTTTTCTCTCGTAGATGGAACCCTGAAAACTATTAACACACCGAGTCAAAGTGGAGCTGGGAATCATGGCAATGAAGGAGGACTCCACACAAATTTTGGAAAAAAATCAGAATACACCCAAACTAAACAAAACCTTAAGAAAGCTCAAGTAACCTTGTGAATTTTTAGCGGTAAACTCAAACATAATCTTTTAACGCTTGTTAACATTGATCATGGTTGCCAGCCTGAGAAATAAGTGCCCAGTCGGCTGGGACTGTAGAATACACCAACTACTTCCCTGCATCCCCCCATGTGTGTCCTACATATGACCCTAAACAATCTGATGATGAAATTCCAATAATGTTGGAACTTTGGGGAATGCAGAATACCCATTCATTGCCATTGCTCCTTGGTCCACTCTGGCCCGGAGTGGTTGCATCTGATAGGGTCCTCTCTATGGTCCATATATAAATAAACTGTAATTATACTAAGCTGAATCATTTGAAATAGAACTGTTTTTCTTATTAAAACTGCATACTTATGCTAACCTGAATTTTCTGAAATAGAACTGTTTTAAATAGATCTATACTAAAATAACCACTTATGCTAAGCTGAATTGTTTGAAATAGAACTGTTTTGAAATTGAACTGTTTGTATACAAAAACTATACTTACACTAAACTGAATTGTTTGAAATTTGATTTGGCGTTAAATGACCCGAAAAGTGTTGACACGATGTAAAAAAAAACCCAAAAAATAAATAAATAAAAACAACCAACCAATTCAAAAATAAAAAGATGCAACAATTATATTGCTTTCTACGCCGACCTCCAATGAAGACCCCCACCCTAAAATACTCTGACTTCATAAAAAAAATTAATTCTAATAAATGTTTTAGGTGCACTTTTTGAAAAGTGAAGCCACGTGTCAATCGGGAAAATAGATGGTTGGGTAAAATTGTGTTGTCAATTAGAAAAGTCATCATGGCATGGTGGCTAACGTATTAGACTATAGCATCGTAGGAAGAGAGTTCGAACTGTAGTCGTACTTTTAATTCATTTTCGGATTAATGCATTCGGCAAAGCTATGAACCATCTTATGCACCCACCTCCAGTTGTAGGTTAAGTAGTACTATAATTGTTCTTCAGCAAGGATGGCTATGGCATTAAATAACCCACGAAAATTGATATGCCCTAAGATAAAAAAAAAAACACAATCTGGATTCTAATATTAACAGATATTTCCTCAGAAAAGAATTTCTTGAATCCTATTAGCAAGATCACTTGTCACTACCCTGAAATAAACCAGTGATGAACGGGTATCGTTGTACTAAACTGACTAATGAATACGTGTTAACATTTTTTTTTCCATTTTATTTACGCAAATGAAAAAAAGCTCTTAAAAGATTTTGTGGCTTTAAACATAGTCAGACTTTTAGAGACGGCGGCCTCTTTTATTATTTTCACTTAAATAGATTCGTTTCGAGCTGATATGACGTCAGACCTTGAGGGTTTATTAAAATAATTTAATAAAACACCAATAAGAAAAAGTATCTCTTTGCTGCGATCTAATTATTGGATTTTATTTCATCACAAAAACACACACACACACACACACACACACACACACACACACATATATATATATATATATATATATATATATATATATATATAGATGCATGGGAAAAAATTAAATAAAACAATATTAAAACCGTGAAAAACAACGTAAAAATTAATTTTAGAGAAATATTTAAAACAGTAAATAAGAAAACCAAGTAAATTAATATATATATATATAGATAGATAGATAGAGAGAGAGAGAGAGAGAGAAAGGGGCAGTGAGAGAGAGTTTGGTTCTTTAAGCATAAAGGATTTAAATATTCTCATTCAGCCTACATTATATATATATATATATATATATATATATATATATATATAAAGATAGACAGAGAAAAAGAGAGAGATAGAGCAATCTACACTATATATATATATATATATATATATATATATATATATTCATTCATATGAAATGTAGATTGCTATAGTTATCTATCTATTGAGTAGTATACTATAGTTATATATTTAAGCGAAAATTGCGTAGACACATAGTCAACGTCACTTGATGACTGACAGCATCTCATCTTGATGATAATCATAGGTGCTTATTCATATATATATATATATATATATATATATATATATATATATATACTAGATGATATGTTAACCCGTAAAATTTTGTAGTAACTGCAGTTTATGATTGAACCAACAATACTAATTAAAAAAGGGTTTGAAATTCCAATATATATACATAAGTATATATAAGTAAGTTACCCAATCGTAGTCTAGGGTCATCCTGAAGGCTGTCTTTTCTATTGCTACAATACCGAGGTATAGGGAAGGGCGCTATTCCTTCCCTGTATTGATCCACTTACCCTTGATCCATGCCTTATAATACTGAGTGTTAAGCAAGTAGACATTTAGTACCATTTTTCAGTCTTTGGTACGAATCTTCCTGGGATTGAACTCTGGTTTCAGTGATGATAGTATGATTCTTGCCAATCGATAATATCCTCCTCCTACGTGAAAATGCTCGACCACATACAAGGACAAGAGAAACAGTCAGTTTTTCGGGTGGACAACTTTACCGCACCCTCCATACTCACCAAATTTAGTGCCAGATTTAAGGGGGAAACATTATGCCAGTGACGAGGAAGTGAAATATCCAGGAGCTCAAAGTACACTCATCAGAATTTTACGGGGCAGAAATACATGCTCTCATTCGAAGGTGTAACACTGCAATTGAAAGAAACAGCAACAGTGTTGAGAAGTTGGGATGTGATCCTAAGAGGTCCAGCTCCATTTTGATGCATGATGCATGTTTATGTGTTGGTAATTATTCATATACTAAAAAGGCATTACTTTTTGACTCACTCTCGGACAACCAAAATAACATGCTTAGCGAAACGGTTATTGTTGTAGGACGTGGGAACCAAGTTCAAAACCTAAACGATGCTGTTTCTTTTCCCTTTTCTTTAATGCCAGGCAGCTAAGGGTAAAAAGTTGGACAGATCGGATTCTCAAGCATTACCAGCTTAACAGAAAGAAAACTCAGTTTGAAAACCAGCTGTACTCCGTTTGAAAATTGACTTTTTGTCTCATTTTGTCCGTAGCGATAAGTTTGGGTAAATCCGACAATCTTTTGGTGCCATTTGTATTTGCTTAAAAGAGATCCTAAAATCTTCCTATTTACTCCTGTACTGCTTGGGTGTGGGCACAGAACACACCAATAACATCCCCTGCACGAGGGTAAAATCCACATTGCATTCGTTTGAGAGATTCTTTGTCTCCGTCAAAAGAGTTTACATGCCGTAATGCAAACATTGAATGCTTACTTGTTATTTGGCTCTTTGCAACTGCCATGCTTTTCTCTGGCTCAACATAATTCTTTCTCCTGGCTTCAGAATTTTCTGATTAGTCAACATTTATGTAACTCAGCCTCTGCTAATCCCAAATTAGCATTGCAGAATATGCTCTCATGACTTTTTAAAACTTACAACCTAGCCACATACTGCATTACCATTCGTAAAGGTTTAACATCTTCAAGAGAATTTGTGTATTTTAACCAAGGCTGTGCCAACTCTTCATTAGCAAGCTATGCCAACTCTTCAATAGCAAGCCTCAGAAATCAATACACTAGAAGACCTCGGAAGTGATATCACATCTACTGAAAGTGATTTCAACATCTGAATGCATAAACATGGAATGCATCCGGTAGATTAATGGTTATATTGAAATCTGATTCCACTAATAAAATGAATGTTTGTAAATTATTCGTTTACAATAAGATCGTGTGCAAAATATCTTCCAAACGTTAGCCGTGTCAGTAGTATTAAATGGTTGTACCTTTTGGAATCAAACGAAACGCTTGGAGATAAAGCTAGATGGTACTGTTTTGAATAAATTTTGGAAGTAGTATCCTACAAAACAGCAATTGTACGACACTTACCACTCGTCTTGTAAAACCATCCAAGTGAGCCGAACAAGACATGTTGGGTTTTGCTGGAGAAGTAAAGGACTTACACATAAGCAAAGTTCTACCACGGATTTCTACCCATGGACCGACCAACAGAAACTTATCTTCATCAGCTCTGTATAGATACTGGATGCGGTCGTGAGGACTTACCTAGTGATTGCCTATAGGGACTGATGGCAAAAGAGAAGATTATGACGGTGATCAACAGTTTTTTGTTAGAAATTCAAATCTGATTGGTTCCTTCGTGAATATGACCCAAATAATATGTTTTGTATTTATTCTATTTACCTCATCGATCGTTTTTATATAATTACTTATTTTTGTCTCTCTTCTTCTTTTTTATCTTTTTTTCTTTTCTTTCTCTCCTTGTTTTTTTTTTTTTTGTTTTTTTTCAACCTTTTTCTTTTGGATGTCATTTTTCTCTTTCCATATCTTTTCCCCCATTCTTCCTAATTCTTCTCCGCCGTCTTCTGATTTTTCATCATCTCTTTTCTTCTTTTTTTGATTTCTTTTTTTCTCGTCATATACTTTTCATTTCTTCATTCTTCTTTCTTCTTCTTGAATTGTTCATCCTTATTCTCCTCTTTCTTTTTTTATAATTTTTCTTTTTCTTTTACTTCTTTGTCTTTTGCTTGTATCCGGGTTTTTTTTCAAATTTTCTTCTTCTGGACCTACGTCCTTCTTCATCGTTTCCCTTCAATCTTCTTCTTCTTCTTCTTCTTCTTCTTATTATTATTATTATTATTATTATTATTATTATTATTCCCTCTCCTTTTAATGCTTTTACTCGTTTTAATTTTTAAACGTATATTTATTATTGAGAGTTTTTCAAATCAACTTTCGCTAATGGTTTTTCACTAGAGTTTTAGTGACAACAAGTCTCTTCAAGTCTCTCAAACATTTCATAATATTCAGTCCTGTTGGAATTCTATCGTAAGTCTCAGTTGCAATGAGTCAGTGCTCATATACGTAATAATGAATTACGAGTTGGAGTGAGATTACATGGATATTAGGACGTTCCACTATTCAAAGGTGGCCAAGTCCATTCCCTGGACAGTGATTAGTTGCTGGTCAGTGAGTTTGTATATTAGTGTATATATACAATGGCTTGCTTCAGTCTTGTTTCAGGTGTTCTGAGTTCGGTATTGAGTTACAGCCTGTTCTACTTTTTGTCTGCAAGCTGGATGCTTGCTAGGGCTGCTGAGCCCGTAAGTGTTGTTATTCATGTTTATTCTGTATGTTAGAGCAGTGACTTCTACACTGGTTGATATTTAAAAAGCTATAGTCTGGATGGTATCTTCTTGTTTTCTGATTTCTAAGTCTCCCAGTCCCTTTACCAATCATTTGGACATCGTTCCAAGTGCACTAACAACTGTTGGTATCACTGTCACCTTCATGTACAATAGCTTCTTAAGCTCTCTAGCAAGGTCCATATATATATATCCCTCTTTGTACCTTCTTTCAATTTTACTCTGTAGTCTGCCGAAACGGCGAAGTCCAGAATTCGAGGGGCTCTCCTTTTTTTTGGCTGTTGTTGATTAACCCAAGGTCTGGTCGTCTAGCCGAGATTTAGTGATCCATTTTTATCGCAAAATCTCAGAGAAGTTTGTGTGTCTCATTTTCCCAGACAGATTCCAGGTTTTGTATACCACTTGTCATATAGTCAAATTTAAAATTCTAACACAATTTCTAGTGGATCCCTTTCCCCACCTAACATGTCTAGTCTTTTACCTTTTTTGCACAAATTTGTAACATTCACTTATCGTATGATTGATCGTTTCGTTTCTATCTCCAAATGCTTTTTTGTTGCCTATTATCTTTTTACTTAAACATAAGTAAAGAAAATAAAGTTGTCTCCCTTTAGTCGAGGGGCGACCCGAAAGCTCCCTTTTCAATAGCTTGTACACCGAGGTATAGGGGAGGGCGCTACTTCTTTCCATGGATTTCTCCACTTTACCCTTGAAACGTACCTTATAATGCTGAGTGTTAAGCAAGGAGGTATCACGTACCATTTTTTGAGTCTTTGATGTGACTCGGCCTGAGATTGAACCCCAGTCTCCCGGGCCATTGGCGAACACTCTTCCACTAATTTGTCGTTGTTATTATTATTATTATTATTTTACTCTTTGCACGTTTTTCAGTGAAACTTTAGTTGGTGGGGTTTCACGAAAGTTTTGAGTAACGGCATGTTTCCAAAGTTCTTCTGGATCCTTTTAATTATCCTGGCCGATCCTAACAATATAGTCAGAATGACCACAATTTTCCTCCAATGCTTAACTATTTCAATCCATTGGAACCATTCCAAGTGCACCTGCTACAATAAGTATCACTGTGTAATGGTTATCGTCGTATGAATTAGACACGGCGACATGTTGTCAAATCCTGGACGAGGCTGATTGCATTTCACATAGCACTAATACCCTTGGGAAAAGTATTAATTCAATTATTCTCCCTCCAGCTATTGGTAAATAGTAGGACAGACTAGGTTCTTCAGCCTTGGTGAGGCAACTAGTCTAGGAGAAAAAAACTCTGAATTCAAACCTGTTAAACTCCGCTTAAAAATTGACCTTATGTCATATCCTGCCCCAGCGGAGGGGTTGGTAAATAGGATCACTGTCACCCACAAGTTCCATAGTTTATTATAATTTCGTTATTCATTTTTCTGATAACTAATAGTTTAATTATTGATTTCCAAATCGAAATATGAACATTAAATTACACCTTTTATAAAAAAAAAAGAAAGCAAAAACAACCAAAAAACGACCAAAAACAAAAAACAAAAAATGAATAAATAAAAGAGAAAGCTAAAATTAGCGAGAAGGCTACAGAGAAACCTCCTTAAGTCGGAGGAAATGGTTATTTGTCGAATTGGAACCAGTTGTACCTTTATCTATATCAGGTATCGTGTATCGTCATAGGACATAGAATCGGTGACTAGAGTTCAAATCCTGAATGAGGCAGTTTGTGTTTAACTTGCATGTCTTCCCCCAACCCCCAGCAATTGGTAAATTAATTGGGCGAGCTGGGTTCTTCAGCCTTTTTTAAGCAATTAGCTTTGAAGGGAAAAGTCCGAAATCAAACCAGCTTTATTTATCCAGTCGTTTTCTTAAAAATGGATCTTGTGTTCCATCCTCTTTTTTGTGGAAGGGCTGGGTCTATATATATATATATACGAGGATAATTAAATGTTTCCAGACTTTTTTCGTGTGGCCACTTTTATTGATAGTACACACATGAGACTCTAGTCCCCTTCGAAGTTCTCTCCTCCGGCTGCAATGCACTTGTTGTACCGTTCCAACAACTTCTGGAAGGCCCTATGGAAATCCTCTTGTGTGAGCGTGTCAATGACCTCCGTCACAGCCTCTTTCATCTCATCAGTTGTCTCATAACGACAGCCTTTGAGCTTAGAGAATAACCAAAAGTCACAGGGAGCAAGGTCTGGACTATAGGGAAGTTGACGAACTGTCTTGATGCCCATCTTGGTAAAATAGTCTGTGACAAGGATGGAGTTGTGAACTGGAGCATTGTCCTGGTGGAAATGCCACTGACCCGATTTGAAGAGTGCTGGCCTCTTCCGGCAGAATCTCTTGCTGAACTCCCTTAAAACCTCGACATAGTAACCCTAACCCTAACTTTAACCCTTTGGCCAATCAACTCTGGTGTATTGACTTCCTTACACACCTCTTCATCGTCCCTCACAGACTCTCTGCCTTCCTTGAATCTCTTATGCAACTGGAAAAGTAATGCTCGATTCATGCAAGATGCTCCAAAAGCAGTCTGAAGCATTCCATACGTTTCTGTGGCATCTTTCCACCTTTATTGCATACCGTTCTTCTAAAGTGTCCTCACGTCCAGATTGCATTTTCGAAATTTACTAGCTGTGACAATCAGGCTTTAGTAGGGTGTATTCCAATTGCTGCTGTAGCTGTTCATTTGAACCTGAAATCATAAAAATTAGTCAATCATCTCATAAGATGTATAGCAATAACATAATGAATTTTTAAGTGTCTGCGACAATTCAAAATGCCCGTACAAAAAAAATCTGGAAGCTTATTGAATGAATCATATATATATATATATATATATATATATATATATATATATATATATATATATATATATATGTATGTATATATATATATATATATGTTCACTTTCGGGCAAATATATATATATATATACGTTCACTTTCGGGCAAATACCCTTGGGAAAGGTATGAACTCCCATACCCTCCCAGCTCTGGGTTAAATAGTACCACTACTGTTCTTCTCGGAGATTGATATGCCATCGAACAAAGAAACCAAACAAAACTTATATATATATATATATATATATATATATATATATATATATATATATATATGTTAATTGAAAAATAGCAACCTATTTTTAAATTCTTATAATTCATAACTATAATTTTTGTCGGAAATGTATAATAAGAATTATAAGAAAGAGAGATGCTTTTATGGCGCCTCCGTTGGTGTAATTGTTAGCAAGCTAAACTAGCGAAGTTACACGAGTAAGTTCGAGTTTCATTGGCTGCCCCATTCATATAATCTTGTGCCATATCTAAGCAAAAAGCTTAGTAAATTAATATTACTTTTTCATCCCCCTTTCCACACACACACACCATTATAACATATTTTCATATATCCTAATTCTATTGTCAATTAATTTTTGTAAATGTTTAAAATCATCATAGATGAGAGAGCTATCACAGGTTTTTGAAAATAACCTCGTTTTTTGTTTTTTATTTTTTTAGAAAATGTGACTATAGTAACTAGCTTGCATTTGTTCTGTTTATCTCACAGACCGTTTAAAGTAAGTTGGATTGTCACTGCATATATCCGTATTCTGCCTTGTGGTAGACTTAAGTAATTGTAGATAATGCATCCTCTAGGCTTATGCAATCAATTCACTTCGCAATAGAGTGTATGTTTTCATTTGTGTTTCCTCGCGTGTGTCTGTACATGTATGTGTCAAAAATGTCTGTAATAAAATTGAGTAATGAACTCATTTAAACTCCAGCTTGGCATATATTGAATAATAAATACTATTACCAAATTACATCCCACACATAAAAATGATTTGAATCTGTAAAGATAATGAGTTAAGGGAGGAGGGTGCAGGCAGAAGAGAAATAGGGAGAGGTTTTTCAGGAAATGAGGACGGTTATAACGTGAAATAGAGAGAGACTGGGGGGGGGGAGGGGGAAAGATTTTAGGGATGGATGGGAGGGTGTATGTGGGTGGGAGGTTCGAGATACTGGCTGTAAGGCAAGCAAATGAGTAGATATGATTCATAAAGGCAAAGATAAAAAGAATGAAAATTAAAAAGAAAAAAAGAACAAAGTAAAGAATGAAAAACATCAAAGGAAAAGAAAGAAAGAAAGAAAGAAAGAAAAGTATGAAAAAGTAGTTTGAAAAATAAAAGAAAGAAAGAAAGAAAGAAAGAAAGAATAGTTTTAAAGAAAGCAAGAAAGAAAGAAAGAAATTTTAGAAAAATAAGGAAAAAGAACAAAGACAAATAGAAGTTTATTTCAAAATGTGATATAATAAAGAAAGAAAGAAAGAAAGAAAGAAGCAAGGAAAGTTTATTTAAAAATAAAGAAAGAAAGGTTTATTTAAAAAGGAATAAAAGAAAGAAAGAAAAAAAGAAATGTTTAAAAATAAGAAAGAAAGAAAGAAAGAAAGAAAGAAAGAAAGAAATGCTTAAAAATAAGAAAGAAAATAAGAAAGAAAGAAAGAAAGAAAGGAAAAAGAAATGTTTAAAAATAAGAAAGAAAGAAAGAAAGAAAGAAAAAAAGAAAGGTTTAAAAATAAGAAAGAAAGAAAGAAAGAAATGCTTAAAAATAAGAAAGAAAATAAGAAAGAAAGAAAGAAAGAAAGAAAGAAATGTTTAAAAATAAGAAAGACAAAAAAGAAAAAACGAAGAAATGCTTAAAAATTAGAAAGAAAGAAAGAAAGAAAGAAATGTTTAAAAATAAGAAAGAAAGAAAGAAAGAAATGCTTAAAAATAAGAAAGAAAGAAAGAAAGAAAGAAATGCTTAAAAATAAAAAAGAAAGAAAGAAAGAAATGTTTAAAAATAAGAAAGAAAGTAAGAAAGAAAGAACGAAAGAAAGAGAGAAAGAAAGAAATGCTTAAAAATAAGAAAGAAAGAAAGAAAGAAAGAAAGAAAGAAAGAAAAAAGAAATGTTTAAAAAAAAGAAAGAAAGAAAGAAAGAAAGAAATGCCCTAAAATAAGAAAGAAAGAAAGAAAGAAAGAAAGAAATGTTTAAAAATAAGAAAGACAAAAAAGAAAAAAGAAAGAAATGCTTGAAAAATAGAAAGAAAGAAAGAAAGAAAGAAAGAAAGAAAGTAAAAAATGATTAGACAAACCAAAAAACGAAAAAAGAATAAGAAAGGAAAGAAAGAAGAAAACTAACAAATGCGAAAGTAAATGTAAAAGAAATAAATACAGGATACATTGAAAAAAACCCGTCAAGTGGTTTAATAGCTAGCAAGCTAGACTATCAAACCTACACGAGTGAGTTCGAGTCTCATTGGGCGCCCCATTCATTCGGCCTTGTGCCACATCGAAGCAAAGAGCTTTGTAAATTAATACACGAGTGAGTTTGAGTCTCATTGAGTGCCTCATTCATAAGGCCTTGTGTCACATCTAAGCAAAAAACTTAGTAAATTACAACATTGAAGAAAAGTGTATAAGAAAAAAGAAGAAACAAAATAGAAACAAGATGAATAAATAAAAAAAAAGAGAGGATGATACTAAAAAAATATACAAATAAAAGTATAGAAAATGGAAAAAAAATTAAATACGGCAAAGGTAGAAAAGAAGGAAAAATAGGAATGAATATAAAATGAAAAGCATCAAAAGAAAGAAAGAGAAGATTAAGAGAAAGAAAGATAAAGAAACTAAAAAGGAGAAGAAAAGTTAAAGGAAGAAGGAAAAAATAAAAGAAAGATCAATGAAATCTAAAAAAAAAGAAAAGAACCAAATTGAATGAAAAAGAGAAAAAAGCTAAGTACGGTAAAAGAAACAAGAAAAAGAGATGAAAGAAAGTAACTGCAAAAATAAAAAAATAAAGAAAGAAAAATTGCTGAAATATAAAGAAAAGTAAAAGAAAGAAGAAAACAGAGGTTTGTTTAAAAAGGTAATAAAAGAAAGAAAGAAAGAAAGAAAATTTTATTTAGAAAGAAAGAAAGAAAGAAAGAAAGAAGGAATTTTCTTTAAATAAGAAAGAAAGAAAGAAAAAAAGAAAGAAAAAAGAAAGAAGAATTTTCTTTAAATAAGAAAGAAAGAAAGAATGAAAGAAAGAAGTTTATTTAAAAAGGTAATAAAAGAAAGAGATAAAGAAAGAAAGGAATGTTTAACAATAAGAAAGAAGGAAAGAAGTTCATTTAAAAAGTTAATAAAAGAAAGAAAAAAGAAAAAGAGAAATGTTTAAAAATAAGAAAGAAAGAAAGAAAGAAAGAAAGAAAGAAAGAAAAGATCAATGAAATCTAAAAAGAAAAGAACCAAATTGAAGGAAAAAAAGAAAAAGCTCGGAACGGGAAATTAAACAAGAAAAAGAGGTGAAAGAAAGTGACTGTAAAAATGAAAAATAAAGAAAGAAAAAATTGCTGAAATATAAAGAAAAGTAAAAGAAAGAAGGAAAGAAAGAAGGAAAAAGGTTAAAGAAAAAAAGAAAAAAGACGTGGAAAGAAAAAGAAAAGAAAAGAAAACGAAAACAAACAAAGAGTAGGTGAAAAACAAAGTAAACAAAGTAGAAAGAAAGAAAATAGACAGAAGGAAAGAAAAAAAAGAAAACAAGGAAAGACTAAGTGAAAAACAAAATAAACGCGGTAAAAAGAATCAAAGCAAGAAAGAAAGGAAGAATGAAAGGAATATGAAAGAAAATAAAGAAATTTAAACAAAGAGAAAGTGATAAACAAAATAAGCAAGTTAAAAAAAAGTAAAAAGAAAGAAAGAAAAAAGAGAGAGGAAAAAGAAAAGGAGAAAGAAAACAAAGTTAAACAAGCAAAGATTAAAGTGGAAAACGAGGTAAAAAGAAAAAAAGAAAAGAAGAAAGGTCAAAAGAAAAAGTTAAACAAACAAAGAAAGAAAACGTGAAAAACAAAATAAACAAGGTAAAAAAGAAAAAGAAATAAAGTAAAAAAAAGTAAAATAAAACAAAGACATAAAAACAAAGCAAAAAAAAGTGAAGAAATAAACAAAGGAAAAAAGAAGTAAAACGTAAGAAACAAAAAAGAAAGAATCAAAGAAAGATTAAGAAACAAAGTGAAAGTGAAAGTGAAAGAGAAAATAAACAAGATCAAAAGCAAAAGAAAAGAGGACACAAAGGAAAAAAAAAGGTAAAAAACGATAGAAGGAATTTTTAAAAATACCAAAAAGAATGAATAAGTCACAGTCAAACTTGCTTCCAACATCATAAATAAATAACGGAATCCAAACCGAATGAGATAGACGAAAAGGAAGAGCGAAGAGAAAGTGGGAGAGGTTTTTCGTTTAGTTTCCGAGGTTACTGAGTGCATTCAACGCCCCATTCCCAACTTCGCCTTATGACTCTTTACGCATCCTTCCACCTCCCAATCCAACCCGCTCCCCTTTGCCTCCACTCCTTTTGTTCTGCGCGTCCCCAATTCCAATCCCTTGACTGATGGTCGCTGTCAAATTCGCGTGCTTCCTTCGACCTGTTCCATTCTGAGAAAAGTTCCACCTTCGTTGTCTTTCGATGCCAGTTGAAAAGGGCAAAAGACATTTGCATACAACAGTTCAGATTTGGCGAGGCTTTCAATTCCAGTCAAAGATTATCAACTGGGATTCCCAGGTCCCTTGTCTCTGGTCGGTCAGTTGATCTCTAAGACCATTGAGTGTCAATTCGCGTCTGAAGCGTTCCTTCAAGAATATGGCCAAATATACTTACTCATGATTTGAATCGAAGTGGGGGGATAAAAGATATGAATATATTTTGAAAAGAAAGAAAGAAAGAAAGAAAGAAAGAAAAAAGAGAAGTATGTTGAAAAGTATTTTTAAAATAAATAAATGAAGAAAGAAAGAAAGAAAGAAAGAAAGAAAGAAAGAGAAGTATGTTGAAAAGTATTTTTAAAATAAATAAATGAAGAAAGAAAGAAAGAAAGAAAGAAAGAAAGAAAGAAAATATAAGGAAAAAAGTAAATAAAGGAAGAAAAAAGAAAAGAAACTAAGGAAGAAAGAGAAGTATTAATGAAAAAATAATTTTAAGATATTTGAAAGAAAGAAAGAAATAATGGTGGAAAATATTTTTAAATAAAGCAGAAAAGAAAAAAGAAAGACGAAATGGAGGAAAATATTTTTAAGTCAAGACATAAAGAAAGAAAGAAAAAAAGAGGAGGACACAAGAAAAATATTATTTCAGATAAGGAAGAATCGTAGAAAAGAAAAAAAAATAATGAAAAGGAGAAGAATAGAAAAATGATATTTAAACATATCGAAGAAAGGAAAAAAAAAAGAGAGAAAAAAGGAAAGAAACAGAGAAAGAAAAGAGAGTATCAAAGAGCAAATTAACTTAAAATATTTCTAAGAAAAAGAAAGAAAGAAAGAAAGAAAGAAAGAACAAAAATAATTTTGAAAAAGGAGGAGGAGCTGAAAGAAAAAAAAAGAAAAAAGAAAAGAATCAGAGAAAGAAAAGAAACCATTAAAATGCCGGATAAAAGCTTAAGTCATGTGACTAAATTCAGTTCACGCGATAAATTCTGGAACAAAATTACCTTTTGTTTCGTTTCACGGAGACACGTTTGGCACAAACTTTCGGCCCCATATCAATAGCGAAGTTCCAGAGGTGCTTCGACAAACGGGGAACTCGTTGAAATAAGTGTGTTAAATGACAAAGGGTCTATTTTGCATAAATCTAACATTTGATTCTTGTGGAGCAATCCAAGCAATGGAGTAGCGCCCTCCACTGCACCTCGGTGTAGTAGCTATTGAAAAGAGAGTCTTCGGGATAACCTCGACTAAATTCAACTTTCTTCTCAGCAGTGGTTGTGTCAATACTATTGTACGGTTGCACTACAAAGACACTGACAAAATACATAGAGAAAAATCCTGACAGGAACTGCTGAAGAATGCTCGTGCTATACTGAACAAATCCCGAAAGCAACAGCCCACGTAACAAGAGTTGTACAGCCACTTTCCTCCCATCACAAAAACCACACTCGTAAAACCAACATAACACGCAGGAGACTCGTAGAGAAGCAACAACGAACTCATAAGTGATATTCTTCAATTGAATCCTTCTCATGAACGTGCCAGAGTTGGTCGACCAGTAAGAACTTATTTACATCAACTAAATCCAGACACGGGATGTACATGGTGGAATGCTAAAATTGTTACCCTAGAAAAGATGATATGATTCCATTTCCGTTAAATGAAAACCGGTTTTCTTTTTTTGTTGCATACCATCTACTAGTTGGCCGGTAGTGTACAAATCCCAAGAGCGATAGGAGCCTTCTATCATGTCTGAAAGTGACACAATGTTCAACGAGCGAGATCGGAGATGCGCCGCTGTACAACACATGCTCTTTACTGATGATCCAAGTTATGACAACAGGACCACTGCCAGCACCCTCCAAATGCAAATCCGGACAGTTCAACGCTTGAGGGCAATGCTCAATGCATCGGACGACCCTTCGGACAGCTACGGTTATGGTCTTTGGTGTGCTTTCAAGTGAGGGCCACATCATATCACCTCACATCTTCAAAGTCGGCTTGAAAGTCAACACCAAAGTGTACCTGGATGTGCTGAAGAGTGTGGTGATCCCCTTGGGCAATCAGGTGGCCGTTGGCAGACCCTGGGTGTGGCAGCAGGACTCGGCGCCGGCCCACAAGTCCAAAGAGACCCAGGCTTCACTTCAGAAGTAATGCTACGACTTTGTATCGTTCTCTCATTGCCCCCTCCTCCCCCTCTAACAGGTACTACCAATCCGGTGCAGAGTTGGCCTGGGATTAATAGAATGAGATTTCCCAAAGCTCTATGAGTGGAGCCTCACCATCAAATGGTTTTAGGGTTATATAATGACACGCGTTGGGGGGGGGGTCTTACCTCTGTGCAGAAATGTTGTTGGCATATTCTGCAGTAGACAGAAAAGTCCAAAGATACTTTTCCGTTACTATTATTAGATTTGTTTGGCACAAGGCTATAAGTACGAGGATCAACAGAACTCACAATGTTCAGCTCCCCGTAATATCCATATTTACTAACATATCCGCTCGGACAGGATATAATACAAGGTATTAGTGCTATGTGAAATGCTATGTCTCGTCCAGGATTTGAACTCGTGTCGCCGTGTCCATTTCCTACGACGATAACCATTACACCACGGGCACCTCCCCGTAATATCAGTCTTATACTTACATGTAGCTAAAGCACACGGAATTGTCTGCTGTCGTCATTTCTTTTAAACATTTTGAGTATTTTCTGCTTTTTTTCTATTCCTATTTCTTCAATTCGTTCCATTTTTGTCATATACTGATGAACTCAAAATTTTAGATCAGTGGAACATAAGTGGCATCTTAAGCTTTATTTCTGGAATTTTATGCTAAGGTTATAACTTCTGTGTACGAAGTAAAGATAATAGAAAAAAGCATGACTTCGTTTGGGCATTATGGCATATTATCCTTTGTTTGGTTTGGCTTGGTTTTTTGGGGTTTATGGCATATCAACCTTTGTTTGGTTTGGCTTGGTTTGCTGGGTTTTATGGCATATTAACCTTTGTTTGGTTTGGCTTGGTTTGTTGGGTTTTATGGCACATTAACCTTTGTTTGGTTTGGCTTGGTTTGTTGGGTTTTATGGCATATCAACCCTTGTGGTCTATCTAATGCCAAATCCTGTTTATTCATATGGAGAGTATCACAAAAGTGAGTACACCCCTTACATTTCTGCAGATATTTAAGTATATCTCTTCATGGGACAACACTGACAAAATGACACCTACTTCTCCAACAGTGTCCCGCATGTCTGCTTCGCTAATTTTGATAGTTTTCGTAACGGGTGGTAGGTGGCCGTACAGCGGCTGCTTTGGGAAGTGCTGCCTCCATGGCTTGTTCAATATTACTCGCAGCATTCTTGGGTAGTTGCCGTCAAGCTTTTTTCTTCATACGTTTAGTTAGTGTTCATGTAGTGCATCCATTGGGGAATACTAAGCACTCCATCATTGACATTGCTCCCGGGTCCACTCTTGCCCAGAATAGTTGTACCTGATAAGGCTCTATCTTTGGGTTAAATAGAGCTAATGGCATACCTATGCTTAATTTAATTGTTTTACTAAACGGAATAGCTTGAAATAGAAATGTTTCTGACAATTAAACCGTACTTACATTTAAACTGCGTGCTTATGCTAAACTGAATTATTTGAAATGGAACTGTTTTTGTCATTGAAACTGTTTTGCGCACCTCCACCTTCCGCTTGAGGATCGCCCAAAGATGTTCTATTGGGTTCAAGTCTGGATACATGCTTCGCCAGTCCATCACCTTTACCCACAGCTTCTTCAGTAAAGCAGTGATCGTCTTGGAGGTGTGCTTGGGGTCATTGTCATGCTGGAACACTGCCCTGCGACCCAGTTTCTGGAGGGAGGGGATCATGCTCTGCTCCAGTATTTCACAGTACATGTTGAAGTTCATGTGTCCCTCAATGAAATGTAACTCTCCAACACCTGCAGCACTCATGCAGCCTCAGACTATGACATTCCCACCACCATGCTTGACTGTAGGCATGACACACTTATCTTTGTACTCCTCACCTGGTCGCCGCCACACATGCTTGAAGCCATCGGAACCGAACAAATTAATCTTCATTTTGTCAGACCATAGGACAAGGTTCCAGTAATCCATGTGCTTTGTTGACAAGTCTTCAGCAAACTGTTTGCGGGCTTTCTTGTGTATCGTCTTCAGAAGAGGCTTCCTCCTGGGGTGACAGCCATGCACACCAATTTGATGTAGAGTGCGGCGTATGGTCTGAGCACTAACAGGCTGACCTCCCACCTCTTCAATCTCTGCAGCAATGCTGACAGCATTCCTACGCCGATCCTTCAAAGAAAGCATTTGGATGTGATGCTCAGCACGTGCGCTCAGCTTCTTTGGACGACCTACCCGAGGCCTGTTCTGAGTAGACCCCGCTCTTTTAAAACGCTGGATGATTTTAGCTACTGTGCTGCAGCTCAGTTTCAGGGTGTTGGCAAACTTCTTGTAGCTTTGGCCATCTTCATGTAGCGGAACAATACATCTTTTAAGATTCTCAGAGAGTTCTATGTCATGTGGTGCCGTGTAGGAACTTTCAGTGACCAGTATGAGAGAATGTGAGAGCTGCACTACAAATTTGAACTCACCTTCTCCCTATGCACATGGGCCTAGTAACACTAATGAATCAAATGACATTTTGGAGGGAAAATGACAAGCAGTACTCAATTTGGACATTTAGGGGTGTAGTTTCTTAGGGGTGTACTCACTTTTGTTGGCAGGGGATTAGCTTTTAATGGTTATATTTTGAGTTATTTTGAGGGGAAAATAAATTAACTTTGTTATATAAGCTGCATACAGACTATTTTCGTTGTGTCAAGGTGTCATTTTGTAAGTGTTGTCCCATGAAGAGATATACTTAAATATCTGCAGAAATGTAAGGGGTGTACTTACTTTTGTGGTACACTGTATATCATAAATATACGTGATTTTTAAACACTCTGAAACTTGTAGACAAGTTCACCTACCTAGAAAGCAGTGTCTCATCAACCGAGACAGACATCAACTCACAATTAGCAATGGCATGGACAGCTATCGATAGACTATCGGTCATATGGAAGTCAAACCTGACCGATAAAATGAAACGCAGTTTCTTCCAAGCAGCGGTCGTGTCGATACTGCTATATGGATGCACTACATGAACACTAACTAGACGTATGAAGAAAAAAGCTTGACGGCAACTACACAAGAATGCTGCGAGCAATATTGAACAAACCATGGAGGCAGCACTTCACAAAGCAGCCGCTGTACGGCCACCTACCACCCATCACGAAAACTATCAAAATTAGCGAAACAAACATGCAGGACACAGTTGGAGAAGTAGGTACGGACTAATAAGTGACGTAATCCAGTGGACTCCTTCACATGGACGAGCAAAGGCAGCACAGCCAGCACGAACCTACATACAGCACCTCTATGCCGATACAGGATGTAGCCCTGAAAACCTGCCGGAAGCAATGGACGATAGAGAAGGGTGTCGAAAAAGGGTCAGGGATATCCATGCTGATGGCTTGACATGATGATGATGATGATAAATACATTTTGTTGATAACATTTTTACACGAACCTGAGCTTTTTTTTTTTGCACAGTGAAATATTTTCAGGTACTTCAATCACGAATAATTCTGTTTACTATTAATAATTTGTTTGCATACAATTAAATGGTTTCAAGTATTCCTTTGTAAGAATAATAATTTAGCATCAGTCATTTGTTTGCACACATTTAAATGTATATATATATGATTCATAAGTAAATAGTTCGTTAGTAATTTCATTTTTAAATAAGTTAGAACTAATTGGTTTATATACTAACATTGCCATTATTTCTACTGTTAAAGGGTTGCAAGTACTGCTATTTAGCACTAATATTTCTGTTCAGCATTACTCATTCATTTGCACAGTCACATGGTCGGTTGGTTGGTTGGGTTTTATGGCAAATCAACCTTTGTAGGTTATTTAACGCCAAAGTCATTTTTATGTAAATAATAAGTTCTATTTCATAGAAGTCATTTTAGCATAAGCACGCAGTATAAATTTAAGCACAGTTTAATTGTGAAAACCATTTCTATTTCAAGCTATTCAGTTTAGTCAAGCAGATCTAATTCAGCTAATTCAGTTTAGGGTAAGTACATATTTTGTTTACACACAGTTACATGTCAAAACAGTTCTATATTAAACAAATCAGTTTTGTGCAAGTACAGTTTCAATGTCAAAAAACACTTCCATTTCAAATAATTCAGTTTAGCATAAGCACACAGTTTAAATGTAAGTACGGTTTAATTGTCAGAAACATTTCTATTTCAAGCTATTCCGTTTAGTAAAACAATTAAATTAAGCATAGGTATGCCATTAGCTCTATTTAACCCAAAGATAGAGCCTTATCAGGTACTACCACACTGGGCCAGAGTGGACCCGAGAGCAATGTCAATGATGGAGTGATCCGTATTCCCCAAACCCCTAGCATTACTGGAACCTCAGCATCAGATTGTTTAGTGTCATAAACAGGACACTCATTGGTGGGGGGTTACCGCTCTGCAGAGTTGCAGTCAGTGTATTCTACGGCCCCAGCTAAATGGGCCGACAGTCACATGGCTCAAAGTATTGCTTTACAAATAATTCAATTTCGGCACACAGTTAAAGAGTTTCAAGTATTGTTGTTCAATACTAATAATTCTATTCAACATTACTCATTCGTTTGTCCACAGTTCAATGGCTCTTTTGCTATGTATCAGTAACAATTCAATTAAATGTTAGTCATTTGTTCACACGCTGCTAAATAGTCCAACAGTTCTATTTGTAACAATTCAATTTAACATCGGTCATTTTACTCAAAGATAGGAATCTATCAGTGGCTATCTCTCCGGATCAGAGTGGACCCGGGAGTCATTGTAATGAAGGGGTACTTTATGTTCCCCAAATCTTCAGGATTGGCGCTTCACCATCAGATGCATTTAGTGACATGTTCAGAACACTTACTGGGGAGGTTCTTACCTTTCTGCAGAGATGTATTCTGTGTAATCTTCAGCCCCAGCCGGCTGTGCTGAAACGAACTTTGTCCAATATATCACTTAATTGTTGAATAGCATTGACAACTGAGGAATTTAAACACCAGAGTAACATTCAAGTTTGATCATGTACCTGAAGACATAAACCTCATCAATACAGATTTAACTCTCTCACTCTCTCTCACACACACACACACCCACACTCCATGTCTGTAGTTGCAATCACTCTAGGCAACTCATCTAGACGGCATCCAGTATCCGCTAAGACCTTATGAAGATAAGTTTATTCTAGTCAGCCAATACTGGTGTTTTCATGTGTTGAAGTCAATAGAACATTACTTATGAGTTCGTACATATTTGTATCATTTGCAAGATGGGAAGTAAGTGGCTGTATGGCTTTGGTTTTGTAGGATGCTGCTTCTAGGAGTTGTCTGATACAGCACACAGCATCCATGAGTAGTTCGTATCTAGCATTTTCTCTAAGTGTTTTGTTTGATTACAATTGCAGCAAACATATTCTAGTACTGATCTAGCTGCAATTTGAAAGAATTCCCGTTCTATTGTATCAAAGAGATCCTATTCCCTGTACAAATTTTGTTGCTATCCTGATAAATGATTCCTTTGATTGGATTGTTGATTGGATTATTTGATTGGATTTGGAGATATGTGCCATGAAGTTATCAAAATATTGAGATATGTTCCATCAAATTATTGAAATAGATTTTATATTACAAAGTACCTTTCTCATAATTCTAGAGCCCCCTGCCCCGTGTGCTCCAAGCAAAATCATGCTAATAAAATTTAGTTGTGTTCACCGGCTTGTTTTATCCTCATTGTCCATCCTAATACATTTTTGGCGACTAAGCCTTTCATGAAAGAAGAGATTTACGTTCTCTTAGACAGCATCTTTTCTTTTGTTTCACTTTAGTTTGTTTGAAGGCATATCAACATTCATGAGTTATTCAATACCATAGCCGTCCCTGCTGAATAGCAGTGGTAGTATTCATCATCATCATCATCATCATCATGTCGTGCAGCACGCACGGATATCCCTGACCATCTCTCGCCACTTCTCATCATTCATCTCGTCCGGCAGGTCTTCAGGATTACATCCTGTGTCTTCACATAGCTGCTGTATGTAAGTTCGAGCTGGTCGTCCTGCTTTTGCTTGGCCATATGTGGGGGTCCATAGGAGTACATCACTTACGAGCTCGTCCTTGCTTCTCCAGCAGTGTCCTGCATGTCTGGTTCGTCTAACTTGTATAGTTTTCGTAATAGGAGGCAAGTGGCCGTATAGTTGGTGTCTCGTGGGGTGTTGTCGTCAGGACTTGTTCAATATTGCTCTCAACATTCTTGTGTAGTTGCCGTCTAGCTTCTTCTCCAGCCGTTTAGTTAGCGTCCATGTAGTGCATCCATATAGCAGTATCGATACAACCGCTACCTGGAAGAAACTGCGTTTCATTTTATCGGTCAGGTCTGATTTCCATATGATCGAGAGCCTATTGATAGCCGTCCATGCTTTCGTCAGTCGTGTGTCGATGTCGTTTTCGGTTGATGAAACGTTACTTCCTAGGTAGGTGAATTTGCCTACTAGTTTCAGAGAGGCTCCGTCTAGTGTGGTGATGTTACCCGTTTGGTTGTAACACATATATTCAGTTTTGTGTGCATTGATATGGAGGCCAATGCCTGCTGCGGCTCGTTCCAATCTATGCAGTAGTGTCTCTGCTTGATTAGGCGTATTCGCCAGTAAGGCCAAGTCATCAGCGTAGTCGGCGTCCGTGATTGTTTTTGCGGGGTACCTTTTGCTTCTTTTCTTAGTCAGCTCGAAACCCATAACATGGGAAAAAAGGGCTTTTGAACCTTTCCTATCATTAACGTAGGAGCCTGACAGGAGTTTTAACTTGCTTGCTACGATGTCGCAGTCTTACACATTAACCACAAGGGAGGTGCCCGTGGTGTAATGGTTATCGTTGTAGGAAATGAACACGGCGACACGAGTTCAAATCCTGGAAGAGAGTGATTGCATTTCACATTTCACTAATACTCTTGGGAAAGGTATGAATTCAATTATTATCCCTCCAGCTATGGGTAAATAGTAGGACAGACTGATTTCTTCTGCCTTGGTGCGGCAACTAGTCTAGGAGAAGGAAAACTCTGAATTCAAACCTGTTAAACTCCGCTTAAAAATTGACCTTGTGTCATATCCTGCCCGAGTGGAGGGATTGGTAAATATTATATCAAACTATAATACTTATCAAAAATTTGTGAAATGCTTATTTCCAGTTTGTTAGGTTGACTGAGGTCGATAATGTTTGTTGTTGTCGGACTGGAGCGTTAGTTGTGCGTAAGTGATGGCATCTACATGTTAACTAACTGCCGTTCGACGCTGCTTATATTTCCTCTATATGTGCGCTGTATGGTCATATTTGTATAGCACGTATGTGTGTAGCACCTGATAAGGCCCTATCTATGGGTTATGCGTACTTATGCTAAACTGAATTGTTTGAAAGAGAACTTTTTGACTAAACTGAAAAGCTTGAAATAGAAATGTTTTTGTCAATTAAACTGTGCATTTACATTTAAACTGTGTACTTATGCTAAAATTAATTGTTTGAAATGTGACTGTTTTTGACATTGAAATTGTATTTACACTAAACTGAATTGTTCGAAATAAAATTGTTTTGATATTTAACTGTGAGCACGCAAAATCTATACAAATACTAAGCTGAATTCGTTAGATTAGAACTGATTGACTAAACTGAATCCCTTGAAATAGAAATGGTTTGACAATTAAACTGTGTACTCGTGGTAAACTGAATTGTTTGAAAAAGAACTGATTATTTGTATAAAAATAGGTTTGGCATTAAATAATCTACAAAGGTTGAAATGCCATGAAATCCAACCAACCAACCAACCAACCAACCACACACAGGAAACTATTAAATGATTGGTCCCGGATCGATATTTTTTGGCTATTAAATCCAGAAAAGGGAAGAATTCTAACCTGGCAACTCCGAAAAGCAAACCCAATATCGGTCAGATGTATTTTTCCTGGCATGAAATGTTTCATTTTATAGTAATTATATTTTATAGTTATTAAAAGATTCTTTTTTCCCAGAATGCAACATCGATGCTTATTTATTTCTAACTGGAAAATGTTTATGGCTTATACCAAGAAAATAACTTTAGACTTAATTAAATATTCCTGGTGGCTTTGCCAGTGTTGACTCGGAAAAGCCACTATTCATTTCTCGGCTTGATAAATCTTGTCCGCCTAATAACTTCTCGATTTTTATGGGTTTTTTTTCTTTCTCCGAACAACAGAATGTAAACATCGAAGAAATTGTGTCATTTTTTAAATGCTCTGATCCAGTTTTCTGTCGATAACAAGTTGACTTTCATTAAAGTCACTCAACTCTTTCTCCTTGTTTATAGCCGCGGAATCCAACATTAACTTGAAGAAATAGAGGTCACTTCACTTGCTTATGTATTTAATTTTAGGTTAGTTTGTTTAAATGGAATTTTGTCATATGTAAACATGTCCGATTTATTTTGATACTGAATTTCGTCTTTAAAAAAAAATTAGGTTTCATTCCTCATTTCATTTTTTACTTGCTACTTTTTTTACAACTCTTTCTTTCTATTTTTTTTTCGTTCCAATTTTTATCACTTATTCTTTCTTTCTTTATTCATTCTTTTTTTTTGTTCATTCTTCTTTCTTTTGTTCGTTCTTTTTTTTTTTTGTTCTTCTTTTCTTTCATTCATCATTTCTTAAAACTGTTTCATTTTGTCTTTCGTTCGTTCATTCGTTAGTTCTTCTGTTTTTCTTCTTTCATTTTTCTTTCTTTCTTTCTTTCTTTTTTTCTTTCTTTCTTTCTTTCTTTATTTCTTTCTTTCTTTCTTTCTTTCTTTCTAATGTTCTTTCTTTCTTTCATTTTTCACCTTCTCTTTCTTTCTGGCTTTCTTTCTTTCTTTTTTTCGTCTTATCTTTCATTCTTTCTTTGGTAAACAGTTTAATTTTGTCTTTCTTTCTTTCTTTCTTTCTTTCTTTCTTTCTTTCTTTCTTTCTTCGCACTTCCTTTCTTCGCCCTTTCTTTTGTTCGTCTTATCTTTCTTTCTTCTTTTCATAAACTGTTTCATTTTGTCTTTCGTTCCTTTGTTCTTTCTTTCTTTCTTTTCTCATTTTTTCTTTCTTTATTTCGTTCTTTCTAATTTTAGTTCATTTTTTTTCTTCTGGTTTTTCATTTTTTTCTTTCGTTTTTCTTTTCTTATTTTCTTTGTTTCTTTCTTACTTTCAGTCAGGATTTCTCTAGGAAAATATGCAATTTATCTCACCACTTAAGAAAAGATCGGTAACTTTGTCTTGTTATAAAGTAAGCTTCTCAAAAATCTGTGTGGATCAGTAAAAAGGAGACACTGACATTATAATAGACAGATGCAGGAATTTCATATATATATTAAGGGAGTTTCCGTAGCGGAGTAGTTAACACGTTACGCGAGTGATAAGCGAGTTTGAACGTAAATTCACTTTCCAATTTATATCCTTGGGAAATGTAAGAAAACCCTTGTCCCTTCCACAAGTTTAGATTAAATAGTACCACTGCTGTTCTTCTAAGAAGATGGCTTTGGCGTTAAATAATCCACGGAGGTTGATATACAATTATATATATACATTTCGATAACATATATCGTCAAAACTCTTCCAAAATTAACAGCAGTTGTAATTTTTCGCTTAGATATGGCACAAGGCCATATGAAAGGGGCACCCAATGAGACTCGAACTCACTCGTGTAGGTTTGCTAGTGGAGCTTGCTAACCATTACACCACCACAGGCGCCTAAAAATTAACAGCAGTTACACAACAAAGTAGTGAAAAGTTGAATTAGGTGAAAGCGACTATATAATGCCTTATAATTCGCGTGTCGACGTAGTTCGCTTATTGGCTGAGCGGTATGATACTAATTCTAAAGTAAAGTTGGATGGGTTTCGATCCTAGCTTCAAGCGACCTAGGTATCTAGCCAGACTGAAGAGTTGTGATACAACCAAACAGTCTGTATGTGGATGCCAATATATATATATATATATGTGTGTGTGTGTGTGTGTGTGTGCGTGTGTATTTTAAGCAACTACACTGTTTCGGAACTGAACGTCACTAATGAAAATAGTATGTTAAAACTTTCTTAGTTTTTCGTTTACTTTCAAAAAATAAAAAGAATATTATAATATATAATCCAGAAAATACAATATTGCATTCGAACTACCCTGATGATGGTTTAACGTAAAAAAAACGAAACACTTAACTCTGAATAAATCTTAATACCTTGTTATATGTATATATATATTCATATATATATATAGAGAGAGAGAGACAGAGAGAGGATTTATTAGCAATAACTAAAAATCCTTCAAGATCTCAAATGTGAAACACTCAGTGAGGATACAACTCTTTGCATATTATTGTTTGTATGAACTAAGGGGGGAAACAACTCGCACTCGTAAATTAGTAATTTACTCATTTTTTTTCTTAGGTGTGACACAAGGGCGTATGAATGGGGCGCCTTTTGAGGCTCGAACTGAGAGAGCATTATATAGTTATTAAATATATATCAATACGCCTTAATTATTTCTTATCCCAGAGAGACACTCTTCTGGGGTTCTGGGAATAAATTATCTGCGTCTAATGGTGAGGCTCCAGTCCTGAAACTTTAAAGAATGTACAGTACACTTTCATTGCCATTACTCCCAGATAATATCTGAATGACCCAGATTGATAGTTCCCATTTGGATCCCATCTATTGGTCAAGTATAACTGGTCAATTATTTTATTATTACTATTGCCCAGTCGGCTAGAGTTGTAGAATACACCGACTGCTTCTCTGCAGAGGGGTAAGACCCCCCCCAACGAGTGTCCTGGATATAACACTAAACAATCTGATGGTGAGGTACCAGTGATGCTGAAGCTTTAGAGAATGCGGAGCACCCCTTCATTGCCATCGCTCCCAGGTCCACGCTGGCCCAGAATAGTAGCACCCGATGGGGCTCTTTCTATGGGTTAAATAGAACTAAACTGCATACTTATTCTAAACTGAACTGTTTGAATTAGAACTGTTTGACTAAACTGAAAAGCTTGAAATAGAAATGTTTTTGACAATAAACCGTATTTACATTTAAACTGCGTGCTTAGCTAAACTGAATTGTTTGAAATGGAACTGTTTTTGAAATTAAAACTACTTACACTAAACTGAATTGTTTAATATAGAACTGTTTTAACACTTAACTGTGAGTAAACAAAACCTGTACTTATACTAATTTGAATTAGCTGAATTAGAACTGTTTGAATAAACTGAATTGCTTGAAATAGAATGTACTCATCCTAAACTGAATTGTTTGAAATACAACTATTTGCATGAAAATGGATTTGGCTTTAAAAGACTTACAACGGTTGATATGCCATAAAACCCAAACAATCAACCTATTATTAGCAGTAGTTATTTCAAACCATTCATATTTGGTTTGGTTTCTTTGTTTAATGGCATATCAACCTTTGTATGTTATTTAATGCCAAAACCATCCTTCTACAAGAACAGTAGCTAGGAAGATAAGGGGTTTCATACTTTTTCCAAGGGTATTGGTCCAAAAGGGAACGAAACTGCACGATCGGAGTTCGAACTCGCTTACTACGATTCCGAAGTCCTGAACTTTAACCATTACACCACAAGATTATTTGATTTACACTGGAATACTTGATAAATAGAACTATCCGTGTTAAATAGCAATACTTAAAATAATTTAACGATATGCCAAAAAAACCAAAAAAAACAAAAAACAAAAACAAAACAATAGAATTATTACGGTTGGATAGCAATACTTGAAACCCTTAAAATGAGTGCTAATAAATGAGTAATATCAACTAAAAGTATTAGGATTAGATAGCAATTCTTAAAATACTTTAACTGTATGCAAACAAATGATTATTATCAAATAATCTTATTAGTGTCAGATTGCAATCCTTGAAACCATCTAACTTTGGGTAAAAGTAATTATCCTTATTAAATAGAATTATTTGTGTTAGATAGGAATACTTGAAACCACTAAATTGTGCAAACAAATAACCTCTAACTCGTTTGGAAATAGATACCTATAAATCATTCGCAGTCAAATTAAATATATGAATATAAAATTTGGTATTAATTAACTCCAAAGTGTTGACATGCCATAAATGATTAATATTGAATAGAATTATAAAAGTTAGATAGGAATACTTCCCACCATTTATATGTGAACATAACCAGCTCATTAGCCTAAAGGGTAGAGTGTGTGTCAATGGTAGAGTGAGTGTCAATGGTTCAATCCCAGGTCGTGTCATACCAGGACTTTAAAAATAGTATTTGATACCTTCTTGCTTAACACTCAGCAATATAAGGTACGTATCAAGGGTAAGGTGGAGCAATCCAGGAAAAAGAGTTGCGCTCTCCCCTACACCTCGGTGTAGTAGCTATTGAAAAGGGAGCCTTCTGGTCGCCGTCGACTATGGTCGCCAACTTTACTACTCATTTGTATTAGATACTATTTTAGATTTGTGTGTAAACAAATTACCTTTAATACTTTTGAAAATATAGCTAACTATAAATCATTTCCTTACAAATCATACGTACATATATATATATATACACATATAAAGTTGGCGAACGTAGTCGAGGGTGACCCAAACGCTTCCTTTTTAATTGTTATTACACCGAGGTGTCGGCGAGGGCGAAACTTCTTTCCTTAGATTACCCTGCTTTAACTTTGATCCGAACCTTGTAATACTGAGTGTTTAGCAAGGAGGCATCGAGCACCATTTTTTATGTCTTTGGTATGATTCGCCTTGGGATTGAATCTCATTCTCCCGTGCCATTGGGAAACACTCTACCCACCTGAGTAATGGGCCAGTATACATATGTATCGTTGGAAAAAATCTCAAAAGACTCTCATTTGGATATTATATATTTATTTCCGCTGGGTACTCGATAAGAAAAAAACAACCAAACCCTTCTTTTAGCCATCACATATTGCAGAGAAAAAAAAGTTATAAAAGTACTCTTTCAATGGATTCTTACGCGTTACAAAAAAACAAAACACCCCCCCCAAAAAAAAACAAGAAACAAAACGAAATATCTAAACAATTCAAGAAGTGTGTGGGGGAAATAACGGAAAGACATGGGCCAGAAGCTGGCACCATATCCGATTGGGAATGGTATGACTCCTCAGCAACAAAAAGAACACGTGGAATCAAATTCTTCTTAAAGTTTCGCAGATATCAATAGTTTTCATTCCAAGCTTGGTATAATCTTTCATATACAGTCGTGTATGCTGATGTGCTTCAGCCGCAGTGCGAATATTCCTTTTCCTTCCTCAACAATCTTCTCCAGCCGTCCTGCACTCAAGCTCGTCTCTTGTCGTGCGTCGCCAAGACTCAAATGCTACGGTATTTATCATCCGTCCCACCACCAGAGAAATGTGGCACAAAGGCTTTTTAAGGTGGGTCCGGTCGCAGGGTTGTAGCCCACACGCATCCGGCATTGCCAAAAATACCTTCGGCCCCGTCGGCATTCCCCTTATTTATTCCCCAGACAATAAACCCAACCCACCCGAAGCGGGTAAAAGCCTGGGGAGACGGCCCTCTGAGGCCAAAGGAAATCTCCAGTGCCAAGGCACACTCGTCCAGATCCGTGCCGTAGCGAACACGGCCGGCCGAATGCGACCCAACAACAACTGGAGAGAAGACTCAAACGCTACTCCCTCCGGTGTAATCTTGCCAAAATGCCACATCTGGGTCAATCGCACAATGTGGTAATTTACATGCACGCTGACGTCAAACACGATTCATGATCGGGAGGATGCGAGTTCGATCTCCCAATCACCCGTTTCTCTCTCCCTGATCCCATTTTACACGCCAGACATATACGTGCACGCTATAAGCTGCTGCGTGCGTGATTTCTCTCGCTACAGATTCACATGAAACTCAGCGCCTGGAATCATTTCACCAAGTTGACCAATTCTATTTTGAGAAAATATCTGTCCATTAGTAACATACCCATGATACACGGATATGTGAAATAGACATAGGGAATCTAAAAACACGAAACTCACGAAATTGGTTCAGATACGAAACTTTTAATTACCTTTGAATTAAAGGTAATTCGACATGAGGAGAGGGAGACACAATCTTTCTATGCTGACTGCTTTTACATCGTCAGCTCTCAACCCAAACAACGCGCGGTGCCCGTAGCGCACAAAGTCGTCTGGACTCGCCCGGCTCTCACTCTTGACTCCCTCGTTTGGAGGCAGGAACTCAACTAACCGCTTTTTCTCAAATCCCAAAAATCCTCAGCCCACGCTTCCGGTGCATGACATCATTCACACCCCGTGGTCTCAATTCCTGTCTGGGATTTTCATTTTGACATCTCTGAATGACACATCCTCTCCGCGCGCGCGCGTGAACACCAGCGTTAATGTTGCACCTAACTAACCCATGCACTAAGCGAAATGTTCTCATTCTAACTAAACTGAAAGGCAAGATATATAAAACGAAAAGTCACAGCCATTATATTACACATTTATTTATTTATATCTTTATTTCGGAAAACATGGCAATAAATGCTATATCAAACTTACCTTTAAACTTTTCTAAGGATTTTATCTAATTTCTATTTAAGATTGAAATTTAGTCTTTATTTTAACGGATCACCATTTTTATATTTTAAATTTTCTTATTCAAAATACTGCCATTTTAATTACCGTTACTATCATTATGATAATTATTCATTGATTTGGTATTAATGAACTCCAATGGGTTTATATTCCATTGGACACCAACCAACCAACAAACCGACCAACCAACCAACCGACCAACCAACCTACCAACCGACCAACAACCAGCCAACGAACCGACCAACAAACAACCAACCAACCAACCGACCAACCAATCAACCAACCAACAGCCAACCAACAGACCAACAACCAACCAACCAACCAACCGACCAACCAACGAACCAAACAACCAACAAACAAACCACCAATAAATCTTGTCTCGAAAAATACGTGAAAAGTCCATATTTTATGCAAATCAGTAACACATTCCAGATTTTTAGACTACCTGCTGGCATGTTCGTCGGAGTTGCATTTTTTTCTTGTCCTTCGCTTTTAGGAGAGTACGATTGACATAATTTTCACATGAATCAGAGCGCCATTATTTTGTTTGAGTCACTGATGCATTTCGCTTTTCAGTCAGCTTGTGATGTGCCCCTTAATGGAAATAAACTACGAGGCTTAAGTAAGTTTAAACAATGATTCGCATTCAAGGATGATAAACCAGAAAACTTTGTGGTCAATCCCAGATGTAATTTTTTTGTATGTACATGGATGAAAACAAGCATGCATATTCCACTTTCTGTCTCTATCTACATCTTTCGGTAAGGATCTATCTATCTATCTATCTATCTATCTATCTATCTATCAACTTATCTATCTATCTGTTTCTATATATGTATGTATGTGTGCATGTATATCATTATCTATCTATCTATCTATCTATCTATCTATCTATCTATCTATCTATCTATCTATCTATCAAGCTAGCTCATTCATTTCATCTGTATATCCACATCTATCTTTGAATGTGTATACTATCTATCTATCTATCTATCTATCTATCTATCTATCTATCTATTTCTACATATGTATGTATGTGTGCATGTATATCATTATCTATCTATCTATCTATCTATCTATCTATCTGTTTCTACATAGGTATGTATGTGTGCATGTGTATCAGTATCTATCAATTTATCTATCTATCTATCTATCCATCTATCTATCTAGCTAGCTAGCTAGCTAGCGAGCTCATTCAGTTCATGTGTATGTTCACATCTATCTATGACTGTGTATACTATCTATCTATCTATCTATCTATCTATCGATGTATATACATACTATAAGTCTATGTATGGCATTCAGTTCATATCTTCCAATAAAACCGTCACTTCCTATCTATCTATCTATCTATCTATCTATCTATCTATCTATCTATCTATCTATCTATGTTCATACTGTCGTGAATACTGACTTTTTAAATACAATTTCACTCTTGATAATTTTAAGGACCCACCTCAGACATATTATTATCATTTTGAGGAATATTATTTTCTATAATCAATTCAAAGTAATTTCTAAGAGTCAAAATCTACATTAAAAAAATAGTTCTTTATTTCTTTTTTAGATTAAAAAGCTGTTCGATTTTTAAAATAGACATTTTCAATCTATCTATCTATCTTGGTCTATTTATACTTTCAGCTATACTCTCTTTTTAAATGCATGTTAAATTTCGGATATTTCAAAAGCACGTACCACACATAGATATAAAAATATAAAAAGACTGACATGCATATATATATATATATATATATAGAAATAGACAGAGATAGATAAATAGATTGATAGATAAAGGTTAAGTTAACGATCTTAGTCGAGGGGGACCCGAAGGCTCCCTTTTCAATTGCTACTACATCGAGGTGTAGGATAGAGTGCTACTCCTTTCCCTGGATTGCTCCACTTTAACCTTGATACTTAGCTTATAATGCCGAGTGTCAAGCAAGGTGGCGCCAAGTAACATTTTTCTAGTCTTTGGTATGACTCGACCTGGGATTGAACCCCGGTCTTGTTGGCAAACACTATACTCATTAGGTCAATGGCCTAGTTTGGATAGATATAAAAAGACATATATACATATATACATAAATATAAACAGGCGAAAATAGATAGATAAAGAGATAATATGAAGGTGTAGAGAGATATGAAGAGACTGGTTGATATATTTGTTCTGAATGAGATAGATAGATAGATAGATAGATTTAATTGTAGCGTAGTTACAGAGTCAAAGGCCCTCAGTGATTGTCACTTTAACGCCCATGTGGCCATTAGGCTATGACCTTGGTTATATGATCATATCTGTGAGAAAATATCATTCACCAACCAACTTCGACTCTGTCTGCACGCTATCCTTACTTAAATCTACATATGGACAATCACAGATATTGATTTCTCTTCATTTATAAATATATCAAAGTGTTATATATATATATATATATATATATATATATATATATATATATAATACACTTTGCTAGTTTCTGGCCCTTTTAGGTAATCTAGTTTTGCTATACTTTGTGTGTTGAGCACTTTTACGTATTAGCTTAGGTAAAACTATACTTGTTTTTTGTTGTCATTTGGCTTTGGGTTGCCGTAAGAGGGCAGCTGTAGTCGAAGGCGACCCGCAGACCCCCTTTTCATTAGCTACTACGACGAGGTGTAGGAGAGGGGGTTACTCTTTCCCTGGATTTACCCTTGTGACGTACCTTATTATGCTGAGTGTGAAACAAGGAGGTATCAAGTACCATTTTTGAGTCTTTGGTATGACTCACCAGAGATTGAACCCAAGTCTCCCGGGCCATTGGAGTACACTCTAACCACTAGCCGAGTAGGATTTGCCATACTGGTTGTTTATTTTCAACCCCTAGATATGTTTTTGTCTTTTCCTTTTTATCATTTTTTTTCAGATATCGGTTAGTAATATATTTTCTATTTATAAATTGTACTATCTATTATTTTTCACGCCAAGAGAGTTATAGAAATAATCTAAAAAAATTATATATATATATATATATATATGATAATTTTCTGAGACTATTTCTATTATACATATATATGTACATATAAAAATAGTCATAGCTACTTATTTATACATATATTGAAAATTATATGTATATAATGATTATATATATATATATATATATATATATATATATATATATATATATATATATACATATATATATAAGTTTCTATGACAATTTCTATTATATATATATATATATATATATATATACGTGGTACATTCAATAATTTTCCAGACTTTTTTGTACGGGCATTTAAAATTGTCGTTGACTCCTGAAAAGTCAGTATGTTATTACTATACATCTTAGGAGATGACTGATCAATTTTTATGATTTCAGGTTCAAATGAACAGCTACACCAGCAATTGGAATACACCCTACTAAAGCTTGATTGTCACAGCTGGTGGATTTCAAATATGCAATCTAGACGTGAGGACACTTTAGAAGAACGATATACAATAACATTCTGTTCTAAACTTGGAAAAAATGCCGCAGAAACGTATGGAATGCTTCAGACTGCTTTTCGACCCCCTTTATTTTCTTGATCGTTATTCTGCGATCGTTTCTTATGTAATATGCATTGGACTTTAAAATAGTCTTTTAACAACATTTGAATATGTAATATTTATGCACAAAACTTTATCTGATGATTAGGTTCTAGTACTTTGAAATTAGGAGAATGCCGAGTGTACAGTTCATTGCCATTACTCCTAGGTTCACTTTGAACCGGAGTTGTAAGATACCTGTTAGGTTCCCAACTATATATCAAATAGAACTGTTGAGTAATTTACAAAGGATTGGTTTGGTTTTATAGCATATCAGCCATTGTAGGTTATTTAATGCCTAATCAAGTTTTACATATATATTAGATATTTATAATTTGTATACACAAGTCAACAAAGTTAAATAGAACCAAGTATTGCTATGTATAACTAACAATTTAATTAAACATTCATCATTTGTTCACATACGGTTAAATGATCAAACATTTCTATTTCTAACAATTCAATTTAGCATAAGACATTTGTTTGCGCTCATTTCAAATGTCAAAATGTTCTATTTGATACATAGATCAACCGTTTCAGGTGCTACCACTCCGGGCCAGAGTGGACCTGTGAGTGATAACAATAAAGGTACTCCTTATTCCCCAAAGCTCCTGCATTACTGGAGCCTCATCATCAGATTGTCTAATGGCATATCCTGGATACACGATGTAGCGGGAGTCTTCCCCTTCAGCAGAGATGTAGTCAGTGTATTTTACAGCTTCAGCCGACTTGGCTTAATTTACAAAGGGGTGTTATAATTATTATTACTATTTATTTGAAAGCGTTTAGCTGAGTTAAAATTATTGTCACACACGAACACTTAACAAACGGAACTATCACATTTTGATAAGAATATTTCCTACTATTTAAAAGTGTATGAATAAATGACTACTACTATATAGCATTATGAGTATATCTAAACCATTTCACTTTGTGCAAGCAAATGAGCTGTAACAATGCTTGTTGTCTGAATTTCTGAGAGGAAGCTCGATGATTTTTATCATTAAGGGTTTTCGGACTACTGTCTTCATCTTTATTTTTATTTCCACGACGTTTCGGCCCATATGTCCTCCGGCCTTCTTCTTTGTTTTAAAATTTAAAATTCTTCAAATCATATATACATATATATACATACATACATACATGTATATATGTGGGGGGGGATTTGTAAGCTAATTGTTTGAACGCAAGAGTAATTCGCAGTAAATACCCCACAAGGGTTGATATACCATAAATCAATAGCCAACCAGTTGTATCATTTATTTTTGAAAGCCTATCGTTCCGTGAATACCTAACCAGTAGTAATTATTTAAACTGAACACTATACCTATATATTTTCTTCTCCGAAAGTTATACATCGCCATATTGTATGTTTACGCTAATTAGATGTAATATTATTCGAGTTTCTTTGATTAACCGTTGCTCTTGGTTTTTATTAGTATTCCTGTCATTTTCATTTCTTTATTTTTATTTTTATTGCAACTCTCTGATCGTCATCTTTTTATTGTTGATCCCCTGGGAGATGAGATAAGATTTAATAAGAATAAGCTGAAATAGGTCTAAAAAAAAATTAATGATAGTTGACAACATTTTATCAAAGAAATTAGGAAATTTTTATAACTGCCTGTGTCATCTGCTCACTTTTCGTCCGCGATTCATTGCCATGCTTATCTAGACATCTCTTTTTTTATCTGTTTGTGGGCAAATTATGCTTCGTGTCCAGGATGTTCAAATTTATCTATGTAAATAACAATGAACTAAGGTTACTGATAATTATTGATAGTCTGAATTTTTGTTATGACCATCTAAGGAAATATTTGAAAAGTTATCGGCCCAACCAAGAAAGAAACGACGTTTATTTCTTTAATTTTCAAAAGCATTTTGGAAAGTTTTAAAAAAAAAAAATTAAGGCAATCTTTTCTAAGAGTTCCAAACTGCGAGATGAATATAAACAGAGGATTCCACGTAGCATACTGGTTAGAATGCTGACTGTTGCCTCGAAGTAAGCGAGTTCGAATTCCCGTCGCGCTATCACGTTCATTTAAAACTAATACCCTTGGGAATGGTATGAAACCTATTCTCCAAGCAGATACGGGTTAAATAGTATCACTGTTAGTCTACTACAAGGATGCCTTGGGTATTAGATAATCTACGAAGATTGCTATGCCATTAAACAAAGAAACCGATATCGAATGCAAACGATACAATAATTCCAGTTCATGGTGAACCTTGGAGTAATAGCCACAAAAAGGTGACTCCACACTGCCCAATGCCCTGGAACAGGAGTCTCATCATCAGATTGTATCTACTGTGTACTCAAGGACTTTATAGAATATAGGTGTTAATGTAAGAGTTTGCGTTTCAACCGGTATAGTTCTTTAGATTGAAATTTGCCTCCCGCACCGGTCGCTTCCGAGTGGAAGGTGCGGGAGGAACTTCCGGCCTGAACACCGTCTGGCGCGAATTCGGTCTTTTTCAAATCGACCCGCATGCGAGACTGACGTTTTTCTTTGTGGGTCACTAGCAAAGCAAAAAGGGGTAAGCACGTGAATTCTCTTGATTAATTGATTCGATTTAAATCATCACTTTCGTAGTGTGCTTCCTTTTTTGGAATATTTACGAGTGCTTTTTTGTTTTGTTTCAGTTTTCATGTTGAAGAATGTACAGTTGGAGAATGTATAGTTGGATAGTGTATAGTTGGAGAATGTGTACTTGTTTTTACGCCGAACACGTGCGCAAATAAAGATATACAACTTCATCAGTACGAGACTCGTGTCTTTGATTTTTGGCCCCAGTTGCGGCTGTAAAAATGGGAGTGATAACGATAAACAAATTTCTGATTTAGTTTATTTTAACTTTTCGAACTAGCCGGCTTTTTCTTTTAAGCAATAGATATGGACGATATGACAAGAAAATACTAATATACCAATCTAACACACACATTAAAAATTCATAATAGCTGACAAAATTTAAACAAAGAAATTAGGAAACCTTTATAACTTCCGGTGTCATCAGCTTACTTTTCGTCGGCCAATCATTGATATGCTTATCTTGTCATCTCTTTTTTTATTTACTTGTGGGCAAATTATATATTGTGTCCAGAAAGATCAAAATTATCTATGTAAATAACAATGAACTAAGGTTACTGATAATTACTGATTGTTTAAATTGCTGTCATTACCATATAAGGACATTTTAGAAAAGTCAGCAGCGCAACAAAGAAAGAAACTACGTTTCTCTATTTAATTTCAAATAGCATTTTTCAACTAGGCAGTATTTTCTTTTCAGGTAATTTTTTAAACTAAAGTTGGTGACCGTAGTCGAGGCCAACTCGAAGGTTGTCTTTTCAATAGTGACAACTCCGAAGTGTACAGGAGGGCGCTACTCCTTTCTCTGGATTGCTCAACTTTACCCTCGATACGTACCTTATATTGCTTAGTGTTAAGCAAAGAGGTATCAAGTACGATTTTTAAAGTCTTTGGTATGACGCGACCTGAGATAGAACCCTGGTCTCCCGGACCATTGGCGAACACTCTACCATCAGGCCAATGAGATATAACATTATATGCCATTTAATATCTCAGATGATGAATATTCAAAAAATCTCGAGGCTGAAGGTGTATTAAAAAAACTTAGAATCGAAGAAAAAAAAAAACGAACATAATTCAGCACAGTTATTCCGGCAAATTTACATTTGGTAAAAATACTTCTAAAATCATCTTTTGATATGGTAGGAATCTCACGTATTTCTTTTAGCGTCCTCTCACAACCTAACGTATTAACTTTGAGACGAATTTCCAACTTTGGCTTCGGTTTCTTTCTTTAATGGCATATCAACCTTTATAGGTTATTTGATGTCAAAGCCATTCTCCTAAAAGAACAGTAGTGGTACTACCAAACCCATAGCTGGGAGGATAAGGGGGTTCATACATTTCCCAAGGGTATTTGTCCGAAAGTGAACTTAATAGCTCGACTGGAATTCGAACTCGCTTATTACGATTCCGCAGTCCATTTAACCATTACACCACGAGGACACTCCCGGGCCATGAGCGAACACTAGTTTTATATATATAGATAGATGCATAGTTTTTTATATATATATATATATATATATATATGAAGAAAACAGAAAAACAATCCAAATAGGTTATTATGATGTAAAGTCGATGTTAAACGTTTCGGTTTCAGTAACCATCCCCAGGACTTGGATAACAGAATAGTTCATATAGCGATGGATGCTTGCTGAGATAACAAGAGCAAATGAAAA